>CAUYUJ010005447.1:27500-36051 GCA_963575745.1 Prorocentrum cordatum | reverse complement strand
GGAGGAGGAGGAGGAGGAGGAGGAGGAGGGGAGGAGGAGGAGGAGAGGAGGAGGCACAAGGAGGAGGATTGCCGCCGACCCCCCAGTCGGGCCAGGACCAGCTCAAGAAGCTGTTGACCAAGATGGAGGGGTCGGTCGCGATCAAGAAGCTGGCGAATCCCAAGAAGCAGGCCAAGAAGGCGAAGCCGAACCAGGGCTCTTCTGCCACGACCGCGACAGAGGTGCGCCGAGACGAGATGGGGCCCAGGAGGGAGGAGGAGGAGGAGGAGGGGGAGGAGGAGGATGAGGAGGAGGAGCAGGAGGAGTTGAAAAAAGGAGGGCCAGGGAGGACGAGGAGGATGAGGAGGAGCGGAAGGGGGGGGGAAGGAAAGGGGAGGAGGGCGAGAAAAGCCCAGAGACAAAGCCCTGGGGCCCCTGGCGGCCCCTGCCATATCATGCCCTAACACGTCACCGCGCCGTCGGATAATTTTGGGGAGGGGGGCATGAGGCATGGGGGGGAGGAGATAGGAGGAGGAGGAGCTCAGACGGTGTCTGATGCCAGGATCTGTCGCGCGCCGGGCCGTCGCAGCGACGCGCGGGGCAACCGACAGAAGCTTGCGGCTGGCGGGGGAAACGGGGGGCAGGAGGAGGAGTCGGAGGAGTCGGGGGAGGACAAGGAGGAGGATAAGGAGGAGTAGGAGAGGGGAGAGGAGGATGAGAAGGAGGCGGAGGAGGACGAGGGGGGCCAGACACGTGAACCTGGGATCTGGAACCACGACGCGCGGATAGGAGGAGGACGAGGAGGAGGAGGAGGAGGGCGAGGGGGGGGAAGGCGAGGAGGTGGAGGACTAGGAGGAGGCGGCATAAGCCATGCCCATGGGCCCACAAATCTGAACATTCCCAAGCGCAATTTCCAGCTCAAGCCCCCAGCGCAATCCCCCAGCACAACCTCGCAGCACATCGTGCACATCCCACCAGCACAACGCCCCGGCGCGACCTCCCAGCACATGCCCCAACCCACTTCCCCAACCCACTTCCCCAACGCACCCCCCCAGCACAACCTCCAGCACAACCGCTCAGCGCAATCCCCTGGCACAATCGCCAGCGCAGCGCAATCCCCTCAGCGCAACCCCCCCAGCGCAACCCACCAGCACTCCAGCACAGCACGCACCTCTCCCCCGCATCGAGGGGCAAAGTTCGGGGCCGATCCGCGATCACCTCGAGTGGCAAAGCTCGGGGCCGATCCGAGGTCACCTCGAGGGGCAAACCTCGGGACCGATCCGAGGTCACCTCGACTCGAGGGGTAGAGCTCGTAGAGCTCGGGACCGATCCGCGGTCACCTCGAGGGGTAAAGTTCGGGGCCGATCCGCGGTCACCTCGAGTGGCCAAATCGCCTCGAGGGACTCGAGGGGCCCGAGGGGCAAAGCTCGGAACCGATCCGAGGTAAAGTTCGGGGCCGATCCGCGGTCAGCTCGAGCGGCAAAGCTCGGGACCGATCCGAGGTCACTTTGAGGGGCCCAAAGTTCGGGACCGATCCGCGGCCCCGAAAATGGTTCACCGAGCCCCCCCCCCCCCCGGTGCACCAAGCCCCCCCCGGTACACCGAGGGGGGGGGCTCAGTATACCATTTTGGTCGGTTTCAGTGGCTGGGAGCTGGGAACCCCCCTCTGAAACCCCAGGGCGGGGTCGGAGATCGCCCCGAGCGGGCCCCGACAGGGCGCTGGCAGGGCTCCAAGAAGGACCCATGAGTGGGACCCATGAGGGCCCCCAACAGATTCATGCGTCTGTTGGTTCAGGCGGCCCTCCCGGGGGCTCCCGCGGTCACCTCTCGAGGGAACAAGTTGGAGGCCGGCCGATCCGCCGATCCGCGGTCACCTCGAGCGGCAATGTTCGGGGCCGATCCGAGGTCACCTCGAGGGGTAAGGCTCGGGACCGATCTGAGGTCACCTCGAGGGGTGCAGCTCGGGGCTGCCGATCCGCGGTCACCGCGAGGGGTAAAGTTCGGGGCCGATCCGAGGTCACCTCGAGCGGCGCAGCTCGGGGCCGATCCGAGGTCGCCTCAGGGGTGAAGCGCGGGGCCGATACGCGGCCACCTCGAGGGGGAGGTTCCTTTTTTTGTTTTCTTTTTAAAGGAGGAGGGAGAGGAGAGTGGAGGGGGTGAGGATCACGCGTGAGAGTGAGCGAGTGAGGAGTGAGGAGGAAGGAGGGAGGAGGGGAGGGGAGCGGGGGAAGAGGAACAAGGGGGGAGGGAGGTTTAGGGAGGGACCAAGGGAGGAGGAGAGGGGAGGGAGGGGGAGGAGGAGAAGGAGGAGGTGCGCGGAGAGGAATGAGGAGGAGGAGGAGGGAGGGTGAGGAGGAGGAGGAGGAGGAGCGCGGGAAGGGAGCTGGGAGGAGGAAAGGGGAGTGGGGAGGGAGGAGGAGGAGGGGGAGACCGAGGAGGAGGAGGCGGGGGGAGGAGGAGGAGAGACGGAGGAGAGGGAGGAGTGAGGAGGGGAGGAGGACGGATGAGGGAGGGCGTCGCGGTTTCCGGTTTGAGAAATCTGCCACAAACGCAGGCGGAATCTGGCCTCGACGCGCTGAGAGGAGGAGAAGGAGGGAAGAGGCGGAGGAGGAGGAGGAGGCGGGAGGAGGGAGCGAGGAGGGAGGAGGAGGAAGAGGATACAGTTGAAAAAAGAGGAAAAGGGAGACAGAGAGGACGAAAGGGAGTGAGGGAGGGGGGAAGAAGAGGGCGAAGAGTAAAAAGAAAGAGGGGGGGGGGGAAAGAGCGAGGAGGAGGTGGGTAGGATTGGGAGGAGGAGGAGGGAAGGAGTGAGGAGGAGGAGGAGGAGACTCCAGGCGAGAAAGAAAAGGAGGGGGATGGTTAGGGAGGAGGAGGGGGAGTCAGAGAGGAGGAGGAGGAGTGAGGAGGGAGGAGGAGGGAGGAGGGGGGGGAAGAGGGAGGAGGAGGAGAAGGTGGGAGGATTGAGGAGGAAGGACGAGTAAGGAGGGCGAGGGTGGACCGAGGAGGGCGAGGACGAGGGGGGGAGGAGGAGGAGGAGAAGGAGGAGGAGGAGGAGGAGGAGGAGGAGGAGGGGGAGGAGGGTAGAGGAACGTAGTAGTAGGGTCGCAGTTGTTTGAGAAGCCGAGAAGCCGAGGTGAAAGAGAGCGCAGACACGAAGGTTGCTAGCGGCGACACTGTCCGGGAGAAGTACTGGTTGGACGACGTCGCCCACTGCGTCGAGCACGAGCTGTCCAAGCTGGTCTCCACGCCGCCGGAGAGCTACGCGGTCAATTGCATGGCCACCCTCATTTCGATTGCTCTGGAGTTTTGCTTCATGCACGTCATCGTCGTCGGGCGTCTGAAGTACGAGGCCTGGTCGGCGCTGCGATCCAAGATGCAGGAGACCGTTGCACAGGCCATGGCGCCGCACAGCGCGTTGGGCTTGCAGGAAGACTCAGGAGTCGGAGACAGGGTGATGGCCAGTCTGAACAACGAGCCCGCGCCTGCGGAGCCCGGGGAGGGCGGCGAGGAGGTCAGGGAGGAGGGGCCCTACAAGACGACGGGCCTGAGCCAGCTTGTCGACGACACGGCCCGCAAGTCCACCTTGAAAGCGTTCGTCGCTCAGAGCATCGACAAGAAGATCCCCCCGCGGGCCCACCCAGCCTTCGCCAACTTCAGGTCCAAGTTATGCATGGCGCTTCGTTTCGAGAACAGAGAGAGCAAGCCTGGCGCCGTGGCCGAGCGCGTCGCCAATTGCCTCCTCGACGCCATGCCGAGTGGTTGGCAGCTTCTATCGGCGGGCCTATCGGAAGGCAAGGAGTCTAACTTGTCTCCCCCAGAGCACTGGGCGTGGGTCAGTGATATCATTCCAAAGGGCGACATCGGCTACTTCATGTCCGTGCACGGCCACTACGTGCTGGAGGCGTTGGCAGAAATCGGGAGGGAGGATCCCGAGGACGCCTGCAGCGCCAACATCACCGACGAGGCCCGCGCGTCTTTATTTGCCATCAGCGCCGCATGCAGGAACCCGGACGAGGGCAAGAAGGCGCTCGCGACCTTCATGAATTGCGAGATGTTCCCGAAGATGAACGCGATGCCCCGCGAGCTCTACGCCAAGCAGTGGCACGACATTGCGAGCGTGGGCTTCACGAAGGATGTTCGATCTGTCTGTCTATCTCCTCTCCTTTCCCTCGCCCCTTCCCGGTTAACGGGTCTGAAGGCGTGCAAGGGGTCCTTTCAACAAGGCCGCTGGGCGGGACGAGTGCCCCCGCGCTGTTACAAGGCGGTGAGACCGCGAAGGAATGCCAGCGGGGAAGGCGTGGGTCGGAGGAAGCGAGAGGTTTAGAGGAGGAGGAGGAAGGGGAGGAGGGGAGGGAGCTGAGGAGGTCGGAGGCACAAGGGAGAAGGAGAACCCGCAGGTCCCCTCTCCTGGGGCGCAGGGGAGGAGGAGGAGGAGGAGGAGGCGGTAGAGCAGGAGGAGGAGAAGGAGGAGGAGGAGGAGGAGGAGGAGGAGGAGACGGGGGAGACGAGGAGGGGCCCCCCGGCCCCGCGGCCTCTCCGCCAGGACGCCGGCGGCGAGGGCGGGCCCGGCGCCGGCGCTGGCGGGGAGGTCCTGGCGCGAGCCGGCACTCTCCGCAGCCTCCGCCTCTCCACCTCCTCGACTCCTCGACTCCTCAACTCCTAAACCTCCTCCTCCTCCTCGCCCACATCCTCTAGCTCCTTCCTCCTCTCCTTCCCTGTCTTCTCCTTCCCCCTACTCCTGCTTGTTCATCCTCCTCATCTCCCTTTCCTCCTCCTCCTCCTCCTCCTCCTCCTCCCCCTCCGCCTCCTCCTCATCATCGTCGTCATCATCATCATCATCGTCATCATCATCATCACCATCACCATCATCATGATCTTCATCATCAACATCATCATCATCCTCGTCCTCATCATCATCATCATCATCATCATGCTGCTCGTCCTCCTCCTTCTCCTTCTCTCCCCCTCCTTTTCTTCCCCCCCTCCCTCCTCGCCCTCATTTCATTCCCCCTTTTTCTCCCGCCCCCCTTTCCCGTTCCGCCATCTCCTCCGCCTCCACGTGACCCCCTCCGCCCCGTATTCACCTCGTCCCTCTCCTTTCTTTCTTTCCTCCTTCCTCAGCATCTCCATTTCCCTTCCTACTCTTCCCCCGCGTCCTCGCCCTCTCCTTCTCTCCTTCCCCCTCCCCCTCCTGCTCTTCCTCTCTTCCTCCTCGCACCCTCCCCCTTCTCCCTTTCCTCCCCCCTCTTTGTTCCTACTCCTGGTCTCCTCCTATCCCTCGACATCCCCATCCTCCTCCTCCTCCTCCTCCTCCTCCTCCTCCTCCTCATCCTCATCATCCTCAGGATCCTCCTCATCCTCGTCTTCGTCCTCATCTTCCCCCACCTACCTCCTCGTCCTCCTCCTCCTCCCCCCCCTCCTCCTCTTCCTCCTCCTCTCCTCCTCCTCCTCTCCTCGTTCGTCCTTTCGTCCTCCGCTGTATTCCTCCTCCTGAGGCTCAGGACTCTGGAGGTCCTCCCTCCTCCCTCCTCATCCTCCTCCTCCTCTTCTTCCTCCTCCTCCTCCTCCTCTTCCCCCTCCTCTTCCTCCTCTTCCCCCTCCTCCTCCCTCCTACTCCTCTTCACCCGGCCCCGGCCTCGCCAAGGTCTACCAGTCTGGCTGGCCCCTCCCCGGGGAGTTGCACCCTCAGGCCGATCGGGCCCTCGGCCGGGGGGGGGGGGCTGGCCGGGGTTTGGCGTTGCGTTGCGCCGGGGCCCAGAAGCTGCTTCGAAGCTGCCAGGCTGCCAGAGGCCTGTAGAGCCTGAGCTCGGGCCTCCTACTCCTCCTCCACCTCCTTCCCCTCGTCCTCCGTCCTCCTCCTGCCCCGCCTTCACCTCCTCCTCCTCCTCCTCCTCCTCCTCCTCCTCCTCCGCCTCCTCCTCCTCCTCACTCCCCTCCTCCTCCTTTGCCGCCTCTGCCCGCCTCCTCTGGGCCCCTCGGGCCCCTCCACCTCCTCCTCCTCCTCCGCCCTCCTCCGACTCCGACTCCGACTCCGATTCCGACTCCGACTCCGGTCCGACTCCCCCTCCTCCTCTGCCTTCCTCCTCTCCTCCTCCGCCTCCCCCTCCTCCCCCACCTTCTCCCCCTCCTCCTCCCCTCCTCCCTCCTGGGCCCCCTCCGCCTCCGCCGTCTCTGCTTCCTGCTCCTGCTCCTCGAAAGAGGTCAGTGTCTCGCAGCGGCGGTGGAGGAACCTTTGGGGCTTGCTGAGCTTCAGGGACAACTCCAAGCTGGCTTTCTCCAGCGAGGTGCCGAAAACTTGGGCCCCAATCGAGGGCGACCCCGTGGCCGAGCACAAGAGGCAGTTCGTCGACGAGGCGAGGTTCCCGATCGAGGTGCGTCCGTCTGGCAGCAAGTTCTGCTTGGACTGGTCCCATCGTCTCTGCGGCTACCTCGAATGGATGATCTCGCAGCAAAACGAGATGACCGTCGCGAAATACGAGGATGTGACCAGCCGCATGATGGTGAATGCTGCGGCCCACAAGTCCGGCAAGCCCAAGAAGGAGGAGAGTCAGGACCTGATCGCGAGCAGCCTCCCCCCGACCCAGAACACGTCCGTGGCGGTCCCTTTCAACGGGAAGGTCACTTTGTCCAGGACGCCGCTGTGCACCCAGATCGGGGCCATCGCCGTGCACGTGCGCGCGAAGCAGGCCCCCGAGCAGAAGAAGGAGATGGTGCCGCTCCAGACGTGCGGTGGCGAGGTGGCCGACGAGGCCGCGCGCTCCGATTCCCCGCTTCTTTTCCTCCTCCTCCTCAGGGACTCCTCCTCCTTCCCACCCTCGGCCTTCGGTTTCCAGGGTCGAGGCCGCCTCAGCCTCGACGCCTCCTCGACCCCTCCTCCTCCACCTCCCCCTCTTCCACCTCCTCCTCCTCCTCCTCCTCCCCTCCTCCTCCTCCCTCGAGGTCCTCCTTCCTCCTCGTTCTCTTGCTCATCTTCTGACCGTCTCTGACCTCGTCCTTCCGAGGCTCCTCCGCGTCTACTCCTGAGCCTGCAGTCTCCTCCTCCTCCTCGTCTCCTCCTCGTCTCCTCCTCTTCCTCGTCGTCTCCTCCTCTTCCTCCTCCGTCGCCGTCTCCTCCTCCTCCTCCATCTCCCCCTCCTCTCCTCCCTCCTCCTCCTCCTCCGAGTCCTCCTCCTCCTCCTCCTCCTCCTCCTCCTCGTCCTCCTCCGACCCTCCTCCTCTCCTCCCCGCAGCCGCGCAGGCTGCCGCGGCGGTGAACGTCGAGGTGAGCCCGGCCGACAGTGGGCCGCAGCAGCTGCCGCAGCTGATGGAGCTGGTGGAGGACGACGACGGCATATCGTCTGAGTACGAGTTCCTTATCCCTCTCTTCCTGAGCGGCCACGGGATGACCGATCCCCTCGGCCAGCGCTTCGTGCCGGCGTGGGCCGTCAGCGTGAGCAAGGAGCCGTCCGAGCCCACGACCGATATCGAGAGCGACGTCATCGAATACGAAGTTCCGGAGTGTTTGAGGTTCGACGGGTGCCCGCCCAAGATCCCGATCGTCCACTACGCCCTCAGGGGCGTCGAGCTCGCGAAGCCCGAAGCGTTCGCCGTCGAGGGCGGGACGAAGCTGACCAGGCCGGCCTTCCCCGATGAGACCCTGCCCACGGAGAAGAAAAGCCAGGCCCGTCAGTTGAACAAGCTTTCCGAGGATACGATTGCTCTCTTAGGGGGCGCGGCGGCCCTCAACACCCTGCCGGAGGACGAGGAGGCCCCCGCGCCGGCCGCCGCCCCCGCTGGCCCGGAGGATGGCCCAGCCAAGCACACTGTGAAGCATCTCCTGAAGTAGGGGGTGAGGTGAGGGTGAGGGGGCGGCCCTAGACGGGCTCCTCAGGCGGCGGCCGCAGCGGCCCCAGCGGCGGCGGCCGCGGCCCGGGGCCCGCGGCATCGCCTGACGGGAGTGGGGTGATCCTCCCTCCGGCCCGCGGCATGCGACAGTGCAGCTAGCCCGGCTAGCCCAGCCACCACGGGGAGGGACATGGGGAGGGACCCAGGGAGGGAGGGGGAGGGGAGGCACGATGAGGAGGGAGAAGAGGAGGAAAGGCGGAGGAGGGGAGGAGGGAATTGGAGTACAGTTTAGATAACATCAACAGCAACATCGATATGCCATTAAAGTTAAGATAACAAACAACAACATCGATATGATATTGACTGGAACTGCTGGGCCGCCTGAGGCTTGGGCCCTGGGCCTAGGGCCAGGGCCCCCCCTCAGGGCCTCGAGGGATGGGCCCCGCGGCCTCTCCTGCTTTTTCCGCCGGCCGGCGGCGTGGCCTTCTCCCGCCCTCCTCCCTGCGCGTCGCGCTTCGGCGCCTCGCCTCGAGCCTGAGCCTGGACTCGACTCGACACGTCCCCCAGAGCCGAGACAGAAAGGAGACAGGCCGAAGGGCCTCGTCGCGCAGGCGCCCGCGCCGGGGCGGGCGGGCAGCGGCGACGCTCGAGCCGCGGGGGGGTGCGCCGCCGTCGTCGACGAGGCCGCCGCCGCCGCTGTGTCGGCGTCGTCGGCGTCGGCGTCGGCGTCGGCGTCGTCGTCGTCGTC
>CAUYUJ010005447.1:0-25000 GCA_963575745.1 Prorocentrum cordatum | reverse complement strand
TCCATGTCGGACTCCTCGAATCCGTTTCGAAACAGCGTCGGCTCCACCCCGAATCCGCGTCGAGTCCGCATCGAGCCCGCGTCGGGCACAAGAGAAGACACCAGTGAATGATTGGGACAGGCGAAGCCCCCCGAATATGCAATGTAAGAAGTGGCGCAGAGATTGACTACAGCAGCCATTACGACCCCGGTTTCCCCCAAGGCGATCACGGGCATGATCGGGGGGGCGGACGTCGCGCCACGGCGGGCAGCCACTCCGACGTTGGCTGCAGGTAATCTTGCGCGCGAAACGTCTGAAAGCGATCAGCAAATTGTGCCGTCAACTGCTCTGGGGCCTCGTCACTCGCACGTGCGAAGGGGGCTCGGCAATTCTGCGCAGTGCTGGGGTCATGCGCATACTCGGCTCCATGGAGGAGCTCTCTTGCCTCGTCGTCCTCAAAATGCGAGAAGACAAGCAGAGATGTTGGGTAGAGCCCGTGCTCTGGTATGCTGACCTGTGCTGGGTATGCTGCCCTCCACCTACCGTATCCAGGCTGTTTCTGCCTTTCGTTGTCAGCAACTTCTTGATGTGCGAGCTGTATGGCATGATCTGGGTCCTATACTGCACCGTGCAAGTGGCAAGCTGCATCTGGGAGAGTCAAAGGCTAGATGGTCTCTCAGTAGCCGTTTCCCTGGAAATTGCACCGAACATGCTTTGCCAATGTGTCCCTTCCCCATGAGTCGTTCAACCATGTGTACTGCACTGTAGAGGTTACGTACGATATGTTGTCTGAGCCCTTTCCTGCATTTGCCCTGCACTCCACGCCACGTGCATTTGAGGTCTGGTAGGGGCGGAGGTTGGAAAAAGATAGGGCAGCGTGGGTCTGTCGCTGGCAATGGCACGCCCGCTGGCCGAACAAGCTGAAAAAGAAGTGTCCTGAGAATGCTGCGCTAGGGCGATCCGCCCCTTAGCTGCTGCGTCGGCTGCGACCGCTGCGTTGACCGATCCACGGCATTTAGCTAGGGATCCAGCAATATGAGATTCCGAGGAGCCGGACTCGTTGATAAGGCCAGGGAAGGCCCTGAAAGCATGGCGGGTAGATCAGAGCCAATTGAGATCGAAAAGAACACGATGGAACCACGAATCCCTGGCGACCGATGCCGATCGCAAAGCGTGCGCAACTAAGCCTCGGAAAGCAGGGGCCCCGTGGCGCAGTGACCTTCCCGAGAGCCGGAGTCGGTGAGCCCAGAGTGCTGTGGTGAGGTCAGCGCGTTGGGCTAGAGCTAAGACGTAAGCATCAGGAGCTGGATGGTCATCGCCAGCGCTGCGGCTTAATTGACAGTAGGTAGCCACCATCAGGCGTTGCACGTGAGCATGCTGCGCCGAAGATAGATCTGGCCAAGTGCCCGCGTTGAATAGCAGCCCTGAGCACACCGGTGCGTCGGTGAAGCGCAGGGCGGCCTCCTGGGGAAGCGAGCGCGCTGCTGAAAAGATGCGCTTGCGCAACTGCTGCCTGGATGCACGTACTGAGTTTCTCGATGCGCGAGCTCAAGTCCGATAGATCCCACTTCGCCAAGTACTGTACCCAGATGTGTGCATTGTCTGGCAGCCCTGACATTGAGGTCCCCAAGGAGCGCAGTGGAGACCTGGAAGATACCTTGCATGGGGCCCCACATGACCTTTTTAGCGCGTCTGGAGCCAGGCCCCCGTAGTCGCAGGAGGGTCTCTGTCTCGCCGGCGGGGAAGTTAAGGCGTGAGCCTCTGCGGACAAAACTTGTTGCTACAGCTGCTGCGACTCTTGGTGCTGCTTCCAGCAACGACTGAGCCTTGCCAATGACAACGAAAGTGCCGTCGTCAAATAAATAGACTTCGATGCCTCCACTGAGTGTGTCTGGTCTGTCCGGAAGCTGTGCTGAAAAAGATGAGTGCACACAAATGGGTACGCCGAGATCCAACTCAAGATCCGACAGGGACTGTCTCGCTGCTGTTACATATGCGGACATGACAAAGTTGAAGATGATGTCTCCGAGTTGCTGCCCTGGGAACACTCCTGCCAGACTGTAAGCAATAGATGTGGCCCCATGGAAACCAGAACCAAGATCCATGATAGCCATCTGCTGCCAGTGCTTGCCCATGATGAGGGGCATGTGCCTGCTGCAGTAGGCTGGGACGCGTTGCTATATATCCTTCTAGATCGCCGATGGCCCTGGCCGCTCCAGGGAGGCCTGCTGCGCCAAGGATGATCCTTAGGTCCTCATCTGAGGTGCCCATGCGGAGCACGAGCTCCCTGATGGACTTGTGAGAGGCGGAAATGGAATTCATCATGAGGAATAATTCTGGTCGCTTTGATTATTTGGCTATCTCTTGGAAATCCGCCGACCCTGTCGGCGTGTGGAAGAGGCTTCTCCGTCTGTTCCCTCTTCGTCGTAATCGTCGTCGTTCCTTCCCCTTTCCCCACAGCGTCGTTGCTTCTACCCCTCTCCCAGGGCCTCCTCCTGAAGCGTATCAGTCCAAAGCGAAATTGAGCAACGTCGTAATTGAGTCGAAGGGAAGCCCCTTCCCTTTGATCCCTTCCCCGCCCGGGGGGGGGGTGGTCCTGGGGTGGGTCCCGGGGGGGTCCCGGGTTTTTACGCCGCCCCCCCGGGGAACCCGGAGCCCAAAAAAGCTCCAAGACGGGCCAAGAGTGCCCCAAAAGGCCCCCAAGACGATTCAAGAGGGCCCCGAATCGCCGAATGATCTGTCCAAGACGCCTTGACGGCCTCCAGACGGCCCAAGAGGCCTGCGAGACGCCCCAAGAGGCCTCCAGGACCGTTCCCACGAGAGCCCCAAGAGGCAAAAGTCATGGATTTCCCATACGTTTTTCAAGAATTTCGGCGTTCTCGCCTCTTCCGCTTCCCCACGCGCCAAGACGGCCCAAGAGGCCCCCAAAGTCGCCCCGAGACGGCCCAAGAGGCCTCCAAAAGAGTCCCCAAACGGCCCAAGAGTGCCCCAAGACGGCCCAAGACGCCTCCAAGACGGCACAAGAGGCCCCCAAGACGGTTCCAAGAGAGTGCCCAGACGGGGGACCCGAACGGACATTTCGAGCCCTCAGCCCCGAGAAGCCCCCAAGAGGCCCCCAGGAAGCCCAAAGAGGCCCCAAGAGGCTCCCAAGAGGCCCCCAGACATCCCCCCAGAGGCCCCTGAGAGCGCTCGGACGAAACCCCAAGAAGCACGTTTGAGGACTCAACCCACGTCAGCATCGTCGTCGTCGCTACCGCCGCCGCCGCCGTCGTCGTTCCCCTTCAGGGTCGGCGGCACCGGCCGTAA
Source organism: Prorocentrum cordatum (assembly GCA_963575745.1). Lineage (NCBI taxonomy): Eukaryota > Dinophyceae > Prorocentrales > Prorocentraceae > Prorocentrum > Prorocentrum cordatum. The sequence goes on along the minus strand of CAUYUJ010005447.1, from coordinate 21,715 downwards.
GGCCTTCGCAATACCTAAGCGCTAATGCTGCAAGATCAGCTCCTCTCCCTGAGATGCCTCCGCGCAGCGAGTCGCCCGCCATGGTGGGTAGTGCTCGCACCAAGGATTCACGTAGTAGCTGTCTGCATTTCTTCCCAATATGTAGAGAAAGCATTGCCGATCTGCGGTAGCTGCCCCCCCCCACCGCATGGGCTCCTCAATGCGAATGCAGCGTCTCGTGGTGACGGCATGGTAGTTTTGGCCAGCTGTGGGCCAAAGGCCACGAGGAGCTCTCCAGGGGCCCCGTCGAGGCTGGCAGCCGATCTCTTGGCTGACTTGCAGACCCGTTGAAACTCGCAGAGAAGTGAAAGAGAAGGCCTGTCGAGAGTCTAGGTCGTGGGTGAGGTCCGAAGGCAGGGCAGGCAGTAGGTTGAGGAGCCAGGCTGTAGCAACCTCTGGAACCACGATGCAAAACTCTTCGTCGGCGAAATGGCGAAGACATCTATTTGCGGCCTGTTGGTGATATGCTGCCGGCTGGCCGTTCTGTAGCTCTAGCGCGGGAAGTCTTGGAGGTTATGCCCATGGCCCTGGGCTTGCTAAAGGCTTCCTCATATGCATGTCTCGACCGCGCGCTGGAAACCTTCCCGGCGAGCTTCTCATGGCGCCCTTGCGCGTTCAGCGCAGTGGCCACTCTTGTGAGGGCTGTGGTGTGATATAGTAAAGGCTCGCGATGTGCCATGAAAAAATAGATGCAAGCCTGCGCGTGCATTCTGAGTACAGCGCACGTGCTCAAGACGGGCTGTGCGTCGTTGCAGCTTGTGTCGGCGCGTAGCTGGGGTAGGAGAGTAGGGGCCTGTCGTGGAGGTGGTAGAACTCCGCTGCGCCAGTGCGCAAGTAGGCGCAGCGTTCCCACTCTTGGTCGCGTCCCTCTGCTGGGTCGTTGCCGTAGCCTACCTTCCCAAGACAACGCGCCGGTAGTGGCTTCCACCAAATGGGCGATGCCCGAAGTGAGCAATGACCACGCGAAGCATTGATTGTAAGTCGGTCGGGGAACCTGGCGTTCGCCAAGTGCTTGGCGCTGCGCGCGCTCTGTGCGGCGACTCTGCGCAGCTGCTGTCCATTGCCAAACAAAGAAGACTAACCTTGTGCGCCGGATAATAATCCCACAGGGACAATAAAGTTCGGGGTCGCGGGGGGATTATAAATTTTGCCTACCGGAGGCCAGCATGTGGGAGGAGAAAGAGGTGATGTTAAGAGGAGGGGGAGGAGGAGGAGGAGGAGGAGGAGAAGGAGGAAAAAGAGGATGAGGAGGAGCAGGAGGAGAAAGAGGAGGAATAAGAGGAGGAAGAGGAGGAGGAGGAGGAGGAGGAAAACATCCAAAGTCCCAAACCTATTACATTAAATTTCGAATGAAACAATGGAACTTGAGATTTTCAGCTGATCGTGTGGGGTAGCTCATGTGCCTCGGTGGATAGTAAAACGCAGCGATTAAACAATTCAGGGGCCATGGAGAGAAGGATAATGACAAAGAGAGGCAGAGACAAAAGGAGAGGTAGAGAGAGAATGAGAGAAGTAGACATTGACAGACAAAGAGAGAGGAGGAGGAAGAGGAGGAGGAGGAGGAAAAGGAGGCAGGAGGAGGAAGAGGAAAAGGAGGAGGAGAAGGAGGAGGGAGGAGGAGGAAGGGAAGGAGGCAAACATCAAAAGTTCCAAACCTATGAAATTTAGTTTGTAAACAAACCATGGACATTGAAATTTTCATTTGCTCGTGTAGTAGCTCATGCGCCTCGGTTTCCATGGACAGTCAACCACAACGAGAAAAAAATCAGGGGCCAGAGGGAGAAGGGGAATGACACATAGAGACAGAGACAGAGAGAGAGGCGGAGAGAGAGAGAAAGAGAGAGAGTGAGAGAAGTAGACACAGACAGACAGAGAGAGAGGAGGAGGAGGCTGCCTCCAAAAATGGCTGGTTTCGCTTGAGACATCCTCGAAAACGTCTTCGCATCGCTTGATGTCGCTATCTCAACATAAGAAGGAAGTGAACCCCGATGGTGGACTTTTCACAGTGATAAAAAAGTTCGGCCTCCGCGCCCCGCGCCGCTGACTCAACTCTCATTGGCCGTGGGTAATCAACTCTAGCGTTTTTAAAGGGGGGACGGGGGGGTACTTCATTATCATCGGCGCAGGGTTATGGCGAGCTTCGCTGGCCCGAAGCGCGCTTGTAACCAGGATGCACGGAGAAGATATATGGATCGTTCCTCGTGCAGCCCAATCGAAGCGTGGCTGATCCACGTCTGTCTGGGCTTTATGCCCAGAGGTCCTTCTCTCACTGGAAAGGTTATGTCCTGATGTGTTCATCACAGTCTGCGCGTTATCTGCGAAGTGAACCCGAAATTCGGGCGGCGCAAAAGTGGCGAGCAAGTCGCGTAAACGCTGCGCTGCAATGGGATCAACGCATAAGGCTGGGTCGCGCTGCATCTGGCATGGCCTGGTGGAGGCCGGCACGAAAGGGGAAGAAAACTGAAATTGTGCTGCTGCGAGGCGATGGTCAAACTGCGAGACAGTAAGATCGATGTACACGTCAACGCCCACCGATGGTACTTTGATTGCTTGCGACGCGACAACGCAGTCCCTGCGTCGATAGTTGGCCGGATCCGGGGCTTCGCCAGGAGCGAGCCCAATACTTGGGGCGCCCGCGGGGCCTTCGTAGAAGGTAGCTGGGGCCCATCGGCGAGCCTCCCTCATGAACCTCCTAAAGAGCATCCCAGACAAGTTTTCCCATTCAGAATGCGCATCGCCAATGGTATCGTCGGTCACCGAACCAAAAGCCGCATTATCACATGTTCAGCAGTTGCCCCACAAACCCTGATGAGGTCCGTAAGAGGCCTACCAGTCTGCGGTTTCTGGCGGAGGTCGGCGGGTGCGCGGACCATGACCGGCGCAAATGCAAACAGATAGGGCCGGCACTATATGACGATGAGAACTTTGGCGGGGGAATGCACAACCTGGCAATGTCTCGGCGCCACCGCGAACCCCTTCTGGCATTCAAGGTCGGTGCGTACCCAGAAGGAGCAACCGTCACCGCCCGAAGGGCTGGCCGGCGTGTTGAGCATGTAGTAAGGACCTACGGTAGCTGTGCCCGGGCGCTGCGCGCGCGTCTCCACCGCCCCCCGCGACTAGATATGGTCCGTGGGAGAATAGACCTGCCTATTGCATCGTTCGCCCTGAGGCGTCGCATCCAACCTTTCGGGCCCCGCGTGGGCGCGCTGCCAAAAAACCCGAGGCCCATGGTGGGCGCGCGGGCAATAGCCACCCGGCCCAGAGCCCCAATAATTCCAGGCTGCTTTTGGAGGCCTCCAGAGCGGTGCTTGGGCGGCATGTCGAGCATGGTAGCTGTCGGCAGTAGGTGGGCGGACATGGCCGCGCCAGCGGTAGGTGGGCATGCTGCTCTCTGCGAAGTGTGTAGATTTTCAATCCACATCCATGGCAACGCAGTCCAGTGCGGCCCCTGCAGAATGATAGACTTCCAGCTGGGCTCAAAGAGCGGAGGCAAGGGCTGCATATCAGAAAGCCTGGCCGCAGCGTCTACACATGCGCTCCAAGGGCGTCCCGTGTGGCCGTGGATGCGTTGACCCTCAATATGCTACGCGCGCGTGCGCAGGATGCGCATGAGACTGTCATGCATGTGCTTGGATTGCGAAGAAGCCCCAGTAACACATCCCCCCTGCAAAACCCGAGCGACGTCCATGTTGGCGCTGCGTAGAGCCATTTGCGCTGCGAGAGTGGCCAGGCACTGGAGACGCCGCGCAGTGGCCCAGACGGCAGCTTCAATCTCCGAGCGGAGTGGGGCAAGAGAATCTGCTGCCTCAACGTCTGGGACTGGCCCAGCCATGCAACCGACCAATGCGCATCCAACTGCCGAAATAGCCAGCACACAAAAGGCCCAAGCCAGGGCGCAGCGTTGATTGTAGTGCTTGATTTTTTCTCGGAGGTTGCGTCAGTGAAGACTTCGTGCCTTGCGTGCTCTCTGGTGAGGTCGCATTCATGCAAATCCCCCTTCGATGGTCGCAGAATGCCGAAAGGGAGCCAGAGATAATGGGTTCTGCGACAACTCCAGGGCCCAGGGTCGTTCCAGGAGCTCCCTGGCGCCTTGAAGGGAAGAAAGAAGAGAAAAAAAACAAAAGCCGCGCATGAGACCTACAACATTGATATCAGGAGTGCCCGGGCAGGCTGGGAGGGCGGGCCACGCCGCCGCGCCCCCTGACGCTGGACGAGCTGACATGCATCGACAACTCTACTATTCTGAATTGCCAAACGCTGCCGAGCACTGAATGAGCCCAGTTCTGGGTGATCAAACGACTTCGATAGCGAATAACTGGGCTGCCTGATGCTGGCGGCGCAGGGAAGGAGGCTGCTGCTTCATGTGAACCAATGGGTCCAGGGTGACTCAGGGGTCGCCCATCCTCGAAATCACTGGTGTCCTGGGCGACTGGAGTCTCTGTGCCTGTGCCCGGTGCCCCGTCGCGTTCGTCTCGTCGAATATTTGCCCCCGATCCCCCTGTCTGCTGCAGCCCTGGGGATGCCGAGCGCGCGCCAGTACGCGAGGATCTTGGCGCATGGGCCGGTGGCAGCGATGCAGGCGCGGCCGGCGATGCATGCTGCGGTGGGCGCTCGCCTCGTAGTGCTGCTCGGAGTCTGGCGCGCCCAGCTACTGCTTGCCCTCCTGGTTGCGTCGTGATATTGGCATTGACTTTCATGGGGGCCGCGATGGCAGCGTCGATGCCGCTGACTTGATGTTATCCATGTCCTGTGTCCTGATCTTCACTGTGTCCTGCTGCAGGTGATTGACTGTCTCCTGAAACTTCTTCATGGAGTCAATGAGTAGTGCATTCTGAGACTGCAACGCTACCATCAGAGCTGGCGTAGTACTAGCACTGGCCTCTGCTGATGGAGCTGTCGTCGCTCCTCCAAGTTGGGCTCCTCAAGGCTGTGGCACCTGCTGATGGAGCTGCTGAGGCTGTGGCGCTACCTGCTTGGCTGCATGTGACTCACTCTGATGTCGCCCTCGCCTGAGCGGAGCTGCATCGCCATCATCCGTCATGTTGGCGTCACCTGCCTCGTCGAATGCTACCGTGCGTCTTGAGCATGTTTGGATAAGTCTTCAAAGTGTTCGAAAAGCTCTGCCGCTGCAGTGAGGTCTTGTTGTGCCTCACGCTGAGCGCGCGCCGCCTCGAGCTCGACCTCCAGACCTGTGTATCTGGCGCGAGCATCTGCAAGGCGGCGTTTGCACCTGCTGACACATCGGGTCTGCTTAGAGACTCTGACCTGCGGCGATCTCGAGTGCACCATCTGGCACTGGAGGACTGGGCGCATTGATCTGGTTTGGGGTGATATTCCGATCTGTGGCACACCTGATTTGTCGCTCCAATCCAGCCATAGTGCCGCTGAGTGCGCGTCTGAAGTATCCCAACTGTTATGGATCGGTCGGTGGTTCCTGCCATCTTCTGTGAGCCATGGCGATATCAGGGCTGGCAGACATAATTTGGAATTGCTCTTCTATATCAGAAGGCGGCGATGATGTCAAGACTGGCTGAATGGGTGCGGCTCTTATCGTGTTGGATGCAACTCTCGATCTGGAGGGAGTGCGGGGATATCTTCTATTCTGCTATGCGCGGCTGCTTGAGGCTGGTGCTGCTGGATGGCGTTGTCTGCATTGGTTGGCCCCCCATGGGTTCTCACAAGAACGTGCTGGACGTTCCCACGTCTTTCTAAATCTGAACTGCTTTGTCAGGGGAGCTTGATGCTGCTGCTGCCAAGGAGGACGCTGCTGCTGATGCTGCGATCTGTTCGGTCTGCGAGGACGATCACGATATTCAAACATGTCTGCTGGCTGTTGTCCGTCTCTATTGGCACTGTGGTGGTTGCTCAACAAAATGTGCAGCTGTAACAACTCTGATCATGGTGCGAACTCTGCTGCGCTCTGCTCGCTCCCTTCAGTGCCACGGCGGTTCAATGCCTGTGGCTCTCGCAGGAGCAGGCGTGCGCGAAAGAAGAGTCGGTACGTGTGGCAACTGTCCCTGCTCGGGCTCGCTGCTGCCTGGTAGCAGCGCCCAAAGCCTGAGCCAGGACGGCGGCCAGAGGAGGAGGAGGAGGAGGAGGAGGAGGAGGAGGAGGAGGAGGAGGACGGAGGAGGAGGGAGGACGAGGAGGAGGAGGACGAGGAGAAGGACGGGTCGCCTAAGCCCTTCGGAGAAACCCTCTAGGTGGGGTAGGGTTCAAATGAGGCCACCGAAAGGAACGGCCCGCAAGCTGGCGCCTCCTCCTGAGCCCAAGGTGGCCCCGTACTGTCGGGTAGGCGTGGGACTCGGGATTCGGGGGGACTTGGCTTGGCCTGGCGGGGGCCACCATGAAAATGACGAGACCCTATCTGAAATCTGACGCGCGCTCCCGATGCAGACATCCCGCGAAAAACGAACTGTTCAAACCCAGGACGCGCTCGTCAAAAAGCGTCGGCAAACCCGAGTTCTGGCGCACTCGAGTCTTCGTTAAAGTAGGCATGCGCCAAAAGGATATTGGGATCCGCGAGTCCAGAAAGGACAGCGGTGGGGCGCATGGAGAATCCGAAAATCCGAAGATCATTCTGAGCCACCCGTATGGCGTAACCCGCTACCCCTGGAGGAAGAAACAGCTGCATAAACATAACTTTTGGCCGCTCCGCGTGGAGTTCTCGGATCTGCGCTGGACCCCGCCTCCCTGGCGCGCGGAGCGCGCCAGGGGCGGCGCTGGACGCGCCGCCGGGGGGGTACAGCGCGGATCCAAGACATCCGCGCGGAGCGCCAACAGTTTATGTTTGTGCAATTGTTATTTTTTCTGATTCCCTACCTAGGCTCTGTCTAGAATGGTTCTTACTTTATTAGCTTAAAGGGGCCGGGCGGTGGGGCTCACCCCGGGCGGTTCCTCCAGCATCCGCCCCGCGGTTCCCCCAGTGACGTTCCCTTCGCTTCGCGTTGCTTATCTTATCTTAGCTTAGCGCTTATTTCATCTTATCTTAGCTTAGCTTCATGTTAGCTCAATGTTATTCCCTCTCTAGGCTCTGCCTAGAAGGGTCCTTACTTTATAAACTTAAAGGGCCGGGCAGTGTTCCTCGCCCCGGGCGGTTCCCCCAGCATCCGCCCCGCAATTGGTTCCCCCTACTAATGTTCCCCCGGCATCCGGTTCCCCCTACTAATGTTGTTTCCCCCAGTGACGTTCCCTTAGCTTAGCGTTGTTTATTTCATCTTAGCTTAGTTTATTATATATTAGCTTAGCTTAACTTGCCTTACCTCAGTTTATCTTAGCTGAGCGTATATTAGCTTAACCCAGCCCATCTTAGCTTAGCATTGATTATATCATCTTAGCTTAGCTTAGCCTAGCTTAGCTTAGCTGATCCTAGCTTAACCTAGCTTAACTTATCTCATCGTAGCTTAGCTTAGCCTAGCTTAGGTTGACTTAGCTTAGCTTAGCTTAGCTTAGCTTATCTCAGCTTAGCTTTCTTAGCTTAGCTTAGCTTAGCTTAGCTTATGCTGCTTCCCTAGGGGATCCAACTCCTAGGTGGGGTCGCACTGGGATAATTCTTCTTCTTCTTCCAGTATGGGCGTAAGCCGCTGCCCCGCAGCCCGCCGGAGCTGTGCCCGCGGCGAGCCTCCTGCCAGTGCGACCCCCCAAGCACGTGCATCTCGAACGATGATTTTTGCGGGAGAGCGGCCGCCCCTGCGCGTCGAGGCGGGCGCAAGGATGCAGGACGCCCGACCGAGACCCTGCAGTCTCTCGGTCGGAAGAAGCAGGTGGAAGCTGAAACACGAAGCAGGGAGGCGCTGAACGTAGATTGGGTGTCCGCCAGCCCGCTGAGGAGAACGGCAAAGGTGAAGCCACTCGATCATTGAGGTAGGAAGGCGCTGAAAGTAGATTGGAATCTGGAAATCAAACAAATACCTATGATACCGGAGAAAACCAATCATGATGTTTTAGGGCTGTAGGACTATGGGCCGATAGGGCTATAGGGCTATAGGGCTACAAGGCTATGAGGCTATAGGGCTATAAGGCTACAGGGCAATGTAGGGCTATAGGGCTACATGGCTATAAGGCAATTAGGGCTATAGGGCTACATAACTACAGGTCTATAGGGCCATAAAGCTATAGGGCACCCGGGGGCACCCCGAGGCACCCGGGCGTGCCGCCAAAATCGGCGCCCCACCTCGCCTAACCATAGGAATCGGCTAGTAGGCTAGGACCCCTACAGAGGCAGGCTCTGATTGGGGAACTTTCAACGACCAGCGGGTGCTGCAAGCGCCGCGGCCGCGCACGGCCTCAAAAAAGGCAACCCCGCGCGCGCGGCGGCGGCTCCCGCGCGCGGCGGCCGCCTGCAGCTCGGCCCGCAGGCGCTCCAGGGACTGCCCCAGCTCCTCCTCGAGGCGCTGGAGGCGCCCCTGCATCTTGGCCTTGGATTTTCTCGGGGGCGCGCAAACATGGGAGGGGGGAGGGGGGGGGGGAGGGAGAGGGAGGGGGGGAGGGGGGGGGGGGGGGAGCGGGGGAGGGGGGGGAGCGGAGGAGAGGGGAGGGGGGCGCGGACACAGCAGCACGACGGCAGACGCGGCGACGCAGCCGCGGAGCCACTGAGCTGCCTCAGACAGCCTGCATCTTGGCCTCGGTTTTTCTCACGCAGTCGGCCTCGCTCCCCTCCCGCCCCCTCTTTCGGCCGCTTCCTCTGCCCTGTCCCCCCTCCCCTCCTGCATGGCCGCACGATTCGCGACAGCGACACCCCCGTTTAGGTAGCTCTTCGCCAGCGCAGTTACTCTGCCTAGCCGCCGACGCAACAAACATGTTTTTTCGCGCGCAATTTTGGAGAGGAGGGGGTTGAGCAGACACCGCAGCCTACCGCAGCACGATGGCAAGCTCGGCGACGCCCGCGTGGAGCCACTGAGCTGGCTCAGACAGCGTGCACGCGAACGGAACTGAGGCGTCCAGCCCGCATCTTGGCCTCGGCATGGCCCCAACTCCGTCACCGAGCTGAGTGACCTAAGGTGCGCGGCTTTTTAGGGGGCCGCGGGGGGGCCCAAGCACAAGCGCGCAAGACGCCACTGCCGCCTCGCGTTCGGCGATCGGGGGACCCCAGGGGCCCGCACCAAAGGTCACTCAGGCGAAAGGTAACTCCTAGGGTCCTAGAGGCAGTCGGCCCAAACTCCATCTCCGAGCTGCTGCTGCTACTGTCCCCTCCTCCACGTCTCGAAGGAAGAAAAGGATGCCCATGGCACAGACTGGACGCTAAGATAAAGCCACGACGAGCATAACATCGGGTGAGGATGGAATCGAGAATCTCTGAGATCCGGTGGATCTGGAGGAAGTCTCGGGCGCCGCGGCCTTCTCGGAGCGCTCCGGGACGTTCTGGAACGGATCTATCCTCGTCCTGGCCCCGTCCGATGAATGGCCCCAACTCCGTCTTCGAACTGTTGCTGCTGCTGTTCACTCCTCCATGTCTCAAAGGAAAGAGAAGTAAGACGAAGCCAGGACGAAGATAAAATCAAGAGATAATAAAATCGAGAATCTCTGAGATCCGGCGGCTCTGGAAGATGTCTCGGGCGCCACGGCCTTCTCAGAACGTTCCAGAACGCTCCGAGAGCGTTCCGGAACGTTCTGGAACGGATCTATCCTCGTCCTGGCCCCGTCCGATGAATGGCCCCAACTCCGTCTTCGAACTGTTGCTGATGTCCCCTCCTCCACGTCTCGAAATAGAAGAAAAGGATGACCATGACACAGACTGGACGCAGAAACGTCGGTGCCGATCTTCATCATCGTCTTTCTCGACCATCGGCAATGCGTGAGTCATCCTCTCGATGCGGCAACGGCCGGCATCGACCATTTCGCCAAGCAGCCTGGTACTACCATCGCAGGGTTGACAACGGCCATGTCGCAGCGGCACTGGCTTGCTTCGAGCAGACTGGCTTCAAGCGTAGATTGATCTGGCCACCTCCTGGGTCCCCACCGTGGGTCCTCAGTATGAGTCCCAGTCGTGGGTCCCCGTTCTGGGCGGATTGTCGCCCGAAGCCATACGAGAAACAGCCAAACACCAAACAACACAGACAGAGCCCCTTTACCCCTCTGCATTCACCACTATCGACTCATAGTCTAGGGGTGGGAGCTTGCTTTTTCTTTAGTCACCCAGCTTCAACGGCCCCGCCTGTACAGAAGAGTCTGGTTGGGATGGTCTGAGAACGGCGCTCATGCACCGTGCCATGACTGGACTCCCTTTAGGCCCCGCTACAACGTGGTATGGTGCATGATTCCTCGCCTCCGAGCGCCCGAAAACTGTTGCACCGCACCGCTGCTGGGCCGAGGATCGACGACGCGCCTCGGGAGACGCCAGCGCGGCACAGTGCTCGCGCGACGTCTGCGAAGTCGATGCGGAGGCGGGGGCAGCAGCAGGCGCAAGTGAAATGGCACGAAATGCAGCACCTCACGGGTCCCCCCCACCTGTCTGCGAGCCCGAGCGTTAGGTCGGGCATGTCCTCCTCCAGGCGGGTTTTGAAGGAACATGAACGCTACTCACAAAATGCCCCCAACCAGCCAAAAATAATAAAAATATCGGCCCCAGGCTATGTCTTGACTATGTTTGAACATTCCTCCTGTAGAGGGACATGCCCGACTTAACCCGAGCGCGCGGCCGCCATCTCCAGCTCGTCGCCCTTCTCCGCCGCAGCGCGCACCTCGCCAGCGAGTCGCCGCGCGCCCTCCTCTCTGGCTGCTTTTTCGCGCGGGCGCGCGCGCAGTGCGGGGGGCGTCTCCAGTCGGGACGTCGAGAGTGGGCCCCAAGACGCAGTGGCGATCGACGCAGGGGCGTTTGTCTGAGGGGCATCGATCGGGAGGAACTTGCATAGGGGGGATGCATCGACATGACATCCAGCGATACTTCGCCGATAGATCGGCGATGGGCCCCCGATCGTGAATCCGCACCTTCCTGGGCAGGCTGGGGCTATCGGGCCCCTATCGGCGATCAATGGGCGATTGGGGGTCGACGCAGGGGCGTCTGTCTCCCGACGATTGTTGTTTCTTCTCCACGGTCACGGTCGTTACCCGGGGGGCAAAGTATACGCGCGGGCACCAGGATGTGGGAGGGGATGCTGGGGGGGTACAGGGCCCTCCCCCACGCACGATCGTTACACGTACCCCGCTGTGGCCGCAACAAACGACTATCGCGCCGCCACGCTGGTCCAGGGCAAACTGTGCTGCCCGGTGGAGGGGGAAGAGGGGGAAGAAGCAGACAGACGACGACGAACGCGCAGGCGGGAGGCCAGGGTTGGCGGGGCGTGCGGGCAGGCGGAAGAGGGGCTAGGCGGAGACAGCAGGCAGTGAGCAGAAGGAAAGGAAGGGAATCAAGGCAAAGGATGAGAGGGGAAGCGACCGCAAGCAGACATGCCAGGCCAGGGGTCAGGAGAGAGGCGCCAGCCGCGACGAGGCCACCAGCCCTACAGCGGCGACGCCGACCAGGCGGCGCAGGCGCAGCGGTGGAGTGGGCGGTGGGCGTCGGGGGGAGGTCGTTTGCAGTCGTCGGGAAGGGCCGTCGGGGTCCTCGGGGAGCGGCGTGGGGTGGCGGACCGAGCCCAGCGCGCGGCGGCTTGGTGGCCGTGCTTGGCGGCGCGGGGGGGGCGGGGGTAGGGGGAGGCGGGCAAGCCTTTTTAGAAAGAGGCTGCCTCTTGAAGGCGCCGGCCTTGCATCCACAGGGGAGGCCCGCGCCTTCCAGAGAAGCAGGGGTGCTTCTAAGAAGCCTCCCCCCCTCCCCGCACCCCCCGTCTGCTGCGCGCCGCCAGCGTACCCCCCGCTGCTGGTTGCGTGACAGGTTCTCGGCGGTCAAGAACGAGACGGGCCCGTTGTCCGGCTTCGCCGCAGGCTGCGCGTTCGGCGGCCGCCCATGCAACGACCTGCGAATTATTGGCTGCGCCGTAGGGTTCCGAACTCGTCGGCTGGAGAGTCGTGGTCGTGGTCGTGGTCGTCGTCAGGGGCGTGCCCGGCAGCCGGACAACAAGAAACGGCCGCCTGGCGGGTGCCACTAGTCAGTCAGTCAGCCAGTCCGTCCAGTGTGCCTCACGACATGCAAATGCAGGCCACCACTGAGAATCCAAGCCGCCGCATAGCTGGGACGACCCAGGACAGACCAGTGAAGTACAAGCGACAGACGAGGGGGGGGAAGAGGGGCAGCACAAGGAGGAGAAGGATGCGGACGGGCACGCGAAATGGATCGCGATGGGGTAGACATTGTGCGAGACGAGGAGAATCGGGGGCGGCCAAGAGGGGGGCGTCCAAGAGGGGGGGGCACAAATCATGGCCGGCGGCATGTGCGCGGCCCCGGGGGGGGGGCCCAGGGACGTAATGAAATAAGAAGAGGCGCCATGAAATCTGAGGTAATACCATGGACCACGCCATGATATCCACCCCCCCTAGTCATCACACCCCTCTTCGCCGCCCCTGAGAGAAAAGGAAGAAATGCAAATAACGGCCACGAGCCGAGTGTTGAAGAGAAGCGTTGCTTGGCCAGTCCGGCAGTGCAGCACCAGCTCGCACGACTCCTGCCCGGAGCCTCAGACCCCCTCCCCTGCGGGCACCTTCGGTCTCGCCTGGACCCCTTCTGTTGCGTGACAGTGCGCCATTTTGGCGATCGGACGTGCTGGAATGGATCTGTGTGTCGCCTTTTAGACTGGACGGCGGTCGCTCGGGGAAAATTCAATCAATCATGTAGACGATGGTCGAAGCGGACGTTACGCAACCAACATGCTTGAAACTGTCATGCGATGTGATTGCGGACGTCGCGGATAGCATCGCAGTTTAAAGTGTTGGCGCTACACCCCATCCCATTTTCACGACCGCTGGGTATCGTTGCGGCTGATGTCAGGCTCAAACGATCCGCGCGACCGAAACAGCAGATCCTGGCAAGGGACCCAGCCATCTACACGCACACGTACCGCAAGGATGGTGTGACGAAGGAGGGGGGAGCTCCCTGTTGGGCCACGAGGCGGGTGGGGGCTGTGCCGAGAGGAGCCGGGGGGGACGCATGCGGACTTTGCCAATAGGGTCGTCGGGGGAGCTCCCCATGGGGCCACGCAGCGCGTGCAGGGCGTGGCCAAAGCGGGCACGCGGAGGGCAGAGGCAGGAGGCGGGGGATGAGGCGGAGGTGGGGCGCAACCGCCGTCTCATCAAAACGCGGACCCGACACCACAGGAAGGGCAGGAATAGGGAAACAAACAATACAAACAAAAAACTCAAACAAAAAAAAAACAGAAACCAAAATCTTGAAATTCCGTAGGGGAACGTACATTTTCAGCTTATCCAACTTTTAGCTTTCACGGCGTTGAAAGCCTTCCACGAGGCCCCCAAGACGGCCCACGAGGCTCCTAGGAGGCTCCAAAGACAACCGAGAATAACTCCAACGTGGCCCAGGAGGCGCCCTAGACGGCCCAAAAGAGCTCCAAGACGGCCCCAAGGAGGGCCCAAGAGAGGGACCACGAACCGCGAATTCCAACGCTCCGCCCAACGAAGTTCTCCGGAGGCGCCCAAGAGGCCCCAAGAGGCCCCAAGAGGCCCCCATGAGGCACCCAAGAGGCCCCAAGGAGCCCCTAAGAGGCCCAAAGAAGCCCCGAAACGGCCCCCAAGACCCTTCGAAACTTGCTCGAAGAGGCCCGCAAGAATCCTCGCCACGAGATAGCAACGGACATGCCAGAACGTGCCACACACTACCCTGATTCTTGCTACTTTTCCTTGCCCCGGCTTCGAAATTCTGCCCGAGGGGTGGCAAACAACAAACCCTGGACCCCCCTGGAGCCCGAACGCATCGGATTTTCGAGCCGCGTTTAGCCGCCGCCACGGGCCGAAGGCGAGGCCTCCTTCTCGGTCTCATCGGTAATTTCCTTGTCTTGTTCCTTCTTTCCTTTCTCCGCTTCCCTCCGCCATGCGAGAGCACGACTCGGAACGAGTGGATACGAGGAAATGAGGCCAGAGTTGCCGTGGAAACACGAGTCGAAACAAGCAGAAGCATGGAAACGAGGCCAGCGCAGGGCTCCTCCTTCGCCTTCTCCCTGTCCTCCTCCATCCCCATAGCTCCCGCCCGGTCCTGACCCACCCCCCACCCCCGCGGCTCGGAGCCCACAGGGCGCCGCCAGGGAACGGATCGGGACGAAGCGTGGGCCCTGGAAAATACGAGAACAGCAACGAGACAACAGGAACGATGTCGAGCGCCGTGTCATAATTCGGACAAGCCTCGTGGAATGCAGTCTTGGAGGCGCAATGGTTTATAGAGGGGTCGGCGGATGTGGCGTAAGCCTATAGAATAAACATAAAAACTCGGAGGTCCGCGTGGATTTCCCGGATCGGCGTTGGACACCCCTCCTTGGCGCGCGGAGCGCGCCACGGGCGGAGCCGGAGGCGCCGCCAGGGGTCTCCAGCGCCGATCCGAAAAATCCGCGCGGACCTCTGAGAATGTTATGTTTATGTCATTGTTCGTTCCCCTGCAGGGGTCTCCTCCTGCAGGCGGTGCCTCTCCGACGACGCCGCGAGCGCCCTCTCGAGCCGCTCCTCCTGCGCGCGCTGCCGGTCCGACGCCGCGGCGAGGGCCCTCTCGAGCCGCTCCTCCTGCGCGCGGTGCCTCTCTGGCACCGCCGCGAGCTCCCGCTCGAGCCGCTCCTGCTGCAGCGCGGCCTCCTCCTGCAGGCGGTGCCTCTCCGACGACGCCTCGAGGGCACGGTTTCCCCCGGGGCCGTAGGCGACCCGAGGAGGAGGAGGGGGAGGAGAAGTGGGAGGAGGAGGAGGAGGAGGAGGAGGAGGAGGAGGAGGAGGAGGAGCGAGCTCAAGAGGCAGCGTCTGCTTACAGACACACCTCTAGGAAGAGAAAAACTTAACCCAGTCAGTCCCCCCCCACTCCAGGGGCCTGCCAGACTTGGAACGTTTGCCCCCCAGCAGGCGGCTAAGGACACGCCGCCTGCTGGGGGCCAAATCTTTGGGGTAAGGGCAGGGGGCCCCGAACGCCTCCCCCACCCTGACGGACCCGTAGGCCCCGCACCGCCGACGCCAGACGACCGTGCCCGTGGCGGCAACGTCGTGTCCCCCAGGCGCGGTGAACCTCAGCGGCCCCGCCTCGGGCTCCCCAGAGCCCGAGGCCACGCCCACAAGGGCCCCAGCCTCACCCTCACGGGCAGGCACAGGCCCCTCCCCGGAAGACCCAGCAGGGCCCAGCCCAGAAGAGGCCACGTCCACAGACGGCCCCCCAGACCCCGCCCCAGACGACGCCGCCCCAGCCAACCCAGCGCCCACAGACCTCCAGGATCCTGGCCTGCAGGGTGTTCATGGAAGAAGGGCGGCATCGTCGATCGGTGCCCCCTGCCAGCTGACGTCGCGCCTCCGGAATTTAGCCGAGCGCCTACACTTCCTGCAAAACAACGGATCGTCAATCTCCACAAGATCGTGGTCATGGAGCAACGAGGTTATTTTCCTCTCCGCAGGCGTAGGCATCCGAGCACCAGCAGTGAGCACAGCTCCCTCGGCCCACGACTCGAGCTGGCAACTCCTCTGGACCGCCCAGGCGAAATGCTTGGCATATAATGGGCGGCCCCTGATAGGCACTCTTTGTACAATCTCGCGTGCACCTCAGGGACCTTGATCGAGAGGGCCCCCAGTTGGGCGAACAAATCGGCCCACATGTTTCCCACGAACCAGAGGTATGGAGGGGGCGGCGGGTCCGCAGGAGCAGGAAAGAGAAACTTGTCCTCGGTCGTGTAGGCAGGGGCCCAAGCAAAACTAGGAGGCTCACACTTCTCAGGGGGACGTAACCCCTGGGTACAGGGGACTCGGAAATCCCCGACGAGGTCGTCAAAAAAATGACGAGGCCGAGCCTGCATTTTGACGAGGCCTCCCGCTGCAGACATCCCACGAAACTCCTCCTCGTCAAAACCCGAGGCGCGGCCGTCAAAAAACGATGGCGAACCCGAGTCCTGGCAAACCCGGATCTTACGCTCCCCCGAACTTCAGTTTCACTAGCTGCCTCCAGACGCCTGGGTATGCAGCGCTGGCACAGGTCACCTGCTCACACGCACCCTCGCGCCAGAGCGCTCCTTCCTGCACAACACAATTCAACTCGCTAACGATCAGCCTGAACGACGGCATATACTGCAACGCCGGCAGCCCAACCATTCTCTCGGCACGTCCAACAATCTGCTGCGGGCCTGCGAACCCACCGTACACAGCGCGCGCAGGGGACCCCATTGGCATTCAGCATGACGGCTGACCTGCCACAGCGACGAAGCTCTGGCACATCGTGTGATATCCAGAGCCGTCGGTAAACACACAATCGTTCCAGTGCGCCTTGGGCGAGTCCCAGTCGCCCCAGAAAAAAAGAAAAACAAGGTGGGTCGCACGGCGGCTGCGGCACATCAATGTTGGGCCACCGAGGGATTGCGATCGCGAGGAGATGGAGTAGGAGGAGGAGTAGGAGGAGGAGGAGGAGGAGGAGGAGGAGGAGGGAGGAGGAGGAAGAGGCGGAGGAGGAGGGGAGAGGAGGAGTAGGAGGAGGGGAGAGAGAGGAGGGAGGATGGAAAGGAGAGGGGAGGAGGGGGAGAGTGAGGAGGACGGAGGAGGAGGAGAGGGGAGAGGGGAGGAGGGAGGAGGAGGAGGAGGAGGAGGAGGAGGAGGAGGAGGGAGGAGGAGGAGGAGGAGGAGGAGGAGGAGGAGGAGGAGGAGGAGGAGGAGGAGTGAGGAGGAGGGAGGAGGGAGGAGGACCCGACGACGCCTCGAGGGCGTGCTCGAGCCGCTCCTCCTGTGCGCGGTGCCGCTCCGACAGCGCCGCGAGCTCCCCCTCGAGGCGCTGCCCCTGTGCGCGCTGCTTCTCCAGCGACCCCGCGAGTTCCCCCTCGAGCTGCTCCAGCCTCTCGCAGGCCGACGCCTGGTGCTGGCGGCGCGCCAAGGAGGCGCAGGGTTAGGTCGGGCATGTCCCCCCACAGACCGATGTTCGACGAAGAAGAAAAATACCCCAGACGAATGCCCAAAGGTGGTGGATGAATGCAAGGACAATCGTCCCCTGACTAGTTGTTTTGACTCTTTGGGGATATTCCTCCTGTAGAGGGACGTGCCCGACGTAAGGGTAGGGAGAGGGGTGCAGGCTTCTTGGAAGGAGGCTGCTCCTTGGAAGGCGCCGCCCCTGCATCTGCAGAGGAGGCCCGCGCCTTCTGAGAAGCAGGGGCGCCTCGGAGAAGCCTTCCCCCCTCCCCCGGCACCCCTCTGCGCGTGGCGGACCCGCACACCTCGGAGCCTGCCCCGCCCGAGTCCGTCGCACCACGGTCCCAAGTGAGTATCGTCTAACAGATCCTCATCCCCCGCGGCGCGGCCTGGGCCCCACTGGCCGATCTACCCCCCCATCGGGTTTCGAGGGGTGTATCCCCAACTGAGGGGGGTGACTTGGTGGGGGTCTCGAAGGGGATGGGGATGAGGATGGGGGTCGGTGAAAACGATACTGACCAAGGAGCCCAAGGAGGGCCCCGAGGGGGCCGGGGAGCGGCCAGAAACCTCGGCGCAAGGCGAGCTGAGGCGACAGCGGCAGCTCAAACCCGGTCCCACGACCCCTCCCGCCGTGGCGGCGAAGAGGCCCCGCGAAGGCCACCGAACCTGCCTCTGTCTCGACTCGACAACTTCTGGCATTCTTCCGGGCCATAACTCGGGCCTCCGGCGGCCCTTCGTGGCGATCCGGGCACCCCCTGAAAGCTCTCGGCGAAGAGTAGCCGTTGGAGAGTGTCCCGAGGCTGGCAATGGAGGAAGAACCAACGCCAGAAGCAGAAACTTTCGACGCGCCACCCGGATTTCTTGGATCTGCGCCGCGACCCCCTGCACTGGAGGCGCCGCCACAAGGACCCAGCGCAGTTCCCAGAAATACGCGCGGAGTGTCGAGAGTTTCTGTTAATCGACGGGCGGACAACGCACCCATGCCCATAGGAGGATCGGAGAAAAGGAAGACTGGCTATGGGTACGGGTGCGTGTTGTCGGACCGCGGGGGAATCTCCCGTTCGAGCGGGGACCCCCATCCGACAACACGCACACATGACCCCCTGCGTCCCCCCTGTGGGTATGGGTGCGTCTTGCCAATTCGTCATTTATGTCGTTTCTCTCCTTCGGCTGAGAACTCTCGGCGAGGCGCACCCGCTGGAGCGCATCCCGACGCTGGCAGGCCGCAGAGGACCAGCGCAGCCGTCCGAGGACCTTAGCCCCCGAAGCCAGCTCGGGGCCCCGTGGGTCCCCCTTCAAATCCCGCTTCTGCTCGACCGGGCGGCGCAAAGGGTCCAGTCTTTGAGCATCGAGTGATCAAGTCGAGCATCATGTGGGATCGGTCCGAATTCCGTTTCTGGCAACATAGTTGAGTACACAGTTCAGCACATGCGGAAAGACGTGTTTGCAGATACGCTTCCCCGCCTCCGCAGCAATTTACCCCAAAGGCCCCACGGAGGGCCGTGCCAGCAGCACGCTGCGCACTGCACGCCAGCGCCGAGCCGAAGAAAAAAAACATCATCTTGGAGGGGGGAAGGCTTCTTAGAAGGAGGCTGCTTCTTGGACGGCGCGGGTCCTGCATGTTATATACACAGCGTGCCTGCGCGGCCGCGCCCGCGCCCGGCGAGGTCAGCACGGGCGCGGGCAGCGCCGGCCAGCCCAGCTCCTGGAGAGAAGCGGGGGGAGGAGGAGGGAGGAGGAGGAGGAGGAGAAGAGGAGGAAGGAGGAGAGGAGAGGAGGAGGAGGAGGAGTGGGGAGGAGGAGGAGGAGGAGGAAGGAGGAGGAGGAGGGAGGAGGGGGAGGAGAGAGGAGGAGGAGGAGGAGGGGGTCGGAGGTGGGGTCGGAGGATCGCGCCGCATCGCCGATGCATCACCGATGCGTCGGCGACTTCGGCGTGACAGAAATCTGGCTTCACACCGCGCCGCGTCGCCCATGCACCGGCGTGAACTCTAACCCTACAGGTCGTATCTCTGAAGCGCAGACGGGGGTTCAGAATCCGACGGATGCCCGCAGCCGAATGAACCCCGGCAGGAGTGTCTTGAGCAGGGACGGGCTGTCGCGGCATTCATACAGGCCTACCACGTGACGTTTTTGGAACAAGCTGCCGTTCGAAGAACAAACACATGTCCCTTGGAACGCACGCCTAATGCAATCAAACAAACTGTGTCCGCAATACACGTTCGAATACTATGCCGGGTAAACCACGAAACTCCTATCATATTACTGGTGGGCCCACAAACAAGTCGGGACGCTTCGCCCCTGCTTGATTATCCATGCAGGCGAATCTCGGAAACGCTGGATCTCTGTGCCAAGTAGACCCCGGCAAAGGTGTCCTAGACCCTAGCGCCGATTGCAAGATCGGTCGGCATCAAATCGGGAAACAGTTATCGAATCGGAACGTGTGTGTGTGTGTGAGTGTGTGTCGGATCGGGCCGCATCGGCACGGAATCGAAATCGAATCGAATCGGCTGTCACAGGATGCACAACAGCGCCGCGTAAGCCTCGGGCCACATCGGATCGCCGGGACACCGAAATCGATCGGATCGAAGTGGCCGGACACGATATCGTATCGGGTCGATTGGATGGAGCAGCAGGGCCCTGCGCATGTACAGCAGGGAAGACGCATCCAAATCCACTTAAAATCGGTTCCCGGACCCTTCCCGAGGCCTACCCGGTGCAGTTTCTCACCCCTGATCAATGTTTCAGAATTCCTGGGCCCGAAAGCTGCCCCACAGGCCGAAAGAAAGGAAAATCTTACCGTACCCTTAGAATGGGGGAAAAGGTTGTCCTGAGGGAGCGGGGTCCTGGACCCAGTGGCCTTCCCCCAGGACGAGTTCATCCTGAGTCGTTCTCTGAAATCAGCGAAGAAAAACCAATACCTGTTCCCTTCAGGACCCGCTTCCCCCGTGGCGAAATCCAGAATCTCGAACTTGCCTGCCCTGCCTGCTGGCCGGAACCAGTGCTGGGCCACCTCAGGACCAACTGACGGCTCCGCCAGTGGACCCATCGTCGACGATTCTTGCTCGATGCTGCACTGCGGGCATTTTGGCCCGAAGAGCCCCCAGGGGGCGAAACGCGCGTGCACGCGTGAACGGGGGCTGTCTGTCCTATAGAAAACGAGCGAGTTAGGCTGTGTGAGGCCTGGCGCAGCAAACGCAGACTAAGAAAAACTCGCGGGTTGGACGTGAACCCGTAAAGGATGGGACATCGCACCCGCGACTGTCACTTGGAGTACACGCCAGCCCAATGATGGGCAGAACTGCCCCAGTATTAGCCACCAGCCTGTAATACTTGAGCGCGTAAGATCGACGAGCGCGCAGGAGAAGCAGGCGGACCCTTCCCACGGCGCTCAAATGTGCTGCAAGAGGTGGCAGTGTATAGCCCCGCTGTGCGGCCCTTCCCTGCCGAATTGGCCAAAGTGGTGTCGTAGCCCGCGGCCCTGCTGAAAGTTCTTCGGCTGTAAGGTGCTCTCAGAGTACCTGTCGCCCGCGACGAGGGGCGGCTCACGTCGGATCGAGGACGGCGAGAAGGTCTGGTTCCAGAAGGGTAATTACGACGGCTGCTGGGGCGCCTCAGGTCGTGCTGGAGTGCCTAAGATCGGGCTGGAAGGACCTCGAATCCAGCGAAACCAACCTTGTCCAACGAACCCTTCTGGCAACCTCCTATCGCAGCAACTCCCGTCGGCCGGCTCTTGCCGAACGAGTGCACACTCTGCCGGCACGCCAGGAGGAGCATCGCCAGCTGAGGGATCTGGTGGTGCTCCTCCTGGCGGCTCTACAGAGACACCCTGCGGCTCCGCGCCCCGGCCGGCCGCGCCACCAGGTGCTGAACACAGCAGCGCGAGGCCTGCCGTCCACCGAGCTGACAAGGACGCCCGCGCTCCTGGAGGCTGCCTGCTTGGCCTCGCGACGTCTCGCCTGCATTCCGAGCACGCGGAGCGCGGCGAGCGGCCCGCAGCGCGTCCAACAGGACGGCAGGGTCCTCGGCAGGAGCCGAGCATCTCGGGACGCCGTCGAGGCACCGCCTCCGCCAGCGGCGTCACGAGCACGCCCGTGGCAGCAGCGCCAGCAAGCTGCGCGAACAGCGGCTGCGAGAAGCTGGGCACCATCCACGGACACGACTCCAGTGCGGTGCCCTTGGGGGGATGAAGCACCTGCCGCAATGGCTTGCGCCAGAACTTGGGGGCGAAATGCGCAGCCTCATTCCTGTTTCGCTCGAGGCTCGATCCAAAACGAGCGTCGTTTGGCCCCGCAGGGGTAGCAAGTGGGCACGAGGCAGGCGAGAGGGAGAGAATGTGGACGAGGAGCAGGAGGGAGGCCTAGGGGGGCGGAGGCGTGGCGAGAGGAGGCGACAGTCAGGAAGGAGGGCGCCCTGAGGAAGGGAGAGCGAGCAGCAGGAGGAGAGGGCGTGTGCAGACTTGGGTCAGGCGTGCCCCCCTGCAGGCGGGCCCGACTGAAGTGCAGTCAAGCTGGGTGCGCTCGCGCCACGTGCGCCGCAGGGCCCGCGGGGCGTCGGCGGGGCTCCTGCGCGGGCGCCCCGGCGGGCCAGCTCGGCGTGGGAGGCGCGGTGCGGCGCAGGAGCTCGCCGCGGAGGTCCTCGGGAGCGGGGCGGGGCCTCTTCCTCCTCCTCCTCCTCCTCCTCCTCCTCCTCCTCCTCCTCCTCCTCCTCCTCCTCCTCCTCCTCCTGCTCCT
>CAUYUJ010005446.1:1334701-1385935 GCA_963575745.1 Prorocentrum cordatum | reverse complement strand
ATGGATCGCAAGTCGGAGGGTGACATTGAAGTGAAACGAAGACCCCCCCCTTGGAAATCGGTTTCGTGTTCGTGTCTTGCGTGCGGGCGACGCGAAGCTGTGCGGGCGTGTGCCAGCGGAGGGCCGTGGCCCGGGGGGGCGGTGTTCCGCCGGTCGCCGCTTGTTTGGGCTTGCTTTCCTTCGCTTGGCCTCGCTTGGCCTCGCTGCGGGGTGGCGTGGCCGGAGGGCGGTGCCCTGCCGGTGGTCACTCGCTTTCCTTCGCTTGGCCTCGCTTGGTCTCGCTGTTGTCACGTGGTGTTCCGTGGTCTCCGTGGGACACCCCCAGGACTATTACGGGACACCCGCGGGACACCACGGGACACCCACGGGACACTTGCGGGACACCACACCCAGGACACCCGCAGGGCACCCGTAGTGAGATCGATTGTGAGAACGCCACCATAGTGCCACCACGGGACATCCACGGGACACCACGGCACACCCACGGGACACCCGTGGGACACCACACACGGGACATCCCACGGGACACCCGTGGGACACCCATAGTGAGATCGATAGTGAGATCGAGAGTGACATCGAAATTGAGATCAATGGATAGATCAATGGAAAGAGAGTGCAATCGATAGTAAGATCAATGCATCGTGAGACCTTCTCACCCGAAGGGTGGTCCTGTAGGTGCATATCGGAGGTGAGGGGGTGAGTTCGAAGTGAAACGGAGACCCACCCACTGGGAAATCGGTTTCGATTTCGTGTTCGTGTCATGCGTCCAGGCGAGGCGAAGGTGCGCGGGCGCGCGAGAGTAATGATCCCGCCGTCGCCAGGGCAATTCGGATGTACAAGTCCAGCCCTCCGGTGTGCGCGCGGTAGCCCGGGGTGTTCCGCCGTGGTGTCTCGCGGTGTCCCGATGGTGTCCCGCGGTGTCTCGTCGTCGGCGCGCAAGAGGAATTATCCCCCCCCGCTGGGGCGATTCGGATGCAAAAGTGAGGCCCCTCCAGTGGGCGCGGTGTGGCTGGGGATATACCGCCATTTTGTCCCGCGGTGTCCCGATGAAGTCCCGCTGTATCCCGCCGTGGTGTCCCGATGGTGTCTCGTGTTGTCCCGTGGTGTCCCGTGCTGTCTTGCGGTGTCCCAGTGGTGTCCCGTGGTTTCCCGATGGTGTCCCGGTCCATAGTTAGAGATCGATAGTGAGATCGATAACGACCGATATGTGATCAGATCGGTCGTGAAATCGATAGTTGGATCGATCGTGAGGTCGATCGTGATATTGGTAGTTGCATCGATCTTGCGAGCGGCAGTGCGATGGATAGTGAGATCGATAGTTGCATTGATAGTGCAATCGATAGCGAGTTCAATAGAGCGGTCGGTTGCGAGATCGGCAGTGAGATTGATAGTTTGATCGATTGTGAGCTCGATTGCGAGGTCGATCGAATTCGCTTCAGGTAATGAGACATCGACAGTGAGATTGGTCGAGTGAGGTCGATAGTAAGATCGATTGTAAGATCGATAGTGAGATCGATAGTCAGATCGACTGTGGGATCGATCGCGAGATCCGTTGAGTGAGATCGATTTTGAGATCGGTTGTGAGATCGATCGAGTGAGATCGATTCTGGGATGGATCCATCGTCACCAACATCGTCATCATCACATCCATTGCAGTTGCCAGCAGTTGGTTATTTCCGCTCCCCCCAACCTCTTTATCCACCTCTTTATCACCCGATGGGCGGTCATGTAAGTACATCTAATGGCCTTCGGTTCATCCCGCCACCGTGCCTATGGAGCCTATTGGATGTTCGTTGGGATCTCGTGGGAGGCCTCTCGGGGGCGTCTTGGAGGCAGTTTTGGGGCCATTGGGGGGCCTCTTGGAGGCATTTTGGACGCCTCTTGGAAGCCGTTTTGGGGCCTCTTGGGACCTCTTTTGGATCTCTATGGGGTTTCTTGGGTTCTCTTGGGGGCCTCTTCGGGGCCTCTTGGTGCCTCCTGGGCGCCTGTTGGGGCCTCTTGGGGGCCTTTTGGGGTGGAAGGCTTGGATTTTCAGTTCGTGTTCTCTCTCTTAGGCTCCTTCTGGAGCCGTCTTGGGGCCCTCCTGGGACGTCTGAAGCGCCTCTTGGGCCGTCTTGGGGCGCTCTTGGGCCATTTTGAGGCCCACTTAGAGGCCTCTTGGGCCTTTTCTGGGCGATCTTGGGCGCCTCTTGGAATGGCGTCGAGAGTCGGAAAGCCGAACAGGCGAAAAGGCCGAAATTATTCAAACATCTTTGGGAAATCACTGATTGTTGCCTCTCGGGGCCCTCTGGGGGAGGCCTCTTGGAAGCCTCGCGGGCCGTCTTGGAGGCCTCTTCGGCCGTCTGGGGGCCATTTGGCCGTCTTGGGCTGATCCTGTGTTGCCTCGGGGCCTTCTTTGGGCCGTCTTGCAGGCCTCTCGGGGCCCTCTTGGCCCGTCCTGGGGACCTCTGGGGCTTGAGAAGTTCACGCGCCACCGCTCGCCAGAGCCCGGGGGGGCACGGGGAAGCCCCGGGGACGCGCTGGAAGCCTCGGGAGGCACGCGGGAGGCCCCAGGAGATTTCGGAATTCTGGGGTCTGGGCCCTGTGAAGACTCCGCATGAGTGAGGATTGAGGCTCAGAGGATTCTTAGGCTTACGCCACACCGCCGACCCCTTGTTTATGCCAATCTGGGGGTAGTAGAAGCTGCGAAGGGGTGAAAAGGCGAGTGATATTTGTTTGGTGTCTGTTCGCCGCCACCGCCAGAGGGTCTCGGGCAGTAGGAGGAGGAGAAGGGGGACACGGAGAAACGGCTCTGGGTTATGGGTTATGGGTTAGAGGCGTCTTGTATGAGTGAGGATTGAGGCTCAGAGGATTCGGCAAGGGACCTGAGGGCACACCCACTTCGTGTCCGGAGGCACGGTGGCGGATGATATGTAACATAACCAGATACGCGGGGCTCCCTCTCGGAGCGTCCTGCACCTCGCTCACATCTGGGTTACGTTTCCGGTACCGCGCTTCCCGGACTCCCCGGGAGCTCCCAACATGCCCAAAGACAGCCCAAGACGACCTTAAGAAGCCCTTAGAACGTAAAAGAAAGACCCAATAATCCCCCAAGCAACCCAGGATAGCTTTCGGGCGGCTCTCCAGGCTCCCAGGAGGCCTCCAAGAGACCTCAAGAGAGCTCCGAGAGGCCTCCCGAGAGCGCCCGGAGAACCTAAAATCGTTAATTGTATTTTTTTAATGGTTTTTGGCCTTCTCACAATTTCATGCTTTCAACGCTCCAAGACGGCCGAAGAGGCCCCCAAGACCGCCCCAAGACCGCCCAAGAGGCCCCCAAGACGGCCAAAGGCCCCAAGACTGCCGAAGAGGCGCCCTGGAAAGCTCCTGACCACTCCAGAACAGGCTCAAGATGAGCCCAAGAGCGGGAGCAGGAGGCCGCCAGAGACCTCCGATAGGATTCCGGGAACCCCCAGAGGCCTCCAACACACCCCAGACAATTGAGAGGCCCCCAAAAAGCTCCGACGAGGCCCCCAAAACAGCCCAAGAGAGCTTCGAGAGCCGTCCCGAGAGAGCCCGAAAAGAGCAAAATTGCTGATTTCCAGCGGTTTTTGTCGCCGTTTTTAGCTTTCTCACGTTTTCCCGCTTCCAACGCTCCAAGACAGAGGAATTTGACAAAAGAGGGAATTCCAGAGACTCCCTTTTTTCAAATATCAAGGAATTTCTTCCTTTGCTAACTAACCACTCTGCCTGTTGGTCACGCACAGCGCGCGCACGCTCGCGGGGGCACGTCAGTCTGGTGCTGGATGCCCCGGGGTTCTGGGGCGATGGCCCGAAAGCCCAAGAACTTGATAGGCCGTACGCGATCAACCGAAAGCAAGTGAGACGCATCGTTTATTCTGAGTTTATTCTCAAAGAGTTTTCGGGTGACCCACCCACAGGTGAAATGTACGGAGTCGGAGTGCATCAACTCAAGTTGAGGCCCACAATGCAATATAACAGTGAGCTTGGTTCAGCCAGTGTTCGGGTGACCCACCCGCTGGTTTGTGACTTGTGCGGTGCGCGCCTTTCAGTGGAAGACGGAGTAGGAATGCAGCAATTCATGTTCAGACCCAGGATGAAAGTGAAACAACGTGGTTGCCTCAACCAGATCGCGTGTGTCCCACCTGCTGGTGAACCACTTGTGTGGAGTAAGAGTGCACCAGCTCCTGCTGAGAACGAGATACGAGTCAAACCATTTGTTTTGCTCGACCGGTTCCCGGGTGACCCACCCGCTGGTGGGTCACTTGCGCGGCGCGCGCTCCACAGGGGAAGGGAGTCACATGGAGTGGGAACGGAACAACTCATGTCGGGGGAGCGTAAGACCCGGGTTTGCCAGGACTCGGGTTCGCCATCGTTTTTTGACGACCGCGACTCGGATTTTGACGAGGAGGAGTTTTGTGGGATGTCTGCAGCGGGAGGCCTCGTCAAAATGCAGGCTCGGCCTCGTCGTTTTTTTGACGACCTCGTCGGGGATTTCCGAGTCCCCCGTACCCGGGTCTTGCGTCTCCCCGATCCTGGGCGGGGGGCCCGGCAGAGGTTCCGCCTCGCACGGAGCGGCCCCTCGAGCCAGGGGGTTCCAGGGGCTCTGCCGGCGGAGGGCGTGTCGAGCCGGACCGGACGAAAGGGGGGGAGAGTTCAGGAGGGGAAGGATTAAGGAGGAGGAGGATTAAGGAGGAGGGAGGATTCCTCCTCCTTAATCCTCCTCCTTCCTCCTTAAGTTGAGGCCCAGAATGCACATGAACCAAGTGGTGTCACTCGCCAGTCTTCGAGTGACCCACCCGGCGGTGGGTCGCCCGTGCGGCGCGCGGGCCACAGCGGAAGCGCATGGGGCAAGCGCGCGCCAACTCATAGTGATCTTTCAACCAGTTTGCGGGTGACCCACAGGGTTGGAGGACGCAGGACGGGTTGGAGGAGGGGAGGAGGAGGAGGAGGAGGAGGAGGAGGAGGAGGAGGAGGAGGAGGAGGAGGAGGAGGAGGAGACCTGGCAGATTGCACGACATTCCCTTCGTCCTGGCGCCGCACCAGGCACATTCCCATCTTTGCTGGTGGGTAATCTGTTTGGCGCGCGTTCCACAGGGGAATCGTTCGGGCTCGGAATGCACTGGCTCATGAGGCCTAGAATGGAAGAGAGACAATTGGTTCGTCTCAACCAGTTCTCGGGTGACCCACCCGCTGGTGGGTCACCTACGCGGCGGGCGCTCCTCAGGGGAAGCTCATGGATTCGGAATGCGGACCAGAGTGCAAGTGTCACCGCTGGTGTTGCTCATCAGTTATTCGGTGACCCACCCGCTGGTGGGTCACCTGAGCGGCGCGCGCTCCACAGTGGCAATGTAGTAAGTAGAAATGCAACAACTCATGGTCAGGCCCAGAGGCCGAGTTCCACAATTGGCTGGTCTGATGAAGCTGGGCACACAGCTGTTTTTACAGTTGAGAAGTCTATGTTTTTTTGCAAGGCCCGAAGCGAGCATGTTCGATCGCCTTGGGTTTCTTGATGTCAAATTGATTTCAGTCAGCGGCCGAGATACCGCTCGGGTCAGGGTACCCCGGGTTTCTTTGTTTGCAGCTGGAGTGCAAGAAACCCAACCTTGGACCAAGAGACTTCGGCGGATTTCAGGGTTGGGTTTCTTGCGGTGGGTTGCTTGTGGATTAGCCTCCACTATAGTGAGACCGATTGGTAGTCAGGTGGATATGGTGTAGTACCGATGGCCATACCAGTCGTGAGATCGATGAGCAAGCAATGAGGCCGATAGTGAGATAGTGCGGTCGATCGTTAGGTCGATGGCGGAACCGATAGATAGTGAGATCGATAATGGGACCCGCAGTGAGATCGAAGATCATACAATCAGATCGAACGTGTGATCGAAGCGATATTTCTAGTGATGCCGATAGTGGGATCTATAGACAAATAGTGGACGGATTGACCACCATGATGTCCCGATTGCGTTCCGATGGTGTCTTGGTGGTGTTTTTTTTTTATCTATCTCTTCCAGGATGTCCCGATTGTGCCGTGTCCTGTTCCGATGGTGTTCCCCCAACATCTTTTTTATCCCCCGAAGGGTAGTCGTATAGGTACCTGTGTGTATATATATATATGCATGCACACATAGATGCTCAATGGAAAGGAAACGAAGACACACATAAATAAAGATAGAGCTAGAGCGAGCGCGAGTGAGAGAGAGGGCAGGCGTGGATCGCATGCGAACGTTGCTGACCATCCACGTTGTGGTTCGGGTTTCTCTGTGCTCTTGGTCGCTCGGGTAGCTCTCTTTCGGCCCGCGCCCCCCGAGGAGAAGGAGATGCTGCAGGCCCTCTCGGCCCTGAAGCAGGCGGTCACGGTCCTGGCGAAGCACCACGGCGGCGCGTCCTCCACCTTCCTGCAGGTGCCGAAGAGCAGCATGCTGAGCGTGGCCGCCAGCCTGCAGCGCCTCACCGCGAGGCACGCCGATCACCTCTTTCCCTTGTGTCCCTCCCTCCTCGTGCTTCCCCCCCTCTTTTTCGTGCTCTTCCTCTCTCGTCCAGAGCTTAGAGCCTCGCGTACTGAGCGCAGGGAGCCACCCTCATGCCTGCGTTGCATCAGCCTCGTGCCCCGCCCGAGCCCATTGCAGGATCGGGCACGGATCGGAAACCCAAGCCGACGTTGCGCGCGCGCCTCGTGCCCCTTCCCCTTCCTCCTCCGTCGTCGTCCGTCCACTTCCCTCCCGGCTCCGTGCCTTCGACGAGCCGCTGCGAGGGAGGCATGCCCACCCTGCCCTGCCTGTACTCTCTTTGGACGCCGTCCTGCAGGAAACCCTGGGGGAACTGCCCGTGCTGATCCCTCATCCATACCCCCCTTCCGTTTGCCCCCCCCTCCTCATCCTCCCTCGTGTTTTTCCAGTCTGCCTTCCCTCCTCCCCACTCCCTCCAGCTTCCCCTCCCCGCCCACCTCCCACTTTGGCTTAAGCCACTTTCGGCAAAGAAGATGCCCATTTTACTCCCACCTTCAGTCTTAGCTGTTTTTTTTTCGTGCCCCCCCCCTCCATCCAGAGCGTCGGGAGATGGCAACCCATGTTGGAACTCCTGGTGTCACAGGCATGGCGGGCCCCGCTGTGCCGACAGTTCATCTCGACGACATGGGCGTAGACAGAGACGACAACGACGTCCTGAGAGCCCCCGCGGCCAGAACAGGAAAGTTCCGGTTCGGTTCGGTCCGGTTAGGTTCCGAAGCGCCTCCAGTTCGGTTCGGTTCGGCTCGGTGTCGTAATCTTCCGGTTCGGTTCGGTTCGGTACGTTTTTTTTTTGTTTCCGGTTCGGACCGTTTCCTGTTCCGGTTCGGACCGGTTCCGGTCGGGCCCCAAACCCCCAAAGGCTCCAAAGGGGCCCCAAACCCCCAAAGGGGCTCCTTTGGGGCCCCAAATGGGCCCCAAACCCGCATAAGGGTCCCAAGGGACCCCCAAAAGGGCTCCAAACCCGCATAGGGGCCGTCAAGGGGCCCAAACCCCCAAAGGGCCCCAAAAGGAGGCCCACAGGGCCCCCAAAGGGGCCTTAGGGGGGCCCAAACCTCCAATAAGGGCCCCAAAAAGGCCCCAACCCCCCAAAGAGGCCCCAAACCCGCATAGGGGCCCCAAAAGGGCCCCAAAGGAGCCCCAAACCCCCAAAGGGGCCCCAGAGGGGGCCCGAAATAGCGAAAAACCTCCTCTTGAGATTTTTTCACAGCGCCTGGATCTGGGGGTTGTCGTCATCGTCGTCGTCGCCGCTGGTCGTCCTCCCTCCTCCTCCCTCCGTGGCCAGTTTTCCGGTTCGCTCCGGTTCGGTACGGTTCGGGCGGGCTCGGCGGGGGGAGGTTCGGCCCGGTTCGGAGTCACGGTTCGGTTCGGTTCGGTTCGGTGTCGTAATTGTCCGGTTCGGTGCGGTTTGGTTCCCATTGGCAAAAAAACGCCGGTTTGCGCCGGTTCGGTTCGGCCCGGTTCGGTTCGGCCGGTTCGGCTCGGTTCCGGAACCATTTTGCAGAAGAGTTCGGACAGGGCCATACATTTTTTTCCGACCCAGCTCCAACTGCATAACGTCATTGTCAACTGAAAGCTTCGAGGATGGACAGATCCGTCTCTTGAGTGCCGTGGGCGCTATGATCAAGGATGCGACCACCCCCCAGGACCACATGACCGATCATATGCAGATGGAGGTCGCCACAGTCAGGACTACAGTTGCCGACATTCAGACCAAGCTGGCCTCTTTCGATTCCGAGCTGCCTTTGAGGTGGCCCCGCGAGGGAGCGGCGCGACGCCAGCTTCGTGTACATCGGCTCATGTCTCGGCCACCCTGGCCTCCGCTCTCTCTCTCTCTCTGCCGTTTCCATTGCAGCTTGCGTGCCCATGAGTAGGCGCAAGGTGATGTGCGTCGGGGGCTTCAACTACGAGTCGGGAGACTTGCTCGTGAAACAGATCAAGACTGAACCCGACGCTCGACACATCCGATATAAAAAAAGTCATTCCCACAGGAGGGTGCCGCGAGAGGGTGCGCATTAGATTCCACAGTTCAGGCCAGATGTGGATGATGCTCAAGGCCATGAAGGGCAGAAAGTTCCAGGGAGGCAACCTCTTTGCTTCTGGCCGTCAACACCTCTGGCACGGCAACGACAAGCTGGGCTGGGAGATCGGCGTAAGCAAGGAGCAGGTGAAGTCGGTCCAGATGTTGGAGCCTGTAGTCAAGGCGCTTTTTCCAACACATCAGGCTCATGATTTCGCGGCCGCATGCGACATCGAGAATGACAAGGGCGAGGTGATCTTCTCGCCAAACCGACTTCCCGGCAACGCGCACATGGGAGGCCCGATCAAGCTCTTCGATTGCGACCTGTCCACGCACAAGCTGGAGATCCCGGCCACGGCGGGGGCGCTCCTCGCGGACCTCCGCCTCGACCTCCAGCTGAACGGCCACAACGGGGCGATCCAGGCTGCTGGCGATCCGCGAGGTGGCCCCTCTCTTGCGATCAGGAGATGGCGACGGCGGAGGATGCTTGACCGTTCCTGTTGTATCAGTTGGACTGCGAGAGCTGCGTCGCCGAAGGAGATGCCTGACTTCGCGAAAGATTTAGAGAGAGAGAGAGAGAGAGAGAGAGAGAGAGAGAGAGAGAGAGAGAGAGAGAGAAGAGAGAGAGAGAAGAGAAGGAAGCGAAGAGAAGAGAGAGAGCGAGAGAGAGAGAGAGAGAGAGAGGGAGAGACAAGAGAGAGAGAGAGAGAGAGAGAGAGAGAGAGAGAGAGAGAGAAGAGAGAGAGGAGAGAGAGATGATCCTTGGCGCAGCTTCTTTTGCAAGAGTGCCTTCGCCCTACGCGCGCACAACCTCCAGAGCGCATCGACGGGCATCGCGTGATTGCGCCCCCCCCCCCCCTCCCCCCCCCCCGGGCGGTAGGGACAGGCAGAGTGCGATCGTCGTCCATCGGGACTGTGGCTGGTTCGTCCTCGAGGTGGTCCAGGGTATCCACTGCGTGGGCGCCGCGCGCGAGCAGTCTGAATTCGGTCGTGCGCTCGCGGTGCCCCCGCACTTGCATCCTTCGAAGTCACGACATTTACTGTTGGACAGTTTGGGGCCAGTCGGTGCTGGGTGAAACCAGAGTGACCATTGGCATGGGCGCTGGCGCTCATTTGGGATCGATGGCTGACTCCGGCCTCGTCTCTACCCACATCGGCTCCTTCTCCCGCCCCCCGCGCGAACCCCCTCGGCTCGACAAGCTCGCTGGGAAGGCGGACGAACTATATCGTCTACTGGTCGATGACTTAGGACTACGGGCTGAAAAGACGCTTCATTGGCGCCGCCACGGCCACTGCGCCCACTTCCCTGACCCAGGCCAGAGGCGCGACCCCAAACATATCGAGTATCTTCGGCGACATGTTCCGTGAATTTCACGACCGCCACTACTTCGGACCGCGCCCCGCCGAAGTTCCAGACCAAGGCCCAGGACCCAGGAAGCAATTGGAATATTGCTGCTCAGCGTGGCCCTTCCCCCCCCCAAGCCGATCAATTGGGCTTGCTTCGACTTCGCTGCACATCGACATGCTTTGGGCGATTCCCCGGGCATCGATCGGGCGACGAATGCATTTTTTCAAGGATGAGGACGCTTGCGGTTTATTCCTGGACTGATCGGTCTTCGATAGAATTCGTCGATTTCGTGAGCGACCTCGGCGCTGACTGTTGGGGTGTGCTGGATGGGGCTTCGCAGAGTTCAATGCGGCGTGTCCTACAGCGGGTGCGTCCCCGATTGCCCAGGCACGCGGTCCTTTTGTCTTGGGCCCCGCCGACCCGCTCTTCGTAGGCGCGCGCAGGGAGTCGAACAACGCCGCCGGACCCACGGCACCGATCGAAGCTTGTCTGTGGCTACTATGCCAGAGCACCCACCCTGAAGAGACCCCCCGCCCCCCCCCCCCCCCCCCCCCCCCCGCATTGTTATATATCAAGTTCATTTTCGGCCCCGATGCGCGCGGCAGATTTTATGGTGCAGATGGGCGCCCGCAGCAATTTGACTTGGTCGCCGCACTGCGGCAGTCCTGGCACGCAGCTTGTCAGCGCATCAGGTCTGCCCCCAGAGCGGCGCAAAGGGCCGCTCTAAGGACGCGGGCAACTCCGCGGCGGACCTCCTCGCCAGGCAGGCGCGGAGTCGGGCAGCAACCATCCCGCCCTTCTGGCGGTCCGTTTTTTGAAGTGTCCAGCTGGTCTCGAGACTCCTGGAAGGCCCTCCATGATTCCTGGGCGCCCCCTGTGGTTGAAGAGGTGACCTGGGTCCCTCTGTCCTTTCACCGCTCGCCGACTTCCGCCCCCCGCCCCGCCTCTGCCCCCCCCCCCCCCCGTAGATGACCTCGCCACCGAAACGATGCGCGTCGCCGCGCGACCCCCCCCTCTTTTTACCCCCCCCCCCCCCCCCCCCCCCCCCCCCCCCCGCGACGACCCCGAAGCCCCCCCCCCCCCTCCCCGACGCTGAACCCTCAGTTCCTCCCCCTTACGGGCGCCCCTGGCCGAACCCCACCATCGCTTGCCGACCTCGCTACCGCTGTCGCGATTGCCGCCGAGGCCTACGGTGAACGACGTTCAAAAGGTCCCTCTCGGAAGCCATGCGCAGACCAAACGGGCCGCGGATCACCCGGAGATCCGACACTTTGATTGCGCGGCTGACACGCTTGCGCGCCAGCAGATCCGCCGCGCCAGGCACGGCCAGGATTGAGAGCGGCTCTTACAGCAAGGGTGATATGATCATCGCATCCCCCCCCCCCCCCCCCCCCGGCAAGGCAGCATGCTTAACGAACAGGGCGGTCTCGCAGACAACCC
Organism: Prorocentrum cordatum; assembly: GCA_963575745.1. Lineage (NCBI taxonomy): Eukaryota > Dinophyceae > Prorocentrales > Prorocentraceae > Prorocentrum > Prorocentrum cordatum. Next base: position 1,374,627 of record CAUYUJ010005446.1, on the reverse strand, counting down.
AGATGATATTCTGAAGCTAGCATAAGATTTCTCTTCCGACCTACACCGCTCGCGAGACGTTCGACCCGCCCCCCCCCTTCCTGGATTTTGCAAGGGCGGGCCCGGGTGGGTCCCCAGGTGGTTGGCAACATTTCGGGATGCAGGGTCCGTCAGATCTTCCTCTAGATGAAGAAGGGGAACTCCTGCCCTCGAAACGAAATGCTCGTCGTCGAAAAGTCCCTGGACGGTTCAGATGAGTTCTATGACATCCTCGCCTCGCGGTTCGAGCTTAGGCTGCTGAACGACCCGGCGATGGACTCCCCAACGGGTTGGGGCGAGCGTGGCGTGCACTTGATCGAGAAAACGCGTAGCCCGCTATTCATGAAGAAGTGCAGACCGATAGCCGTGCTCTCAGCTCTGTGGACGGCCTATATGCGACTACTCTTAGAGCAAGGGAACCAAGCCTCGAGACCGATCTCGCCGCATCAGTCTACCTTCAGACCAGGCCACCTATGATTGCGTCGGCCACGGTCTGGTGCCACGCTTGTAAGCTCGCTGGCATCCCTGACATCCTGACTGCGGCCATGATCCGTGAATTGCGCCGCGGACGGGGCCGACTCATGGCCCCTCGCCTACCTCCTTCGAAACTTGTATCCAGGACCAGATCGATATTCCAAGGCGGCCCCGACGGACCGATAAAATGCAACATCATCATGGACCGCGCCCTCGCGCTCCCATCCCTCGCACTCTGTAAGCAGCGTGGTTGGGGATACCCTATTGACCACCATGACCTCCGGGCTCCTGGTGTCAATTGTTTGCGCACCAAAAGAAAGATGAACACAACGGAGGCCTACGGCGTATCCCCATCTTCATCCCCGCTGACAATTTTTGGCTGTTGGGCGTCAGCGCCGCCATGGTCACGCGGATGACCAACGCTTGGCACGGGCTCGTTCGGGCAGCTGGCTGGTGCGTCAACCTCCACGGCGTCGAGTGGATCTCGACGGAGGACACTCCGGCTCAGATCACGATCCAGGATGTCTGGGATCAGCAGCCCCCCAAGCTCTCGGCAGCAGTACCTCCCAGGAGAAAATGCAGACACGCCCCAAAAACGAGACCCCTCAAACTTTCAAGTACACCGCGAAAGCTCGGGATCAAGGTGCTCGGCCATCAGATCTCCTTCGATCGCAACGCGTCGATCGAGGTGGACAGAAGGATTAGAGCCGCGCGGGCTTGTTTTACCAGACACAAGCTTCTTCTTACATGCCGAGCAGGCACGGTCAGTAAGAAGCTTCGTCGTCTCCGTCGCGTTGTTCTCCCTGCCCTGTCTTGCACCGCTGGCACCCTCCACTTCGCCCAGACCCACCTCCAGAAGATGCAGGCCATCCAGATCCGTATGGAACGAAAGGTTTTCAGAAAGAAAATGCCCGCACCGCCCCCCAAAACGACCCACCCACCCCCGCCCCCGCCGACAACGACGACGACGAGCAATGACATGTTGAATCTGTCCTTTTCCAGCGTGCCAGAGGTGCCCTCGGATCCGAATCCCGCCGCGGACCCGGAGGCTCGCGCCCTGGCCGACCTTGTGGAAGAGGTGGATGAGTTTGAGGATTTTCAGGAGGATTCCATAGGCGACCATTTCGCTCATTCAAACGCCCTGAGGGCCCACTATCTGGGCAAGCTGGGTCTCAAGCGCTGGGATGTAGTGTGGCCCCAGAGAGTCTCCGATTGGTGCGGCCACGTTGTTAGGCTTCAGAAGCATCCGCAGCATAGACTAGCACTCCGGGCGTTGCGATGGCGAGGTCATAAGTATTTCTCAGCTGTCAACATACGTTTTGGAATGCAGTTGCACGGGTATTGCTTCAAGCCTTGGATGTGGGATGATCAGTTTAAATTCATTCTAGGCCTAGACTTTGAGTTTGCTGGCGTCGACCCAGAGTTTTTGGCAAGACCTTCGAGAGCCTTCGCTGACGAAGCGCCTGGCGAGACGTGCTACGTGATCCCCAACGCGCTTAGTCGCGCCCTCCTTATTGTCTTTGCTTTTTATTTCCATCCCATCTGCCACTGTGTATAGTGCCCATATGTTGACCTTCGACCTGCGGGGGTATCATCCTCATCGTAGCAGAGTTCAGATCAGAGACCCACTTCCCGCGCCCCCGCGTCCCTGGTAAAATCGTCCAGCCTCCTTTGCCTCAATGCCTGCCTCCTCCCTGGTTTCACTCTTCCTCCCTGATTCCACTCGTTCTCCCATGTCTCTTACTCATGCCACCGTCCCTCCATCTGCTCATCTTCCAGACATCCTCGTCCTCTCTACACCCTGCTGCTCCCCATGCTCCAAGCTGCGTTCACTCTTCCTTCCTACTCCACCTCCCCCCCTCCCGCTGGGGCTTCGAAGATGAGGGAGTAGGATTCGGGAGGAAGGATGATGAACATGAGGGGCGATGGGGGGGCAAGAGGAGCAGGCGCAGGGAGGAGGGAGGAAAAAGGAGGAGGAGGAGGGCGAGACGGATACACATGATTATGTCAATAAGATTGTAGAGCCCGCCTTCCCTTCGCAGGACGGTCTTGACCCGCTCGCAGCGCCGGGTGGTTGCCTCCTTTGTCCAGTCCGTTCACAAGGAGGGCTACGCGCCGCAGTCTGGCGAGATTTTCGGCATCCTGGAGCAGATGAAGGAAACGTTCGAGAAGGACATCCAGATAATGACAAATATGCACAAGCAGAATTTTATTAGCATGTTGTAGAGGTCCCCGTGGATCTCTTTCATCGGCGTCGGAACCCACCTAACGGCCCCTCCGCCGCCGCCCCTGGCGCGTTCCGTGCGCGTGGGGAGGGAGGTCCAGCGCCGATCCAAGAAGTCCGCGTCGACCTCCGAAAGGTTTTGTTTTTGGAGCTTGATGTGATTCTAGACGTCTCCAAGGGTGTCCGCGGCTCGGTCGGTTTGACTACTGTACAGTCGACGGCATACGATCGCTTCGGTCGGTCGGGTTTCGGTTTTGCTGTGGGCGAGGACGCCTGCGACATTTCTCGAACTCCGCATACGCAAGATAACATCCAGTCAGGTCTAGTTGGTAGGTCGACCTTGCAACATCAAGGGTGCCTTTGTGTTCGTTTATCGCGTGTCATGTTCTTTCCATGCCTGGAGTACGGGGCGCCCTCGTAAGAGATGTTTCTCTTCCGTGCGCCCTCTGCAAACAATAATTACTCGACGCCAAGATCTCAGCATGTGCATCTCATTATCCTAGTACGTTTGTCTATCGGTACGTGTCAGTGGGCGTCTGCGTGTGAGAGCGAGTCGCTCGCTCGAGACATCCCCACAGTCTGCAAGTCTGAGTGCGAGTGATTCGCAAGTGTGAGTGCGAGTGAATCGGAGTGTCAGTGAATATGAGTGCAAGTGGGCCTTCGTGTGAGTGGGTCTGAGTGTATGTAAGTCTGAGTGTGAGTGGGTCTGAGTGCGAGTGGGTCTGAGTGTGAGTGGCTCTGAGTGTGAACAAGCCTGAGTGAGTCTGCGTTTGAGCGAGTCGGATAACGATGTTTCTGAGTATGAGCGATTCTGAGGATGAGCGAGTCTGAGTGTGAAGATATGTGTGGGTGAGTCTGAGTATGAGTGAATCTAATTGTGAGTGAGTCTGAGCAGGAGTGAGTCTGGAAGTGTGGATGGGGAAGAGGAGGGGCGAGGGGAGGGTGAAGCGGAGGCATCTAAGTAGATACCCCTCTTGCGGCTCCTCCCAGAGATGCTGAAACAAGCGCCTCGCCCGAGACATCCTCACAATCTGCCTGGTCGCACATCTTCTTACCCCTCCCCCCTCCTGTTCTGTCCTCCTCCTCCTGCCAGCGCCTCGCACGCACGCAAGTCTGATCAACCAAACTGCCTGCGACATCCCACAATCAGGGCGCGAATCCTCGAGTGCCCCCACCCTGGCGGCTCCCCCTTGGGAGTGTTGAAACCAGCGCCTCGCCTGAGACATCCTTGCGAACTGCTCTGGAAGCACACACCCTAGGCGATGCTTAAGAAAACTCAAGTTTTTGGCGAGAGTCTCGATGATTCTTAATGTTTCAATGTAAATCCTAAGATTTTGATAGAAGTTCTGGGTTTTTATTCAAATTCTGAGACTCTGAGTTTCTTAACCCATGATTTCTTAAGCATTTCGCAGGGTGCACGAGTCCAAGCACCCAAACGGGCAATCCGCACGAGACGTTCTCCACAGGCTGGGCGCGAATCCTGGAGCGTCCCCACCCTGGCGGCTTCCGCACGGGTGCTGAAACCAGCGCTTCGCCGGAGACATCGTCACGTTCCGTCCTGGAAGCACACAGGTCCAATCTCAACCAGACGGGCACACCGCCTTTTAGATACCCCCACCATCTGGGCGTGAAGCACGGAGTGTCCCCACCCTGGCGGCTCCCCCCCCTCGGGAGTGCTGAAACCGGCTCCTCGCTCGAGACGTTATCAAACCCTGCCCCGAACGCAGTATGTTGCGCGCCGAAACCGGCAAGCAGCCTGAGACACCCCCCCACAGTCTGAGCGCGAACTGGGCCCGTGCAGTACCCCCCCCGGCGCCCCCCTTCGGAGTGCTGAGGCCAGCGCCTCGCTTGAGACATCTTCAATGTCTGTGTGCGCGAGTGGTTCTGAGCATGGTGAGTCTGAGCGAGGAGGTGGTGTGACTGAGCCTGCGTGAGGAAACATGAGTCTGAATATGAATGAGCCTGAGTGATGAGTGAGTCTGAGTGTGAGTGAGCCTCAGCGTGAGTGAGTCTGAGTGTGAGTGAGTCAGTGTGTGACGAGTGAGCCTCGAACCTCAAACCTCGAGCCTCGAACCTTGACCTTCTGGCGCCAACCACCCGCCCTCCTCTTTCTCTTGCTCCTCATCCTCTTTCTTTCCCCTTCTCTCCCCCGCCCCCCTCATCTTCCTCCTGCTCCTCCCCTCACACTCCTCCTCCGGGGGTGTCTCCTGACGTCGCTGGGACCAGAACTCGGCCTCCCGAATTTGTGGAACCGACTCCTGACGTCCCTGGGGCCAGGAAACCGCCTCCAGGCTCAGGATCGATAATACAACCTCAGAAGATCGAAAATGCACAAACTGTCGAACACCGTTCAAAATAAATCCCTGAACTCTTCCTGGTCTCCAAACGCATCACTTTTCCGACCCGCGCCCCGCCGCGTCGACGAGTAAGATTTCAGACCCCCCAACCAATTCTTCATCCTAGATCCTCCGGGCTCGATGTTAGAACCACATCGTACCCCCTGTCAGCTACCTCTTGGGATGCTGAAGCCAGCGACTCGCTTAGGACATCCGTCGAGTCTGGTCCGAAAGCTAAGTGTATTACAAGCCCAAACGCGCAAACCGCCTGAAACATCCTCAAAGCCTGGGCGCGAACAAGCCCCAGAGACACCCCCCTGCCACCCCCCTGAAGGAGTTGTTGAAACCAGCCCCTCGCCTGCTCCGAAAGCGAGAGATGCGGAGCAACGACACAGGCAAACCGTTCGAGACATCCCCACAATCTGTGAGTATGAGTGAGTCTGAATGATGAGTGACCCTGAATGTATATGTGTGTGAGTCAGCCTGAGCGTCAGTGAGTCTGAGCGTGAGTGAGTTGCAGTATGAGTGAGTCTGAGCATGAGTGAGTCTGGGTGAATCTGAGTGTGCGTGAGCCTGAGTGTGAGCGAACTTGATAATGAATGGGAGGAGGAGCAGGAGGAGGAGGAGGAGGAGGATGAGGGAAGTGATGGTGAGGGGTGAGGAGGAGTCGGCGACGTAAGAGTAATAACAAATCCCATATTCGGATATGGGGAAATTTGGAAGGTCAGCGCCTTCGGCGGCCCCCCTGGGCGCTCCGCGCAGCAGGAAGCGGGGTGTGCGGAAGGGCGTTCAGGCCTGACCCTTCAAGTACGCGCGCTCTTTCATAGGCGTTGTTCTCAGAGGCATCATTGCAATTTCTCCTCTTCTTGGTTCCTCGTGGGGGCCCGTCGTTTCCACGGCTGGTCGCGGCTCGAACTCCTGTCAGGATGACCAGGGACGCGCTTTGAGCAGATTGGCGCATTCGAGGAGGACACTTTAGATTCCATCCTCCCCTGCTTCTTCGGAGGTCTTCGGATATGTTCGGAGGCAAGCGTTGCTGCAGTTCGACACGTCTCTCAAAACGGGCCCAGAGGTGCAGAGCGGATTTATTCTGAGCAGATGAAGGGAATTTTGAGAATGACATCTCAGAGACCATCATCCTGCTCCTGCTACCTCATCCTAATCCTGCTCCTCCTCTGGGCCTTCAGAGGCACCCACTCAACGCATGCACCCGTAGCCAACACCTGGTCAGAATTCGTTGTTTGGGGGGCGATGAAAAGGGTTATCATACGATTCATCCCTCTTCGATGCCTCCCCTTCCTTCCTCGGCCTTGCGGCTACTAGTCAACCGCTGTAAGCACGCAGGTATAATCAGAATAGCATATCGCAATCTGGTTCCATCGCTTTGCCACCCCCATGAATCAAGGGTATATGCCTTTCAGCGTATCTTTAAACGTCGGTCCGAGGCCCGATCTATTTCAATGCCTTCCCCGCCCCCTCAGTCACGCCATGTCTCTACCTATAGATCTCTCGAACGACGTGCGTGGCTGGCACTGGAACCGGGGCTCACCAGAGGCCTGCGGGGGAGTCCATAGGTCTCCGGAGGACTCTAGAGGCCTCCCGAAGCCTCGAACGGGCAAGGCCATCAGGAATTGGTGCCTTTCGATCGCCAGCCCTTCCCTTCACCATGCTTGGCGCTGGAAGTACTGGAGCCAAAGACTGGCCAGAATACGCCGAGGGCTTCTCCTCTTGTCCTGCGCACCGTGCCCTTTCAGCCTCGATAGCCCTCCGTTCCCTTCACCTTGCTTGGCACTGGAACTACTGGAGCCAAAGACTGGTCAGAATGAGCCGAGGGCTTCTCCTCTCGGCCTGCGCACCGCGCCCTTTCAGGGCCGTCCTCCCGCCAGTAGGCGCCTCGCCCTCCTGATCCTCCTGGCCGTTCGAGGAGGGGCGAGATTGTTGCATGTGTTGGTGGCTTTCTTTCTGTGTGCGCTTGTCTCCAGCTTCCTGGCATGCCCAGGGGCGCCTTCCTTCTCCCCCGCGCGCTCGTGCAAGGATCTTTCGGAGACCCAGAAGTCGGAGACAGAGAACCAGAAGGCCTACGAGGCCCTCAAGGCCGCAAAGCTGGAGCAGATTGCCGCGGGCCAGGCTCAGGTCGACGACGATGACGCCGGCGACGACGATGGCGACGCTGAGGACTACGACATCGACGACACCGACATCGACTACGACTCTGACGCTGGCATCCACGACGCTGTCGTTGACGCTCACAACGGCGACGCTGACGACGACGATGTCAACGTCGCCGTCGTCGAAGCCGTCAGGTCGACAAGAAAACACAGGAGCTCGCTGACACTGACGAGCGGTTGGCCCACTCGAAGCAAGACATCGGGGACACGAAAAACTCTTTGAGCGCTGACGAGAAGTTCTTGATGGACCTCAAAGAGAGGTGCAAGACAACTGGCCCCGAATCGAAGGGGGGAGGAGAGAATCTAGGTCACCGAAAGGAGTGCACGGATAAGCGCGCAGCGCGGCCTCATCTGAAAAAAGTGCTGTTCAGACTCTGGGGCGCCCCCAGAGTCTGGGGGTTGTGGGTTGCTCCGACTTTGTCTCGCGTTGTCCGACTGTGTCTCCTCGCTCATACCCCCTGCCTCCTTCTCCTGGTCCTCCTCCCTGTTTCTCTTCCTACTCCCTCTTCGCCTGCTTTTCCCAGTCCTTTTCTTCCTATTCCTCCTTTCCTCCTCCTCCTCCTCCTCCTCCTCCTCCTCCTCCTCCTCCTCCTCCTCCTCCTCGCCCCCAGTGCGCCCAGGAGGCTTTCAAGATGGCCCCATGACGGCCCAGGAGGCCCCAAAGACGGCCCCAAGAGGCCTCTAAGACGCCCAATATGGCCTCCAAGACGGCCCTGAAGCGCCTCAAGAGGACCCCACATCGGTTCAGAGAGGCCCCCAAGACGGCTTCCGACGGCGTCAGACCCGTCAGACGGGCTAGGAACGATTTAAGATTGCCGAGGAGAGGCCCCCAAGACGCCCCCACGGCCCCCAAGAGGCCTAAGGAGGCCCCCAAGAGGCTTCCGAGAGGCCCCCCGGGAAGCCCCCAGGAGGCCCCACAAGAGTGCCCCAAGAGGCTCCCAAGAGGCTTCCTCCTCTTCCTCCTCCTCCTTCTCCTCCTCCTTCTCATCCTCTTCCTCCCTCTCCTGATCCTCCCCCTCAGCCTCCCCCAAGCGTTCCCCGAAGAGTTTCCGGAGCGGCTGGGGGAATACATTATCAGATAGCTTGGCCAAGCTGGGACACAACGTTTGGCCACATAGGCGCTTCTCAAAACGGCTGGGGGCGGCGGTGATTCGCCGTAGGCGTCTTGGATCCGCCGCCCCCTGTGCTTGCCACAGGGTTGGACGGCGTGCCAGACATTTTGCTGAGATTATGATTTTCAAACCCTTCCCAGTGGCCTTCGGCCCAGACCGCCTGCCCCTCGGAAGGACCAGAAGGTGTGGCCCACATCGCCACCAAGACGGCCCAAACGGCCCAATATGGTCACCAAGATGCCTCCAAGGCGGCTAGGATCGCTCCAAGAGAGCCCAAGACGGCTCCAATATGTCTCCAAGACGGCCCAAGATGCACCCGAGGCGTCCAAGATGGCCCCAAGATGGCCCAGGACGGCCCCAAAGGCCCCCAGGAGGCTTTTAATGCAGTCCAAGAAGCCTCCAAAGGGATCTGCAGGAAGGCCCGAAGAGGCCAAGACAGCTGATTTCCCGTGGGCTCTTGATGGATTTTGACGTTTTCGGCCTGCCGACGGCCCAATGCCGCCGAAGAGACCCCCAAGATGGCCCCAAGAGCGCCCAAGAGGCCTCCAAGACGGCCCCATGACGGCCTCCAGACGGTCCAAGAGGCCCCCAAGGCGCCTCCAAGACGGCCCACGAGAATTCCAAGGCGCCCACGATGGCCTTCAAGACGGCTCCAAAACGTCCAAGATGGCAACGATACGATTCGACATAGCCCCAGGATGTCCCAAGACAGCCACAGAGGGCCCCAAGGGCCCCAAGGGGATGCAAGGGGCCTCCTAGACAGTCTAGGAAGTCTTCAAGAGGACCTCCAGGAGAGCCCGAAATGCCCAAATGGTTGTATTTATTCCCTTCAATTGTTGAATAATTTGGGCGCGTTTTCTTTTTCGGCTGTCCGACGGCCCAAGATGTCCACAAGATGGTCCCAAGACGGCCCAAGCTGACTTCAAGATGGCCCCAAAAGGGCCCCAAAGGGCGAGGAAACAGTCCAAGAGGAAGAGCAAGAGGAAAGGACGGAATCAGAGGCCCGAAGCGGCTCCGAGAAGCCTGCAGCTCAGCGCGGGCTCGTCTGCGGACGCCCTTGCCCCCCCCAGGAAAAACATATCACCCCGAGGCCCGGTGATGTTTTGTGGGGCCGCCATCTCAAAGCCCCACGGCCAGCTTTTGGGTCGAGGAGGAGGAGGGGCAGGAGGACGAGGAGGTGATCAACAGGAACCAGAGGAGCAGGAGCAGCAGGAGGACGAGGAGTTTGAGCAAGGGGTCAAGGACGGAATGATAGGCCAGAAGCGGCTCCGAGACCAAACCGCGCTGAGCTGCAGGGTTTTCGGAGCCGCTTAAGGCCTCTCATTTCGTCCTTGTCCCCCTGCTCAACCTCCTCGTCCTCCTGCTCCTGATTCTCCTGGTTTTGCTCCTCTTCTTCCTCGACCCAAGAGCCGGCCGTGGGGCCTTGAAAGGGCGGGCCGAAAAAATGTCACCGGGGGCCGAGCTGCAGGCTTCTCGGAGCCGATGCGGCCAAAAAGAGGCTGCCCTGCAGGCTGTCTCGGAGCCGCTGCGCCAAAAGAAGGACACCTTGTCGGTTTAACTACTAGGTCGCTTTGTCGGCTGATTTCGGGCGCGTCGTCATCGTGGTCGTCGTTGTCATCGTCGTCGTCGTGGTCGTCGTCGTCACCACCATCGTCGTGGTCGTCGTCGTCGTCGTCGTTGTCGTCGTCGTCGTCGTCATCGTCGTCGTCGTTGTCGTTGTCGTCGCCGTCCATAAGATGGCCCCGAGAGGGCCCTAAGAGGGCCCCAAGAGAGCCCCAAGAGGGCTCCGAGAGGGCCCCAAGAGGGCCCCAGGAGTTGTGCAACAACCCAGCGGCCGCTGGTACATAACTCCTGGGGCCCTCTTGGGGCCCTCTGAGGGCCCTCTTGGAGCCCTCCTGGGCCCCTGGTTGGCCCATGAGAGGGCTCCAAGAGGGCCCTAAGAGGGCCCCAAGAGGGCCCCAAAAGGGCCCCAAGAGGGCCCCAAGAGGGCGCCAAGAGGGCCCCAAGAAGGCCCCAGGAATTATGTACCAATCCAGCGGCCGCTGGTACAGAACTCCTGAACCCTCTTGGGACCCTCTGAGGGCCCTCTCGGAGCCCTCTCGGACCCCTGGTTGGCCCTGTAGGGCCCCAAGAGGGCCCCAAGAGGGCCCCAAGAGGGCCCCAAGAGGGCCCCAAGAGGGCGCCAAGAGGGCGCCAAGAGGGCTCCAAGAAGGCCCCAGGAATTATGTACCAACCCAGCGGCCGGTGGTACAGAACTCCTGGGGCCCTCCTCCTCCTCCTCGGCGACGACGACGACGAGGAGGTGTAAACGCACCCTTACCCAGCCCCTGCAGGACCAGGCAGCGATACTTGGACCAAATTTCCTGGCCCCTGTTTCGACCCCAGAGCTCTCGACCCCGTCCAGGAGCTCCCGACCCCAACCCGGAGCTTTCGGCCCCATCCTGGAGCTCTCGACCCGCAGACGACGACGACGACGACGACGACGACGACGACGCCTCGACCTGGAGTGGTAAGTTTTGCTGCTGCTTTTCCCCAGGGGTTTGGAGCCCTCGGGGCCCAGGGGGGCCCCGAAACGGATCCGAAGCCTCAAATTTTTCCGGCCCGCGACCGACGACCGGCGACAACGACGACGACGACGACGACGACGACGGGCATAAGTTATTTGGCGCCCCCCCTTGGGAGCATCGGGTAACTGGGGGGTGCGCTCCACACCCCCCACTTACCCGGTGTCCCCCAGGGGACATCGGGTAACTCGACCTTGCAGGGGGGGGTGTTAGGCACGGGTTACCCGGTGGCGAGGGGGGGGCATCGGGTAACTCGACTTTGCACGGGGGGGAGTCGGGCATGAGTTACCCGGTGTCCCCTGGGGGACATCGGGTAAGCGGGGGGTGCGCTCCACACCCCCCACTTACCCGGTGTCCCCCGAGGGGCGTCGAGTAAGTCGACCTTGCAAGGGGCGCATTCGGCATTATTCAGTAAACCGGTGGACCCCCATGGGACATCGGAGTTACCCGGTGGTCCCCGTGGGACATCGGCCCGTGGGACATCGGAGTTACCCGGTGTCCCCCGGGGGACATCGGGTAACTCGACATTGCAAGGGGGGTCTGGGCATGGTTACCCGGTGGCCTCCCGTGGGACATCGGAGTTACCCGGTGTCCCCCGTGGGACATCGGAGTTACCCGGTGGTCCCCGTGGGACATCGGCCCGTGGGACATCGGAGTTACCCGGTGTCCCCCGTGGGACATCGGAGTTACCCGGTGGTCCCCGTGGGACATCGGCCCGTGGGACATCGGAGTTACCCGGTGTCCCCCGTGGGACATCGGAGTTACCCGGTGGTCCCCGTGGGACATCGGCCCGTGGGACATCGGAGTTACCCGGTGTCCCCCGGGGGACATCGGGTAACTCGACATTGCAAGGGGGGTCTGGGCATGGTTACCCGGTGGCCTCCCGTGGGACATCGGAGTTACCCGGTGTCCCCCGTGGGACATCGGAGTTACCCGGTGGTCCCCGTGGGACATCGGCCCGTGGGACATCGGAGTTACCCGGTGTCCCCCGTGGGACATCGGAGTTACCCGGTGGTCCCCGTGGGACATCGGCCCGTGGGACATCGGAGTTACCCGGTGTCCCCCGTGGGACATCGGAGTTACCCGGTGGTCCCCGTGGGACATCGGCCCGTGGGACATCGGAGTTACCCGGTGTCCCCCGGGGGACATCGGGTAACTCGACCTTGCAAGGGGGGGTCTGGGCACGATTTACCTGGTGCCCCCCCGTGGGACATCGGAGTTACCCGGTGTCCCCGTGGGACATCGGAGTTACCCGGTGGTCCCCGTGGGACATCGGCCCGTGGGACATCGGAGTTACCCGGTGTCCCCCGTGGGACGTCGGAATTACCCGGTGGTCCCCGTGGGACATCGGCCCGTGGGACATCGGAGTTACCCGGTATCCCCCGTGGGACATCGGAGTTACCCGGTGGTCCCCGTGGGACATCGGCCCATAAGATTGCTCTAAGGGGTCCTTAAGACTGGGCTGGTACATAACTCCTAGGGCCCTTTTGGGGCCCTCTGAGTGCCCTCTTGGAGCCCTCTTGGGCCCCTGGTTGGCCCTAGGAGGGCCCAAAGAAGGCCCCAGGAATTATGTACCAACCCAGCGGCCGCTGGTACATCACTCTTGGGGCCCTCTTGGGGCCCTCTGAGGGCCCTCTTGGAACCCTCTTGGGCCCCTGGTTGGCCCTAAGAGGGCCCCAAGAAGGCCCCAGGAATTATGTACCAACCCAGCGGCCGCTGGTACATCACTCTTGGGGCCCTCTTGGGGCCCTCTGAGGGCCCTCTTGGAGCCCTCTTGGGGCCCGGGTTGGCCCTAAGAGGGCCCCAAGAGGGCCCCAAGAGGGCTCCAAGAGGGCCCCAGGAATTATGTACCAACCCAGCGGCCGCTGGTACATAACTCCTGAACCCTCTTGGGGCCCTCTTGGAGCCCTCTTGGGCCCCTTGTTGGCCCACATGATGGCTCCAAGAAGGCCCTAAGAGGGCCCCCAAACGGGCCCAAGAGGGGCCCAAGAGAGGCCTCAGAAACCGCTAGTAGGTGTCATCGATCAGCGCGTCTGGATGAGACCTCTCAGTGGTCTCTGGGGCGCGTCTTGGAGCCCTCTTGGGGCCCTCTGGAGCCCCCTGGGTGCTCCCAAAAAGGTTCCAAGGGACATCCGAAGGGGTGGAGGGGGAGTTGGACGGGGAGTGGAGGGGGAGGTGGAGGGGGGGCTGAGGTGGGTGGTGGAGGGGGGGGTGGAGGGGGGGTGGGGGGGTTGGTGGAGGGGGAAGGGAGAGGGAGAGGGAGAGGGGTTTGATTAGGAAACTGGAAGAGGTTTGACGACCACGACGACGACGACGACGATGACGACGACGACGATGACGGCGACAACCACGATGACGAGTGGGCGCCTTGGAGTTCTCGTGGGCCGTCTTGGAGGCGCCTTGGGGGCCTTTTGGACCGTCTGGAGGCCGTCGTGGGGCCGTCTTGGAGGCCTCTTGGGCGCTCTTGGGGCCATCTTGGGGGTCTCTTCGGCGGCACTGGGCCGTCGGCAGGCCGAAAACGTTAAAATCCATCAAGAGCCCACGGGAAATCAGCTGTCTTGGCCTCTTCGGGCCTTCCTGCAGGTCCCCTTGGAGGCTTCTTGGACTGCATTAAAAGCCTCTTGGGGGCCTTTGGGGCCGTCCTGGGCCATCTTGGGGCCATCTTGGAACGCCTCGGTTGCATCTTGGGCCGTCTTGGAAACATATTGGGGCCGTCTTGGGCTCTCTTGGAGCGATCCTAGCCGCCTTGGAGGCATCTTGGTGGCCATCTTGGGCCATTTGGGCCGTCTTAGTGGCGATGTGGCCACACCTTCTGGTCCTTCCGAGGGCAGGCGGTCTGGGCCGAAGGCCACTGGGAAGGGTTTGAAAATAAGAAGAGCAGCAAAATGTCTGGCACGCCGTCCACCCCTGTGGCAAGCACAGGGGGCGGCGGATCCAAGACGCCTACGGCGAATCACCGCCGCCCCCAGCCTTTTTGAGAAGCGCCTATGTGGCCAAACGTTGGGCCCCAGCTTGGCCAAGCTATCTGATTATGTATTCCCCCAGCCGCTCCGGAAACTCTTCGGGGAACACTTGGGGGAGGCTGAGGGGGAGGATCAGGAGAGGGAGGAGGAAGAGGAGGAGGAGGAGGAGGAGGAGGAGGAGGCCTCTTGGGAGCCTCTTTGGGCACTCTTGTGGGGCCTCCTGGAGGCTTCCCGGGGGCCTCTTGGAAGCCTCTTGGGGGCCTCCTTAGGCCTCTTGGGGGCCGTGGGGGCGTCTTGGGGGCCTCTCCTTGGCCGTCTTGAAGCGTTCCTGGCCCGTCTGACGGGTCTGACGCCGTCGGAAGCCATCTTGGGGGCCTCTTTGAACCGATGTGGGGTCCTCTTGAGGCGCTTCAGGGCCGTCTTGGAGGCCATCTTGGGCGTCTTAGAGGCCTCTTGGGGAGGAGGAGGGGGAGGAGGAGGAGGAGGAGGAGGAGGAGGAGGAGGAGGAAGAGGAAGAGGAAAAGGAGGGGGAGGGGGAGGAGGAGGAGGAGGAGGAGCAGGAGGAGGAGGAGGAGGAGGAGGTTGAGGAGGAGGAGGAGGAGGAGGAGGAACAGGAGGAAGAGGAAGAAAAGGACCTGGAAAAGCAGGCGAAGAGGGAGTAGGAAGAGAAATAGGGAGGAGGACCAGGAGAAGGAGGCAGGGGGTAGGAGCGAGGAGACACAGTCGGACAGCGAGAGACAAAGTCGGAGCAACCCCAAACCCCCAGAGTCTGGGGGCGCCCAAGAGTCTGAGCAGCACCTTTTTTCAGATAGCGTCGTGAAGTTTGCTGACCTTATGAATCGAGCAGGAGGGGGATCGATCGGTCTGGCGGTTGGAGTGGGCAGGGAAGCGATGGGGAGGAGTCGCAGGGGGAAGGAATGGGGGTGAAAGCCTCGGGTGTGGCTAGCTTCTCTCCAACGAGAGGGAAAGGTGCAAAATGACGGACTCCGAGTGGGAGACACGCCAGAAGACACGCGCCCTGGAGATGGAGGCTGTCTCCAAGGCGCTGGCGGCTCTCAGCTCCGACGAGGTGCACAACCTCTTCACTAGGACGCGGTCGGGCACGCCCATCCCGCCTACAAGTTTATTGTCTCCTCTTCGCAGCCCCACGCCACGCTTCCCCGAGGCCAAACAGACTTCGTTGTTTGTCTTCACGCGATCCTACCAGGGAGATGCTGCGAACGATGTCGAAGCCTGTTCTTTGTTACTCTGCAGTTCGAGGTGTTACATCGTTGTTTGTGACTGGTCGCCACACATCATGTTAAGTATATCTTATGTGCCCACATGTCGCTTCAGATGTGTTATGTGCACGCTTTCGTTGTCCAGGTTACCAATGTATGGGTTACGTATGTATGCTGTTTGATGTGCCACTTGCCTTATGTCGTTAACGTACGCTCGTTCTACCGACTATGCTTTTGAGTCAAAATGTCCAGTCGTGAGATATTGTTGTTAATGGCACACTTCCGCCTCACTCTTCCGTCCTCCTTTCCCATACAGACCACCCGCGCTCGAAATCATACTCACGCTCATATTCACGCTCCGATTCACGTACACTCATATTCGCTTATATGTGGACCCTTCCGCACACACGCTCTTACACTCATACGTATTAAGATTTACGTGTGCTCAGATTCCCTCACACTCAGACTCACTCATTCTCAGACCCACTTGCCCAGGCTTACTCATCAGGGGGCCGAATGGTCATTCGCTGTCCCCAGGTGCGTGGCTGAAGTTGGGTTCAGCGGTGCGGCTTGTTGCTGCGTTGTTGTTGGTGGTGATGGTGGTGGTGATGGTATCATCGTCGTTCTCGCACGCGACCCGCACTTGACACACCCGCGACCCACCCCGCGACCCACCCCGCTACCCACCCGCTGCCCACCCCGCGCCCGCCCCCTCACTCTTCTTATCCGAAGTTGCTGGGTGCTAAATGAATGTTGCGAAGGCCTTACTGCCGGTGCCGCTGACCCTGAATGACGACGACGACGACGACGAGCGCTCTCGGGGGCCTCTTGGGGGTAGTTTGGGGGCCTCTTGGGAAGCTCTTGGGAGCCGCTTAGGAGCCTCGTGGGGGCCTCTTGGGGCTTCCTGGGGGTCTCTTGGGGGCCTCTCGGGGGGCGTCTTAAGGGACCTCTGAGGGCTTCCTGAGAGCTTCCCAGGCCGAGGGATCGAAATGTCCGTTCGGGCCCACCGTCTGGGCTCCCTCTTGGAGCCATCTTGGGGGCCTCCTCGGCTGTCTTGGAGGCTTCTTGGGCGGTCTTGGGGCCCTCTTGGGTCGTTGTGGTGCTCTATTGGAGGCCCCTTGAGCCATCTTGGGGCGGTCTTGGAGGCCTCTTGGCCTGTCTTGGAGCGTCGGGAAGCTGGCAAGGCGAGCTGACATCTTTCAACAACCTGCGGGAAATATGCGTTTGTTTTCCCCTTTGGGGCCATCTTGGAAGTCCTCTTGAAAACCTTTTGGGGCGTTTTGGAAACCTTTTGAGCCGTCTGGAGGTTACTTTGGCGACTTATATTGATACGTCATCGATATGTACACTCGAAGATCGTCTTGGGGCCATCCTGGAGCACTTTTGCCGCGTCCTGCGGCTTCTCTTGGCCCCCGAACCGCCCCGCCCGGGGGGGAGTCGTATCTTCCCCGGGACCCCTTGGACCCCCGCCCTCCTGGGAGCCTCCCAGGGACCCCACCCCCGGGACCCCCCCCCTCGTCGGAGAAGGGATCCAAGGGAAGGGGCTTCCATTCGTCTCAGCTACAACGTTGCTCAGACTCGACAGCCTCTTCCACACGCCGACAGGGTCGGCGGATTGCGATCCAATCACGCTTAGACTCCCGCACCGCGATGTCACAGGCATTGCAGCTGTACCTCCCAATGGTGTGTTCGACAAGGGACGTTCGGGACGTAGGGTGCGGACCTTCTCGGGTCCCCACGGCAAGGGCGATGTAACAGGCGTACCATCTAACCATCAGGGGGGTGTCTGCCAGAGGTGTTTCACGGGCCCGTTCGCGCCTAGATTGTGGAAACGTCTCAGGCGAATCGAAAGTAGACACGTTTTTCGATCACCATGTATTAAACACGGTGTTTGGCATACTTGTGGAGGCGTCGTCGACCATGAGGTGTTTCCGTGGCCCTTTCGCGCCCAGATTGTGGGGATGTCTCTGACGGAACGCCCGAGTTGGCAAGTACGCACGTGTCCTCTCAGGGCCCCATGGTAGCCGCGATGTAGCAGGCATCCCATGTCGGCCCGACCAAAGGAGATGTCGTGCAGAGTTAGTTATGTGTCCGCTCGCGCCCAGATTATGGGTATGTCGCAGGTGAAACGCCAGTCTTAGAAAATGGACGTGTGTCTTCGCATGGCATCGCGATTCAGCAGGCGTGATACCTGGATCACCCATAGGGATGACGGCCATGTGTGGTTCACGGGCCCGTTCGCGCCTAGATCGTGGAACGCATCGGCCGGATTCTTCGGTTTGGAACATACGTAGGCACGTGCCTTCTCAGGGCCACCCTGTCACGCGTTGTAGCAGTTATACCATTGGATTGCCGCCGACCCTGAAGGGGGACGCCGGCGCACACGCTCTGGAGCCCTTCCTGGGGCTCTCCTGAGAGTCTATTGCTCTCTCTTGGGGGGTCTCTTGGGCGACTTCTTGGGAAGCTCCGTGGCCACTTGGAGACGCCTTGGAGCGGACCGGAGGCCTCCTGGAGGAATGTGGGGAAATACGCAGCACCCCGCAACAATAGATGAGAGGGAGGAGGGTGTGACTCTGGGGGTGGGGGGGGCAGGGGTCCTGAGCTTCCCTTGTCCGCAAGGGGACCACCCCCCTGAGGAGCCTGTCCCCTTGTCCACAGGGGCCCGAGGGGAAGGTCACGACACAACTGACACCCCCCCCCCAGGACCCCCCCGCTACTCGCCCCCCCCCCCCCCGTCAGGGAAGGGATCAAAAGGAAGGGACTGGTGTTTGACGGTCAACCTCCTCCTCCTCCTCCGAATCAAGTGCGACGGTGTTTGATTCCCGCCTGGCTTTTATCGCTTGAGGAGGAGGAGGGCCCAGGGAGAGGGGCGGGGAGCAGCGACGGCGACGACAGCGACTCAAGCGGAACAAAAACGTCTCGCACGCGCCGACAGGGTCGGTATGGGGTCGACCTAGACGGTGTTTGGGCGAGTGCGCGGGCCTCTTATTGAAGCACAGGCGGGTTGGAGACAAAACGACAACTATTCATTGCGTGGAGTTCCCCATACGTGCATCTCTCTGCATTGGCATGTCCGCCGTCAGTGTCTAGGCGCAAGAAACTTCGAATATAAACGAGCCTGGATCTTGACAGCCTGGGAGAGAGTCTAATTGTGCATGACGTTGAGTGTGTATGAACCCCAGTAGTACGAGTGAGTCTATACGCTTAGGGTGAGAATATCTGCACGTCAGTGGCCTGAGCATGACTGAGCGTGATTGAATCCTCCTGGGGTCTCTTGGGGCTTCCTGGGGCTTCCTCAAGTCTCCTGGGGCACCTGGGGCCTCCTGGTACTTCTTGGGGTTTCTTGTGGTTTCCTGATGTCTCCTGGGGCCTTCTGGGGCCTCCTGGGGCCTCCTGGGCATTCCTGGAGCCTCCTGGGGCCTCCTGGGGACTCCTGGGGCCTCCTGGGGCATCTTAGGGACTGCTCCTCCTTGAGCCTCCTGGGGCTTCCTGAGGCCTCTTGGGGCTTCCTTGGGAACCAGATGTAACAGATGTAAAGCGCGTAGGATTGGAACCACAGGAGAAGGAACACATATAGGAACATACGTAAAACACAACGGAATCGTGCCCCAGAGGACGCCCAATCTACAGGAACGTACGTGAAACACATGATTGGAGTCACAGGAGAAGGGCAATATATAGGAACATGCGTAACACACTAAGGATTCGTGCCCCAGGAGAGGCCTGATCTATAGGACATCCTCGCAGTCTGGGCCCCCCTGGGGTGCCAAAACCAGCGCCTCGCACGCGAAATCATCCAAATCTGTTCCGAAAGTAAAGCATGTAGGGTTTGGAAACACGCAAACCGCTTCAGACATCCCCGCAATCTGGGAGCGAACGGAGGCCGTGATATACCCCTGGCGCCCCCCCACTAGGAGCGCTAAAACCAGCAAGCCGCTCGATACATCCTCATAATCTGCTCTGAACGCAGACGAGTCTGGCCACCAAAACGAGCAAACCGCCTGAGACATCCTCGCAATCTGGGCCGCCTGGGGTGCGATAGCCAGCGCCTCGCACGAGACATCCTCAGAATCTCCGAGAGCGGGGGATGCTCGCGACCAAAACATGCTAACTGCTTGAGACATCCCCGTCTGGGCGCGAACGGAGGCCGTGATATACCCCTGGCGCCCCCCCCCCTTTTAGGATGCGCCTCGCTTGAGACATCCTCAGGACCTGCTCCGAAATCGAAGGATGTTCGCGACCAGAACAGGCAAACCGCATGAAACATCTCGCCATTTGGGCGCGAACGGAGGCCGTGAGATACCCCTGGCGGACTTCCCTTAGGAGTGCTAAATCCAGCAAGCCGCTCGAGACATCCTCATCATCTGCTCATCGTCATCATCATCAGCATCATCCATCATCCATCACCCGTCATCCATCATCATCAGCATCATCACCACCATCGTCATCATCATCATCATCATCATCATCAGCATCATCATCCGTAGCCATTTTGGCTCAAGTTGGAACCATTGCTCCGTGGCTCCAGCTTAAAAAAACAGCCGAGGAGCAGCTCGAGGGCCCCGGCAGATAGCCTGCCAGCGGCTCCCTGCACCACCACCCCACTGAGTGCATACCCTCTCTGCCCCTCCCCAGATCCGACCGCCATTGCGGTCGATATGGTCGCGATCCAAGCTATGTTTCAAGCTATGTTTGACACCCAGTTCGCCAAGATCGAGAAATCGATCGATGATAAGGTCGCGGGTCTTGCTGCCACTGTTGGAGTACAAGGTCAGATGTTGAAAGAGATCACCGACCGCCTCGAGAAGTCAGAGAATCGTCTCAATACCATGGAACCGATGGCTCAGGTGAGCGCCCGTTTGCCCCCTCTTGTTAACAGTCAAGGAGGTAAGCGCCGTGCAGTTGACAGCTCGATTGGGGACGGGTCCACCACAGGAGGGAGTGCAGGAGGAGGATCGTCGCTTGAGGATGCCTACCGTCTGCTCATCCTTGGGTTCCAGGATCGATTGATGGCCACTACTCTCGAGAGGGTTGCGAAGGACATCATCTCTAAGTGTGCGACTGAGCAGGCAGCCAGTCTCATTCGAATTCGTGCTTATGATCTCCAGAAGAAAGTTACCCTGGACTTCCCTACCCCGGCCATGGCCTCGGACTTTCAGATGAATTTCAGGAAGCTGAGTGAGAGTTACAGTATGGCTAACCCACGGAATCAGCAGGATGTTTGGCCCCTTCGCGTTCGTCGTAACCTGTCTCCTCAGCATCGGCTTCTCTTCTTCAAGACGGGGAAGGTACGGGGTGCGGTCCAGGAAGAGCTTTCCAAGGTTGGGTTGCAGGCCAATTCTAATGGAATCGGCGGGGATGTCTTCGGCCTTCGCTCGCGTGAAGATCCTGTTCCTCTCTTCCGCCTCACCTGTTGTCCTCGGAACTCGGATGTGATCCACCTTCGCCCAGGTGAAGCAGGTCTTAATGTTCTTGGACTGAACGCTCCTGAGATCCGTGCGAAATTCGAGGCTGCGTTTGCCACTGAGCCCACGCGTCCCTTTTGAAGTTGAATCTGACTGGTTAGGCCGCCCTGGGGGCCAACTGTTTCAGTTCCCCCCAGGGGCCTCCAGGAACTGTTTGGCGGGTGCCCTCCGCGCCCGAGATGGCAGGATCGAGTTTAATCTTTCCTCCAGTTTTGTTGCTAGTAGCTCGAGCAGTTCCGACTCCGACTCGAGCTCTTCTTCGCCCAGTGGGGGTCTGCCCGCTGAATCGTCGCTCCCCTTTTCCCCTCCCCCCTCCTGCTCTCTGTCTTTGCTCACTTGGAACTCTAGGGGGCTCTTCGCTTCCATTCGCCACTCCTCCCTGCGGGCCTCTCGTCGGTGCAAGCAGCTTCTGGGATTGTCTCGGCGTTCCAGTATTTTGCGCGTGCAAGAGACCCATGGCACAGCTGGTGACGCAGCAGCACTCCAGGCAGATCTGCAAGGTTGGTCGATTGGGTTCTCAGGGCATACCTCGGACATTGCCGGTGGTGTTCTTACGCTGGTCTCTCCTGCTCTCTGCGCTCTCTTCACGGGCGTTCGGCATTACAATATTGATGAAGGCCGTATCCTGGTCTCTAAATGCAACGGTCGACGGGGCGCTCTCTGGGCCCTTAATGTACACCTGCCTACATCGGGAGAGCCTATGTGGGCATTTCGGGGATCTCTGAGGCTTATTCGGAACGCTTTGGGGACTTC
This sequence comes from Prorocentrum cordatum, assembly GCA_963575745.1. NCBI lineage: Eukaryota > Dinophyceae > Prorocentrales > Prorocentraceae > Prorocentrum > Prorocentrum cordatum. The sequence continues at coordinate 1,353,330 of CAUYUJ010005446.1, read as the reverse complement.
TGACGCTCTGGTAATGATTGATGGGGACTTCAATTTTGCCCTTGAGGAGGATGGCCGTCAGTGCGGGGATGGATCGGGGTGGAGGCCTGGAGATCGATATAGGCATGATATGTTCCACTCGTTCTTCCCTCGTTGGACTGAGGTCCACCAGCTAGATCCTACCCGTCGTGAGATTGTCAGTGGGGAAATCTGCCACGTGAGCCGACTTGACCGTCTGTACCTTGCCTCTCCTACTGCTGTTCTCTCTGATCTCTCCATCGCGTGCTCGGCGATTGGCAAAGCTACGACTACGCAGAACGTCTCTGACCATATTCCTGTCCTGGCCACGTTTCGGAAGTGCCAGCCTTCTGAGAATCCATCGATCCATCCGCGGGTTGGGAAACATCCGCGGTTTCATGTTGAGCTCGAAGCCCTCTTGTGCGAAATGGATCAGACTTCGCACATTAATGATCAGGCTGCCGTGGTCAAGAGGTGTATGTTTGAGGCGTGCAAGCGGACACGTGAGTTCCTCCCCCATCAAGTCGCTCGGACTGCAGATGAGAATAATCACTTTTCATTGGCTGCGTTGAGGGGTCTTCGTGCACGGCATACACAGCGGGTCTCGTCTGCCATATCTTGCTACCCTCACCGGTCCCGCTTCTTCGTCCTCGACCCTCTCTCTTGTCGGAATCTTCCTGCGCTTTGTGATCACATCCAGTCGCTCCAGAACCTTCGGCTGACTGAGGTAGAGCAGGAAGTTGACAAAGAGACTGATTTGGAGATTAAGGCCCGGCTGCGTTCCAGGTTACAAAGGCCTCGTGATCTCTGGAGGCCTCTTCAGAAACGGATCTCTCTTGGGACTATCCTGGGCTCTGGTGGTACCCCGCGCAGCACCATTGAGGAGGCGGGGGAGGAGCTGGCTCGGCACTGGGAAACGGTCCTTGGTGAGTTCGATTCCGACACTTCTCTCTGGCCTGAGCTTGAAGCTCACATTTCCCCCGTCCGTCCCCTCCCTGATGCCCAGTGGCGGCTTTGCTTTGAGGACTTTGAGAAATGGGTAATGGGGCGTCGCGACTCGATGCCAGGGCCAGATGGGATTGTTTATTCTTGCTGGAAGTCCCCGATCCCGACTGCGATCTTGCACGATTTCTACTGCCATCTTTTTGACCATCGTGCTTGCGACATGTCTCCTTCCATGCGGGAAATGATTCTTGTTTTCTTAGCCAAGGGGAAGAATCCGACGGATCTTACTGCTTGCCCCCCCTCGGTCTCCTGATGCATGTCGTCCTCTTGCCATGGCCAACGCTGACTGTAAGATAATGTCTGTGGCGTTCTCTCCCCAACTGGAGAAAGAAGCGAGCGAGAGCGCGCGGAAGGATCAGGCCTGCATTCGAGGGGGGTCTATGACAGACCAGATTCTCGAGGCGGAGTGTTGGGGGGTTCAGCAGTGCATGACAGGGAGGGACCTGGCTTGCATGTTCTTGACCGACTTTGCTGCTGCGTTTCCGAGCATTGCGATTTCCCGGCTTCTTCGGGCGCTGGTCCTGATGGCAGTTCCTCCCGGAGTGGTTGTTTTTTTGTTCGAGGCGCTGTGCTCAGATAGCTTGGGGGCCGTCTGCTTTGGAGGGAAGCGTCACAGAGCGATGCGCCTGCTACGGGGTGTTCGCCAAGGGAACCCGTCCAGTATGCTGCTCTTCGCTCTCGCTCTTGACCCGTGCATTCGTTGGCTTTGTTGTCGTCCCCCTCGGCAAATCTTGGCATCTGCTGACGATGTGTGGTTTGGGCGTCGGGATGTGAACGTTGATCTACCGATCCTTCTCCCATTGCTTCAGCGTCTGCATCCTGGGATTGGGCTTGCCCTGAACATGAAGAAGTGTGTCCTGATCCACTGTGGTCTGAGTCTCTCTCCGCGGTCGTCTCGGCTGATTCGCAGGTTGCTCGCTAGTCTTGGGAATGGGGCTGATGCTATAGGGTTGGTTCGGCATGTTCGATATCTGGGGATTCAGATTGGCCCAGAAGGCTGGAAGCACGCTTGGGGCACTGCGTTGCAGTAGTTTCATCAGCGTTGTATTGAGATTCGGAGACTTCGGATTGGGCTCGCTATGACCATTAGGACGTACGTGATATTCGCCGTCTCGGTTCTCCGGTTTGTGATGCAGTTCTATCCTCCGTCGTCGGCTGTCCTGAAGTGTGAAGGGAACATGCTACAGAAGCTCATGGCGGGTCCTCGGTTTGCCTTCAACAGACTGATGTGTACCAGGATGTGTGACCTCGGCTTATCGCTGGAGTTCCCTGATCTGGCCCAGATTGGCATTGCTACGCAAGTTCGTCTTGCCCACAACAGTGCTGCATTCCCGCGAATCCGTGGTCAGATTCTCGGTCTTTCCCAGGAGGGCGAATTTCACCCTGCTCGGATGCGGCACCCTTGGCGGCAGCACACGTTCTGTCGGTCTCTTATTGACGCGTGGAATGGGCACGTCCAGCTGCGCGCAGGGTTTCTTCAGGCCTCGGGGTTTCAAACGAAGCTCACGCGAATCCTTCGTGTCCGTGCTCCTCCGATCTCCTATCCGTTGCCTTCGCGCCCGGGTGATCCGATGGGCCCCTGGGGTCTCAGTCGCCCAGGTCTCCGCCGCTGTTCAGGTTGTCCGCAAGGTCTGCAAGGCAAGTTCTCTCTACCTGGGGCTCGCGGTCCTACGTGTTCTGGCGAGGGGTGTCTGTGCCAGTGCTAGATTTCATCATGGGCCTGTCGGATGCCGCTGGAACTGTGGTGCCCCTGGGGCCAACGACTCCTTATGGAGCACTATGCTGTATGTACTGAATTTCGACGACTGAGTTTAGCTCTCGCCCCATGCCTCCATCCTTTTTTTTAGCGAAGAGTCCTGGTTCCGATGTTTAATTTTTATTGCTCCTCCCCCGTTTTTTGAGCAGCGAATAATCTGTGCGAGCCTCTTGGATGGATTTTCTCTTTGTCCAAGCCAGCTTCCGCGAGGGGTCCAGGCTGTCGCAGACGGATCTCCTCAAAGGCCGCGTCCGCTTGCACACTCGGCGGCGCCCCAAGGTTGCCCGTGCCTGGTCTGCCTCTTCCTCGTAGCGGTATCATATAACTTCTGCCCCCCTGGGGCTAGTGGCTCACTGTCCCTCTTGGGGCCCGCGGGGTCGTATGCTGTACATGTACCATTCTGTCGTATTGCTGCTCTTTTCTTACCGTGCCCCGCTGGGGGCAGCGGGCTTGGCCTCGCTCTCTGCTGATGCCCGTGTCGGGGTTCCCCGAAAGCTGCTCTCCCTGCTCCTCTCGGGGTCCTTTGCGCGGCCCGTACTTCCCCAAACAGTGCTTCTTGCGGCGTCCATTGGCTGTTGCAAGTGGCAAGCCTTGCTTCAGCTGCATTGGCCGCCGATAATTCCTCTTTAATTTGCTGCCGCCAGGTTACCGGTGAAGTGCCGCAAGGCCCCGCTTGCTCTCTGGAGAGAGGTTTTGTGAGGGCAGGGTCTGTTTTCGTCGATCGTCGCCTGGCCACGGGCTTAGCTTCTGATCGGCCCTTCCTCTCTCTCTGGGTATGCACTCGGTGGGATTTTAGCAGTTGTGTTGCAGGATTTTTTTAGTTATTGTGTATTTCCCATCTTGTGACGAATTGACGTTGTGTCACCTGTTAGGCGCCCAACCTCCGAGTTGGTTTGGCATCGTTTGCGCCCGTTGCCAGGACTGGACTCGCTGCGTCGATTGTCATCCCTCATTGCCGTCGGTCCCTGGGGGAAAAACACCATCATCATCATCATCATCATCGTCTTCATCTTCGTCATCATCTTACTCATCAATCGTTTACCATCGCTCAACACAACCAAAGAGGGAAGGACGGGATGATAATGCGGGGTGCGGCGCGGTCAGAGAATATCAAGAACCCCATCCGTTGGATATTGGGAAAAACAAAAAACGAACACGACAAACACTGGTTAGGTCGATCCATGAGGGTCGGCAGACATTTGGATCACCCCACAGGGGTGTCGGCTAGGGATGCTTCTCGGGCCCGTTCGTGCACAGTCTCCGGGCATGGCTCAGGCGAAACGCCCGTTTTGGACAATGATTTCGCGTCTTACAGTCGGGCCGCTGAAGAAGCAACCTTTTTCAGTGGGAAGGGGCTCAGTGCTCCTTAATTGGTTTACCCTTCTCCTGAGATATTCCTCAGGCTCTCTGTGAGAGATCCAAGTTGAACTTGTGAAATAAAGGGCCTCGCTCCTGTTGATAGGTTTCCTTATGCCAGCGCTTCGGCTGCACCTGGGTCCCATGGGCACCGCGATGTAGCAGGGATTGAATGTGTACCACCTGGTGGGCAGACGCCAAGGGGTGTGACTTTGGCCTGGTCGAGCCAATAGCGCGGGGGCTTCACATACACTCAATGTAGGACCCCCCACGTCTGACATTCCGACCCATTTACACTGAGGACCAGCCATACGTAGACATGCATGTATTCGGCCGCGCGTTCCCACGTTCATCTCAAACTGGTTCATTCTCGCACATGCGCTCGTATGCATGATCGCTCGTTTCTAGCCGCTCGTACTCAGACCCCTTCACGACCAGAGCCAGACATACCAAGATAATTAGACAAACGCGCGCTAGAACGTTGATGTTCATACGGGGTGTTTTCGTCGAGCATTGGTGGTCTTGCTACCAAGTACTTGTGTGCGTCGTGTCCTTTTTGATGTTATGTATGCACGTGCTAGGTGCCCGCTATTTGGCACGTGACTCCAGCATGTTCCCACGCATGCTGCTGGTATGTTAAAGTTGGTGTAGAGTGGTGGCGTAGATTATTGATCAGTGCGAGTTGCCGGTGTTCATCATGCGTGGATGTGGGCATGCTGTTTGTGCGCATGGTGGATGTGTGTTGCTGGCGTGTGTTTTTGGTGATGGTTAGTGAAAGGTGTTGTTGGTTTGTACGGGTGTGCGTGTCTGGCCTACACGGTTGGCGCTGGCTATTGGTGTGGTGTGGTTCGTACACGTTACCGAGGTGTTCTTGGCTAGCCTGTGATGTTGTTGTTTTTTGTGTTTGCAAGTGGTGTGTGTGTTCTTCCCAACGGGCGGATCCAGTGCCCCCACGCTGCGTGACCCAGGTCGGCCGCGCGCGTCTCTCCCTCCGACTTTCCACGCCGCGCCGTTGCGCGCGTGGCCTGCGGCTCCAAAACACACATGTGTGTGTGTGTGTGTGTGTCTGCGTGCGTGTGCTCGTGATGTTATTGTTGCGTTCCTAGTGCATGCCGTTGTTGTATGCTATTGTTGGTTATAGTAGATACAACTGTTGGTATTATGTGCGTGTGTTGTGTGCCAGCATCGGCTACGCGCCATTCATGTATTCATGTTATTTGTGTTTCTCGTTCACGTTGCCTTGCGGTACGATGTGTGTTTAGGATGTCTGCTATTAGTACATGCTCTCGGTGTATGTCATGTGTTCGTGGTATGTCCTTTCGAGTGGTTCTTACAACCCTGACTTGTCGGGTGGTGAAGGCGGTCGCTCCACGATGTTTCAGATTGTTCCCATCTTCGAGGCGTTGGGAGGTTGTTGCGCGCCTCGGAGTTTGGCGATGGGGATTTTGACGGTCGGCCAGCAACAGTAGCGGAGTACTTCATCAGGGGTGTCCTTGGATTCTTGCTTGGTCGTCCAATCCCTGCCTGCTCGGCCCAGGGGTCCTGTATCCATACTTTGACCCCTTGCTCTTACTGTCTCCGGGAGGTAGGGGGGATCCTGGCTCACCCGCAGGGGCACGAAGATGGTTGCATTTCGCACTTCAGTCTCGGCCGCGGATGCGTTCTTCTCCAGGTTAGCCGCGCGAGAGCGGGAAGACAACTGCGGTTTCGCACGGCGCGACGCGTGAAGTCAAATAGTCGCTCTAATCATTCTCATTGCTTGCTGGGTGAGGGGGGGCGTCGGCTGACTGCACGTCCCCTCCCAGCTGCCGGCCGCCAGAAATCCGCTCAAACGGCGTTCTTGGACACCTCTGTGGGCCCGCCCTGGCCTGTATTTCGACTTGCGTCCAGCTTCGTCGACGAGAACCTCCAGACACGCCCCTTATAGAAATAGAAGCGAAGCGAAGACGTCGACGTTGTCGTCGTACCCGAGGACGTTCAACCCGTCGCTGGCGCAGGCGCGCGTCAGGACGCGGTCCTCCCGCCGCGAGCAGGCCTCGCTGGTGCTGTCCCGCGCTGCAGCCAGGCTGCGACGTCGCCGCAACCGTCGCGGTCGTCTTGGCCGCCGTTGTCACCGACATCGCCGACGCAGTCGCCGTCGCCGTAGCCGCCACCGTTGCCGTCGCCGTCGCCGTCGCCGTCGTCGTCGCTCCGCTATTAGGCTGCACAGCCCTCGCCTGTCCACCCTGGCGACCCGCGTGAAGCTCGACGCGTTCGAGCGCGTGAAGAAGGCAATCGACGACATGGTGTCCGCTCTTCTCGAAGAAAAGGCCAGGAGGGTTCGGTCTGTTCGCATTTGCTGCCCCCCGCCGGATCGATCTTGCCCGCTCTTCTCGAAGAGGAGGCCGGGAGGGTTCGGGCGTTCCTCATATGCCGCCCCCCGCCGGGTCGGTCGTGGGCCCCAGGTCGGCAGATGCCCGTGTCTGGCTCTGCCGGAACCACCGTGCCTGGGCCGAGGCTGAGCTTTGCCAGGGCGTGTGCATGTGGGGAGGAGGAGGAGGAGGAGGAGGAGGAGGAGGGGAGAGGAGGAGGAGGAGGAGGAGGAGGAGGAGGAGGAGGAGGAGGAGGAGGACTCCCCCTCGGAAGGCCGCCGAGATCAAGCACAAGGCGTTCTGCGTGAAGGAGTTGGACGAGAACCAGATGCAGACGGAGAAGAAGGTGCGCGAGAAGCAGGAGCTCGTGGCGCTCATAGAAACTCTCGAGAGCACCATCAAGGATCTCTCCGACGCCATCGACGCGCTCAAGGCGGATATCGCAGAGACGACCACGCAGATCAAGCACGCTGGCGAGGACCGCGAGAAGGAAAACATGGAGTTTCAGACTACCCTCGCCGACCAGCGCGAGACTCAGAAGGTGCTGAAGGCGGCGCTGGCCGCCCTCGGGGAGTTCTACGGCCCCAAGGAGGCACTGCTCCAAAGGCAGCAGCAGGGCCCCGCCCCGCCGCCGGGCTTCGGCGAGTACAAGAAGAGCGCCGCCAGCGCAGGCGTTATGGACCTGATACAGTCGATCATCACGGACGCCAAGGCGATGGAGGCCGAGACCACGCGCGACGAGGAGGACGCCCAGAAGGCATACGAGGACTTCGTCAAGACGAGCAACGACTCGATCGAGGCGAAGAAGCGGGAGATCACATCCAAGACCGCCGAGAAGGCGAAGGCCGAGGCAGACTTGGTTGAGGCCAAGGACCGCCTGTTGCAACCTTCGGATAGCACAGGGGGGGTGGACATTACAGGTGTCGTGGAACCCCGAACCTCGCAGCTATTGGACCACGCTCGGCTGCGATACTTGTACTGCTCGCTCAGTGTGCTATTCGCCCCTGTCGCCGCCTCCGAAAGGACAGCAGGAACAAGGTCGTTCTCGAGCTGGAGCAGCTGTCGAACATGAATGCGCAGCTGCACTCGAGCTGCGACTTCATCTTGAAGAACTTCGATCTGCGGCAGACCGCCCGGGACGAGGAGCGGGCCCAGGGGGGGCGCGGGGGTGGAGGGAGCTTTGGATCTCGCATGCCCGTCTTGGGCCAGAGGTCTTGGTGTGTGAGACCTCCTCGCTCCCAGCCTGGACGGGAGCTGCGCGACCCCTCTAAACACACCTTTACACACTACACTCTAGGCGATGCTTAAGAAAACCAAAGTTTTCGGCCAGAGTCTCGATTATTCTTAATGTTTCAATGTAAATCCTAAGATTTAAATAGACATTCTGGGCGTTTTCTCCAAATTCTGAGACTATGAATTTCTTAACCCATGATTTCTAAAGCATTTCGCAGGGTGTACACACATCTTCGCCTTATTATTCTTCTTCTTCCACCTTCTCCGCCTCCATCTTGGCCCTTGCCTTCCTTCGTCGCTTCTTCGGGTCGCCTGGGGCTTGGCTCGGCTCCTGGGTTTTTGGCCCCTGTTTTTGTTTTGACGGTTGGGGTAAACCCAAACCCTCGCCATCCATCCGTCTTGCCCTCTTGCAGGGGAGGAGGAGGAGGACAAATAGGAAGAGGAGGAGGATCAGTGCAAGCCAAGGACGCATCAATGATGTTGCAATCCACCCTCCCTCGAAGTTCCCTCTTCACAACTCCGTGAAATGTGCGATGAGGTAAGAGGTGGGGGCGTCTGGGAGGGGATAGACTGGGTTGAGGCGTTCCAAAGTTGGCCTTGCATTCGAGGGCCGAAGGTGTTGTCATCTCTTCCACCGCCGAGGGCGGCGGAAGGTTGGCGGAAGTAAAGCGAGGCCGCCTCCGACGGCGGAAGCTCGGCGGAAGGCGGCGAAATTTAAAGATGCGCCCCCAAGAGATGATGACACCGGAGAACAAATCAATCACATTATTTTCAGGGCTATGGAGCTGTAGGACTATAGGGCCATAGGACTATAGGGCTATAGGGCTATGGGGCCATAGGGCTATAGATCTATAGGCGTATAGAGCGAAAGGCTATAGGGCTATAGGGCTATCAGGCTATAATGCTATAGGGCTTCAGGGCTATAGGGCGATTGGGCTATAGGGCTATAGGGCTACAGGGTTATACGGCTAGAAGGCTATGGGGCTATAGGGCTGTACGGCTATAGGTCTGTAGGGCTATAGGGCTACAGGGCTATATGGCTATAGGGCTGTAGGGCTACGGGGGTATAGGGCTATATATCTATCCGAGAGGATCTGGTACCGCCCCTGGGGCGGTACGCTTCCTACGAAATGGTACTTTAGTAAAAGTAACGGGAATCGTACTAAAGTACCTTCTTATATCATAAAGTACCGTCTTATATCATAAAGTACCGTCTTACATCATAAAGTACCGCTTTATATCTAAAAGTACCATATTAGGTCATAAAGTACCATTTCTCGTACGTGCACGCGCGAAACTGATCTGACCTTCATGGTAGCTGATGTCGTTTACCGTCATGGACTACGACATCAACGTCAATCACGCATGCATACATGTCACGATTGATAATGATGTCGGACGTTTGATGTGTTTTGTCGTCTTCGTCGTCGGTCGTAGTTGTTGTTAGCGTCGTCGGTCGTCCTCCGATTACCGTCGGTCGTCGGTCGTCGGTCGTACGACGTCGTTCACCGTTGTCGTTGTCGTCGTCGTCGTCGTCGTCGTCTGGCGTCCGTTTGTCGTCGAATGTTGATCACCGTCAGCATCGTCATCAGCATCGTCGCCAATTTTCGACGATCGTCGTCCTTCGGCCGTCGAGCCTCGGGGGTCCATCAACGTCGCCCACGTTGCCTTCTGTCGTCGTCGATCGCCTTTGCCTCGTCGAGCAGTTGGGCGCGCTCTAAGAACTGGTCCTCGGGAATCCATCGACGTCGTCGTCGTCGTTTGTCGTCCTCAGGCTCGCCGTCGTCGTGGTCCTCGTCGATCGTCGTCAATCGTCATTGCTGTCAGATGTGTAAGTCGTCGTCCGACGTTTGTCGATGATCAACCGTCGTCCACCGTCATCGTCCTCGTCCGACGTCCGTCGGTCGTCGGCCACCGAACGTCGTCGACTGTCGTCGTCCTCGTTCGCCATCGAGAGCACCTATCGGGCAGAGGAGTATATATATATACATATATATAGCGCCATCGGGTAACGCCAACTATACACCACACTGATCTTGGACAGGCCCATAGGCCGAGGATTGATGCCCACCCCACGACGTCGGACGAGGACGAGACGTCGGACGAGGACGAGACGACGACGACAACGACGAACGACGGCGACGACGATCGGCATGCCCAGGATCGGTGTAGGTGTATAGTTGGCGCCCTCCTACCTTCCAGGGCTTTGTCACGCAGGCCCGAAGGCTCAAGCCCGCCGCCCCGCCGCCGAGCGCGACCCGGTCGACCCGGTCGCGCAGGCGGCCGAGCGCGCGCGGGGGTGGGCTTGCTGCTGCTCTCTTCCTTTTCCTCGCCCTCGCCATCCTCCAACATCCTCGCTCTCTGATGTATTTCCTCTCTTTCACCTCTCCCTCCTTCTCTCCTTCAACTGCGTTCCTCCCTCATGCATTGTCCCGCGCTCTCTCTTCCCCTCCACTTCCTCTTCTGCCTCCTCCTCCTCCTCCTGCAACTCCTACTACTCTTCCACCTCTTCCCCCTCCTTCTCCTTCTCCTCCTCCTCCTGCTTCTCCTCCTCCTCCTTCTCCTCCCCCACCGCCTCCTTCTCCTCCTCATCCTCCTTCCACTCCGCGGTTCAAGCAGCGCGGAGGCCCCTGAAGACAATCACACGCACGCACAACGCAAACCCAAGCACAAACACAAGCGCAAGCACAAACACAAACGCACACACACACACACAAACACATACGAACACCTACGCAAACACAAACACAAACACAACGCACACGCGCACACGCAAACACACGCACAAAAACACAAACGCACACACGCACACACAACACACACACACACACCACGGGGAAGCGGGGGCCAGGCCGCGCGCGCGCGTGCGGTCCTGTTCACATGTTGCCAGCTGCAAATATGAAAACCTGCCTCCTCCTCCTCCTCCTCCTTCCTTTCCCTCTCCTCCTCTGATTCCAAGCCCCCCGATGAAGGGCGAAGAGGGAGAGGGGCAGCACGGCGGAGGATAGGAACAGCGAGAGCTCGGACAAAACAGGACAGGAAGGATAGGAACAGCGAGAGGAACAGCGGAGGATAGGAAACAGCGACGGATCAACAAATCCAGCGTGTCACTTGAAAACGTGGCTCTCGCATTAGCGTCGCGCAAATTTGCTTTCAAATGTTGCGCGAACTTCAGAATCAGGGCGTCGTGTTCTTAATGTGGCTCTGTCTTAGCGCCGCGCACATTCGGTTTAAACATGTTCAAGAGCTTCACGGATTGAGGGCGGGTCGTTTTCAAAAGCCTACGGCCCAGCGAAGCCCGCGGCCCAGCAAAGCCTACGGTCCGACAAAACCTACGGCCCAGCAAAGCCCGCGGCCCAGCGAGACGATCCAGCAAAGCCTACGGTCCAGCAGAGACTGCGGTCCAGGGAGCCTTTCAGTAGCTCGCTGCTCAGAAGCAGCGAGCTACTGGAAGGCTGCATGCTGCATTGAGCCATTTGAAGGCTCAAGTGGAGAAGTTGTCCAGATATGCCCGGCCTTCTGCAGACTGTCGCCCTGACATCCGCGCCCATAGAAGCGTTATCCTCCTTGCGCGGTCGCCATGCGGCATGGACGAAAGACCAGATCGATGCTCTAGTTGACGCCTGGCACGATGGTCTCGTGGAAGCAGGAGTCGATCAATTCATCCAGGATCCCGAGCGCTGGTCCGGCGAGCCCCTCATCGACCTTCCTCGGGGCGCTGCGCGCGTCGGGCGAATGCGCGACAACCACTTGTGGATCAAACCAGTGTTGCAGCAGTATCCCTGCAGGATCCCCTCTGGCTACATGCTCGCGGACGCCATGCTCCTCCTCGACATTCGCTTCGAGCAGAAGCTGATGAGGGGCAAAACCTACAGGGAGCTCAAGTCGCGAGCAGTGAAGGAAGCTGGGGAGCTGAAGCTGCTGTGCCCCTACGCTCGGTCTCTCTATCGGCATCGGCCACTTCATTCGCACCACGCCGATATTCAGGAGCTCAAAGATCTGATGCGGAAGAAGGACGGCACCGACATCAAGAAAGAGTACGCGGACCGCCTGAGTCAGGAGAAGGCCAGAGGCGCCCTGCAGGCGTGGGCGGACGCCAAGAGCAAGCATACCAAGGACGTGCCAGATGAGGCCGATGACGTCGACGGCTTCTTCAAGGACCTGCTGCCTGGTCTTGACAATGAGGTCCTCGCTCCTCCTCCTCCTACTCGCTCCTTCTCCTCCTTCTCCCCCTCCTCCTGCTTATGCACCTGTTGCGCCCCTTCGTCTCCCTTGTCCTTCCCCTGTTGAGCTCACTCGTGCCAATCTGCTTCCTCCTGCTCCCCCCCCTCTATTTCGTCGTCGTCATCCTCCTTCGCCTCCTTCTCCCGCACTCCCCCCCTTCCTCCCCTTCTCCTTCTAAATCCTCGTTGCCCCCCTCTTCCTTTCCACGATCTCTCGCAAGGTCTCGACAGCCACTCCAGAGTTCGCGTGGGAGTGCGGGTGCGGCGCCTGGCACCATTACCCCGAGTCCCCCTGGTGCCCGACCTGCCGCTGCGACGCTGCTGGGAACCCCGTCGAGGCGGACGACTGCGGCTACCCAATTTATCCGCTGAACTTCAGCGACGAGGCTCATATGTCTCCCTCTCTTTCACTGGCTCCCTCTCTCCACTCCCCTCTTCATCCCTCCCTCCCTCCCCCCCCCCCCCCCCCCCCAACCGCCAGCGAGGCGGACGAGACGCTGTGCACGATCGATTGGGAGGAGTTTGCGGAGCGCAGCGAGAAGGGGGATGTGCTGCCCATCGGCTGGGCGGACCATCTGCCTCGTTGGGCTCAGGAGGCCTGGCGATGAAGGGGGGCCTTTCGTCGGCATCGTTTAACCGATCCCCATCTCCATCCCCATCCCCTTCGAGAACCCCACCAGCATACCACCCAAGTTGGGGATACACACCTCGAAACCCGAAGGGGACGACGTATATCCCCATCTATAGGTATCTCGGCCAGTGGGGCGCAGGCCACCCCCCGCTGGGGATGGGGATCGGCTAAGCGATACTGGATTTCTCATTTTGTTCAAATCTCGCCCTCATCAGATGACGTCAACTACGCACCTGAACCAATCCTTGCCGCAGGCCGATCCTGGAACCAAGCTCGGTGCGCGTGCCATCCTGGATGGCGCGAGCACCGATCGCGGGCCCAGGATGGGTCTGGCCAGGATCGGTGTAGTTGGCGCCCTCCTTCCGATCGCAGAGAGGTCGCGTCGCCTATCTGGCCTGGCGGCGGAGGGGATGGGAGCGAGGTCATGTCGCCCTTGGCCCCCGATGCATCCGTTGCGTTTCCATGGGCCTCTCGAGATCTCTCCTGCAAGAGGGAGGTGGAGGGATGGAGGGGGGATGGGGGGCCGCGCGTGCGCATGATCTGCGAGGCCAGGAGCTCGGACCCGTGAGATCCTGTGCAAACAAACCCTAAGCAAGCCCCGTACTCCTCTCGGTGGTCATTCCGTCCTCCTCCTTCAGCTCCTCCTCCTCCTCCTGCTCATCGGGCTCCTCCTCCTCCTCCTCCTCGTCAGTATCCTCCTTCTTCTCTTGCTCCAGCTCCTCCTCAGGTTTGGGGGCTCGGAAATCCTTACGACGTGCCGCCCGAGCAAAGAGCGCTACCGGATCATGAGGTCCATCTTGGCACTTTAGAGCACCGTGGGCGCGATGAGGCAAACCAATTTCGGGACATGGATGGTGATGATGACGATGATGATGATGATGATGATGGTGATGATGATGAGGAGGAGGAGGAGGAGGAGGAGGAGGAAGGCTGTGAAAGGCAGAAAGAGCTGTGGACACATGGGCACACTCCTCCCCCTCCTACTCCTACTCCTCCCAGTCTTCCGCCGCCCCTACACCTCAGGACGGTAGCAGCGATCCTGTTGAGATAGGTACGATCATCAACAAAGTTACAGGGGACTATTACACCGAGTCCGAGCTGAGAGGAGTGCACAAGGAGGAGCGCGGCTACACATTAGCGGGCGAAAAAATCAATGAGGAAGAGGAGGTGAAAGAGGGGGGGGCAGGACGCAGAGAAACAGCAACAGCAGCGCAGTAGCGAGAGCATATGGCCCGGCCGAGAGGATGGCAACGTGGACGGCATGAGCGCCGACGTCGAGGGCTGCTCGCAGAAGTTGCCCGATGACACCCCTGAATGGACAGAGGAGGAGTGGGCCGCGTGGCTCAAGCGCCACCCCCATGAGGAGGGCAGCACTGACATCGAGGAGGACATGCGTGAGAAAGGAGACGAACCTGCGGCGGAGAAAAAGGAGAAGGCTGCGGCGGAAGAAGAGGAGGATCCTTCGGCTGAAGAAGAGGAGGAGCCTGCGGCGGAAGAAAAGGAGGAGCCTGCGGCGGAAGAAGAGGAGGAGCCTGCGGCGGAAGAAGAGGAGGAGCCCGAGGTGCCTGCAGCGGAAGAAGAAGAGGAGCCTGCGGCGGAAGAAGAGGAGGAGCCTGCGGCTGAAGAAGAGGAGGGGCCTGCAGCGGAAGGAGCGCCTGCATCAAAAGAAGAGGCCAAACCTGAACAAAATAAACCAGAGGATGCGATAACGGAACAACCGAATAACGACGAGAATAATACTAATGGTTCCAATCAAGTTGAGCCTGAGGCTCAACTTGATCAGAGCCCTCCTTCTTCTTCTCGTCTTTCTTCGGTTGCTCTGTCATCGCCTCCTCTGGCTTATCCTGGCCAAGCCTGAGGCGGAAGAAGAAGCGAAGGGGAGTGTCGTGCATGAGCTGGACAAGTCAGAGGATGACGCAACGAATCACGCGGAGAAGGATGATAAGAAGAAGGAGGACTCCTATCATGATGAGCCTGAGGCGGAAGAGAAATGTAGACCGATGGCTAAGAAGAAGAAAAAGAGTGCTCCGCAGAAGGAGAGTAAGCCAGATGAGGAGAACATGGAGGGAGGCAAACTTAAGGCGAAGACGATCACCAAACAGAAAAAGCAAAAGCCTCAGGAGGAATCTGGACGCGAGGAGAAGCCGAGTGCGAAACAGAGTGGCCATGGCAAACAGAAAAAGGAGCAGGAGGAGGAGTGGGAGTGGAACGGTGACTCCGAATGGACGGCGGCAGAGTGGGAGGAGTGGGACAAGTGGCACAGTGAGCGCGAGGAAGGTGACGAGGTGGATCAACCGAAGAAGAGCGCTTCAAAGCAGGAGAAGGGCGCTCCAAAGCAGAAGGTGGGCGCCCCGAAGCAGAAGGAACAGGCGCCAGAGAAGTGCAACGGCGAGCAGCGGCTGCAGCAGAGCGGCCAGAAGCAGAAGAGGCCGAAGCCAGAAGGCAACAAGCAGGAGCGCGAGGAGCGGGCGAAGAGGCTCAAGAAAGAAGAGGAACTGGTGCTCGTCGTGTCGGACGATGACGATGAGAGCCTCGAGGCCTTCATGTCCATGCTGGGCGCTGGCGAGGGCGACGAGGCTGAGGGCGCCGTTCCAGGCTGCCGCGACCGGGGCGGCAGCTCAGGGATGTACATGCCACCACCGAAAAGAGGCGACTTCGTTGACACGGTGGCGGAAATGCTCGCGGAAAAGCCACCGTCTCCATTCGACCCTTGCAAGCAGCAGAAAGCCAGAGGCCGCCGCAAAGGCAGCGGCAAGGGCCGCGGCAAGGGCAAAAGCATTGGGCGCGGCCAAGGCAGAGGGGGCCACAAACTCCCCCAAGCGTAGCACCGCGTCCACGACGTCGCCTTTTGCACGGTGGGAGGCAGCCTGGAGCCCCACACGAGATGGGGTAGAGGAGGGGCGAGGAAGGTAGGAGGACGAGGCGGAAGAGGAGGATGAGGGGGAGGAGAAGGATGACGACGACGACGCCCTCTGCAGGCGCACGGGGGCGCGCGTCCTTCAGCACCGCTGGGCCCTCCAAGAAAGGCAAGGCTGGCGCGTCAAGTGCTCTCGAGATGCCCGTGCCGGAGAACATGCCAGAGGAGGCTCTGCCGACAGAGGTGCGTGGCAAGGCGAGCTACACGGTGAATGTCGACGGGAAGGCGATCTCGGTTCTCCTGAAGGACCGCGCGTTCTTCTGCAGGCTGAATAAGGATGGGTACAAGCAGCGGGTTCCCTGGCACGAGCACGAGAGCATCGACGCCGCCTGGGCCATGGCAAAGATGAGCACCAAGAAGAGCCAGGCCTAGATCGCGTTAGAGTCGGGAGTCGAGCGCAGCTGAGCATAGGGCAGCATAGGAACAGCTTATAAGCTGCGCCCATGCCTATGGGCATGCTGGGCACAGCTTTGCATAGGGCAGCATAGGCGGTGGGAACGGCGGGAGGGAGAGGGCGGGAGGGATAAGTGGGGATGATGGGGGATATCTCGCCTGCCGCTTGACTCTCTTTTTGCAAGGAGGGTCCCAGGGCCCTTCCAGTCGGGCGGTCGGCAACGCGGGGGCAACAAACGTGGGGTGCAGAAAAGTGGACTTTAGGGTGCCACAGGTCGCGCGTGCTGTCTCAGATGAGCCAACGCCTGCGTGTGTGTGTGTGTGTGTGTGTGCGTGTGTGTGCGTGCGTGCGTGCGTGCGTGCGTGCGTGCGTGTGTGTGTGTGCTTGTGTGTGTGCGTGTGTGCGTGTGTGTGTGTGCGTGCGTGTGCACACGCATACATACATGCATGCAAGCATGCATGTATGTATGCATTAATTGGCCCCGCGTTGCCGACCGCCCGACCCGGACAGTCCCCGAGGCGAGCCGCGACGTCCCGGCGGCTGCCTCTATGGGGAAAGACGGGACGGGGGCATCCCCGAGCGCGGTGGATGCAACGATGGGGAAAAGCTGCTCACCCCAAATTCTGGCGTGCAGTGAGGAGGAGATGGAGGCAAGAGCTGAGCGATGATTAAGATGAGGGCGAGGAGGAGGAGGAAAAGGAGGAGGAGGAAAAAGAGCGCATCATTATGAGGATGTCGACGCGGGAAGGGGGAGGAGGGAGAACGAGGCAGCTTCGGTGCCCTTCCCTCTCCTTCTCCTCCTCCTCCTCCTTCTCCTCCTCCACCCTGTTTCCCCTCCCTTATCCCTCCTCTCTCCTCGTAGTGGTCCTTTTCATCTTCCTCGTCCTCCCTCCTTCTCCGAATCCTTCTCCCTCCCTCTTCTTCCTCATCCCCCTCCTTATCCTCCTTCTCATTCTACTCGTCCTCCCCGTCATCGTCCTTCCCCAACCTTGCCTTCATCATTCATTGTCCTCCTTCCGTTTTCCGTTCTGCCTTCCCCCGCTAGCCAGGCCCTCGCGAGGAGCTGGCGACGGGTGGCAGGCGCGCCGCTCTGCCCCGTCTCGCCGCCAGCCCTCTCGCTGGAGAGCCATGTAGCGCGTGCCGAGAACTGTCGGCCTCTGCCAGCACTTAAGCATTAGCCCCAGTCGTGGTTTCAAAGATGGAGCCCAGAGGGATCGGGTCCTAGGATTGAGAGGTTGCTTCCCAAGCGGAACGCTTATATTTTATATACGCCCACTTGTCCTTATAGGAGCCCATCCCTCTGGGCGCCATCTTTGGAGCGCCGACATGCCTCTCCCGCGGGTTGCCTCCTCCCAGCAAGTGGCCAATGCTAAGATGCGTTTGCTCGAAGATGTTCCATCGTCGTTCCTTACTCCCACCTCGCGGCGCCTCTCCCAGCAAATGGCCTCTGCTAGGACAAGCTGGATCGAAGATGCGCCGTTATCCCCTGTCCCTACGGAATGCGAAGGGCCGTGGGCAGACGGAGATTGCAATGCGAAGCATGTGCAACCGCAGCCATTATGGTCCCATTAGCATGAGCCCAAAAGCCCTATACAACCGCCGGCCACGTGCACTGTTTGACCTAACGTCCCCTCTCTGCTCCATTATTTCCTTCTGCTTCCTCCTCCCCCCTTCCCCGCCTCCATCCCCTTCCCCATCGCCTCTGTCCTACCTCCCCTCTCGCTGCTCTCGTCGTGCGCGCGGCTGGCGGTCGCGCATCAGCGTCGCGCCGCGTGGCGCGGAGGCGTCCGAGCCCCAGAAGGGCCGCCAGGCGTGGGGTGCTTCGACCAATGGACACGGTCGCGGCGGGCTTGCTCAGAGTCTCCGCGCCCCTCGCATTCGTAAAATTGGTT
Organism: Prorocentrum cordatum; assembly: GCA_963575745.1. Classification (NCBI taxonomy): domain Eukaryota; class Dinophyceae; order Prorocentrales; family Prorocentraceae; genus Prorocentrum; species Prorocentrum cordatum. Next base: position 1,335,575 of record CAUYUJ010005446.1, on the reverse strand, counting down.
CTACAAATCATGACCAAGTATGCCGAGACGAGCCAGCAGTGTTTAGTTTCCTTGGACTTCTGCGGCCTAGAAACTTTTTTCCGCCCCATTCCCCGACCCCGCGTGCAACATGAGCAATTATGTTTCAGAAGTTCCAAACCCCCTTGCACATTCTGTTCCCACAGGAGACGTTCGCTGGCAAGAGGGCGTTCACAAAGGCCAAGCTCCGGGACGGGTCTCATGAGAGAACTTTGCAACCCAGGGCTGGCCAGAGCTTCATTCAAAAAAAGCAGACCGCCAATCTTGGCGAGCTGCCCATTGAGAATGAGGCATTGTTGCTGGGAGTTGGGTGCAAAATGCTCTCATGGGAGGTTGGCAGCGGCGTCTTTCGAGTTACTCGACGATCCGATTGGCCAGGACATGTGCTCGAACGAAGGCTTCGTTGCTGCAATTATGCTCGCGTTGATGCTGCGAGATGGGGGTCAGAAATTGGCTGCTCCAGTGTGCGCCACATGGGTGTGGATAAACAGGGCCAGTTGCGATCGTAGCCCAGGGCGTCCACTCGGGAACCAACAATTTCATGTAGTTCGAAATGCTAATATCATGACCTCTAGGACGATCCTCCTCCTGTACATATGCTGCGCCGCGGGTGTACTGTGGGTATTGGAGCAGCCTCAGTCTTCGATTATGGAACTGCATCCCTGTTTCCAGCGTCTTATTAGTAAGGTGCGTGGGGGGCGAAGCACCGATGGGGAGTTACAGTGGGGGGCCCATGCCAAGAGACACCCTGCTTGCCTCTGGGGCGCCCTGTTTTTGAGGGTTTCGATGGTTGTGCAATGGAAAGCGTGACGTTCCCATCCCAAAAATCAATGGCCATCCTGGGGTCCCAGGGTTG
>CAUYUJ010005446.1:1287201-1329701 GCA_963575745.1 Prorocentrum cordatum | reverse complement strand
TCCCGGGATTCCTGGATTTTTCCTGGATTTCCTGGATTTTTCCTGGATTTTTCCTGGATGTCCCGGGATTCCTGGATTTTTCCTGGATTTTTCCTGGATTTCCTAGATTTTTCCTGGATGTCCCGGGATTCCTTGATTTTTCCTGGATTTTTCCTGGATTTCCTGGATTTTTCCTGGATGTCCCGGGCTTCCTTGATTTTTCTTATATTTTTCCTGGATTTCTTGGATTTTTCCTGGATGTCCCGGGATTCCTGGATTTTTCCTGGATTTCCTGGATTTTTCGTGGATTTTCCTTAGATTTCTAAGGATAGCTGGATTTTTCCTGGATTTGTCACGCATGTATCCGATTCCTTGATTTTTCACTGTTTTTGTTTGTGGTCCGAAGCTCTGTCCTTGATTAGCTGCGTATTTTCTGGATTCCTTCATTTGTCTGGATGTCCTGGATGTTTCCTGGATGTTTCTTGTGTTTTCCTGATTCCTGTGAGGTTTCATGGATTTCTCATGGGTATCCCATATACGTTATATAGGATTCCTTGGTTGTTCCTGCATTGTTCTTGGGATCCTCTGGTTCTCATTGCATGCATGGATCGTTCTTAGATTTCTCCTGTGAACCTTTTGCTCCGTATATAGCCGTTTTGGCTCGCGAGGTGCATGCTATTTTAGCTTGCCACTGGGCCAAGTGCCCAACCGTTCGGTCGGCCTCGCAGCCGAGCCCTCCCTCGCAGTCGCCGCCATGGAGCCTGCAAGTTTCTCTGTGCTTGCCGCCCGCGCTGCACGCGAGGCGAGGGCATGGGAGGAGTGCGAGAAGTTGGAGAGACAGTGGGCGGAGGAGGATGCAGCGCAACTGGTGCACGTTGATGTGGACGACGGCACGATGAGCGAGGAGCTGACTGGCTACGAGGCGACGGGCTACGAGGTGACTGGCTACGAGGCGACGGGCTACGAGGTGACGGGCTGCGAGGCGGAGGCTTTCCTGACTTCCGAGATGACGGGCTGCGAGGTGGAGGCCGCTTCCGCGGCCAGTGGCTCCGAGGTGGCCTACGAGGCGACGCGCCAGTCAACCCGCATATCAAAGATGGGCAACCTTCTCAAAGGTACCCTTGCAAACTTGCCTCCTCTGTCCGTCCTTGGTGGCTTCCGTTGGCCGCGCCCCGCTCAAACAGCTTCGAAATGGGCGTCCAAGGCCCCTTCGTGCTGATCCCACATCCTTACTATGCGGGCTGACTACGCGAGGCGACGGTCGCCCCAACTTTCGAGATGACGGGCTGCGAGATGGAGGCCGCTTCCGCGGCCAGTGGCTCCGAGGCGGCCTACGAGGCGACTGGCTACGAGGTGACTGGCCACAGTCAACCCGACTATAGCAAGGATGGGCAACCCTCCCATGGGCACGGTTGCAACCCTGCGTTCTCGGTTCATCCATGGCGGCTTCCGCTGGCCGCGCCCCGCTCGGAAAAACAATTCTGACACCCCCGTTCTACTCCATAACATCCCCGCGCGGTCCCCCCCGTTCTATTCCAGGACCGCCCAGATCCTTACTATAGACGGGTTGATTGTGCCAAGTGGAGGTCGCCCCGACTTCCGAGCTGATGAGCCACGGGGGGGGTGCCCATTGCACTCTTGCTTCGCTGCGGGCTCACATCTGGCACGCCAAGCGGGATGCTCGCGTCGCCGCGTTTCGCCGGGAGGTTGCTGCGGCTTTCGCCGCCCAGCACAAGGGCCAGTGCGTGAAGAACAACATCGAGCAGACAGGCCAGTGCGCTACGGACAACAACGAGCAGAAGGGCCAGTGCGTGAAGGGCCAGTTCGCGAAGGGCACCATCGAGCAGAAGGGCCAGTGCGTGGAGGACAGCGTCGAGCAGAAGGGCCAGTGCGTGAAGGGCCAGTGCGTGACGGGCAACATCGAGCAGAAGGGCCAGTGCGCGAAGGACAACATCGAGCAGAAGGGCCACTGCGTGAAGGACAACTTCGAGCAGAAGGGCCAGTGCATGAAGGGCCAGTTCGCGACGGGCAACATCGAGCAGAAGGGCCAGTGCGTGAACAACATCGAGCAGAAGGGCCAGTGCGTGGATGGCATCATCGAGCAGAAGGGCCAGTGCATAAAGGGCCAGCTCGCGACGTGCAACATCGAGCAGAAGGGCCAGTGCGTGAAGGACAATTTCGAGCAGAAGGGCCAGTGCGTGGACGGCAACATCGAGCAGAAGGGCCAGTACGTGAAGAGCATCGAGCAGAATGGCCAGTGCGTGCAGCGCCAGTGCGTGAGGGACGATGTCGATGACGCCATGAGGGCCACGATGCGGCAGCATGCGGCAAGTGGACTGCTCCGAGAGTTGAAGAGGGCCCGTCTGACCGCGAATGGGAAGACTGACAGGTTGGTCATGCAGGCATTGTCAACGACCAGCGGCGATGATGACGACGACGGTCCCAGTCCCACGAGCTCGACCAGGTCGCCTGATTCCCACGTCAAGGAGGACTGCGAGGTTGTGCGCAGCATGGACATGGAGTCGAACGGCGACAACGAGAGGGTCCACGAGGAGAGGGGCGTCGAGAAGAAGGACGACACGCAGGAGAACGACGATGACAAGAAGGAAACGTTCGTCCCGCCCCTTGCCCTGCCGTACAAGGACTGCCCGCCACGAGTGAACGGCCACTTTGCGCTGTCGCGCTTTCCCGCCGCATTTCGAGTGTTGGGGCCAATGCGTAGGGACTTGGGGCTAAGTGGCTTGCAAGCCACTTAGTCCCAATTGGAGCTGCCACTAAGTGAGTAATAAGGGACACTAAGTGACTATAAGTACGCGGGCCTATAAGCGCCCATGGGCATTGTGACGTTGGGCTAAGTGACGTTGGCACTAATTGGGAATCGTCCGCGAGACCATTGAGAATCCTTGAATCCTTCAGAATCCTTCTGAAGGATCCTCAATAGTCAAATGCACGCTGCACACAGCTTACCGCTCAACTGCGGTAGCGGATCACACCTGGTCCCAACTGGCCCGAGGACCCCGCCAGCATCACGCTGCGCCTTTCCGAGCCGAAGCCTATGTGGAGTTGCTTACCAGAGAAGCGCCCCCACGGTCGTGCACTCGGCCAGCCGGGAGTGCGTTGGGCGGGCGACGCGAACGTGGACCCTGTGTTCGTCATGAAGATCGCCAACACTAGGAACCTGTCGCATCTGTATGGCCCCAGCAAGGTCACGCACACGACTTGCAACGGCTGCAACAGGTTGAAGAACCTTTCGGAAGGTTCTCTGTACCCAGCCGATTTTTCAGAGGTGCAGGCCAAGGCGCCTGCGTCCGTTCATGAGACTTGGATTTGCTCGGATTGCGAGCCAGAGTATGTACGGAAGTTGTTTATGTTAGACAAGGTGGCGGTCTCTCCAAGGCTGCTGCAGAGAATGAAGGAGCGTTTGAGCGCTCATTGTTTTTAGCTATCTTCTATTTAGCTTGCATTTCCGCGAGCCCAAAGGGCGCTGCGGGCTGTTGCGCCAGCCAGGCATCTGAATCTGGCAAATGTGGCAGCTAGCAGCTGCGACTGTACATTTGCACGCGTGCACCGCGGTGCACATATTCAATGCAAATTTCTCGTGTGCTCACCTTCCTGCCCCCAGCGTGCTTCCGTTGAAAGTTATTCTTCCTCCCCTCGCCTTTCAGTCTGTTGTGCTGGTGTACCTCGGGAATGTCGAATTGCGGATGTGTTCAATGATTCGCCTTTCGTCTTGAATGCTTTCGTTTGTGAAGGCAAGTCGGTAGGACAATTAGGCATGCGATCGTATGTATAGGATGAGTAGGGTAGGCATGATATCATTACACATGTGATATCATAATTCACGCTCGCTGTTCCAGCCTCTATTTCGGACGACGTCGAAAAATATAAAAAACAATCGTTCCAGATCGTCCGCCATGTCCATCGTCGCATCGCCGTTGCATCTCGACATCGCCATCGCACCATCGCCGCCATCGCCTCATCGTACCATCGCCATTGCATCTCGACATCGCCATCGTCGCCATCGCCTCATCGTACCATCGCCTCATCGCCTCATCGCCGTTGCATCTCGACATCGCCATCGCACCATCGCAGCGTTACATCTTGTCGCCGCCACATCGACGTCAATCAATCGTTCGATCGTCGATCCATCGACCGAACGATCGATTGATGTCGATGCTCCTGGATCCCTCTCGGCCCTTTGGGTGCCTGCAGGGGCCCGTCTGGAACTCGGAGCCGGATGTTCCGCTCGCATGAGCGCCCACCTCTTCGTCCTCCTCCTCCTTCTCCTCCTCCTGCTCCTGCTCCCCCTCATCCTTCCTCCCCGCTCTTCCCTCTCCTCCTCTCGCCCCCCCTCTCGCATCTTTTACGCATTCCGATCCCCCCCTCCCCCCAACCACTCCCCTTGCGGCGCGGCGCCAGGTGTGGCTCCTCCGCGAATTACCAGGACGGGTCTGCTGCAGTGTGCCCAGGGGATTGGCGGCGCTCTCTCCCTCTTTCTCTTTTTATGGGGGGGAGAAGGAGGGGCAAGCAAGAGGGGGCGATAGCGGACAGCATGAACGGACTCAACTGGCTGTGTGTCCCCGCCGCGTGGCCGATAGCCTGCCGGGGCCTACTTGGGGACAAACTTGATGATGATGATGATGATGATGATGATGAGGAGGAGGAGGAGGAGGAGGAGGAGGAGGAGAAAGAAGGTTTCAATGTTTTTGCCATGGAAAGCGGGACGTTGCCGCGCCGAGAATTACTGGGCGTCCTGGGGTCTCAGGGTTGGGTGTCTTGTGGAAGGTTTCTGTTGGACTGGCCTCCACTGTGCCACTCTTCCATTCTATCGCACTCCCACTCTGTCCTTTATCTCTTTCTCGGCAGCCGCATTCGGCTCTCAGCATCGGGCTGTTGCGGCTGAGCTGCGCTCGGGCCCTACAGGCGGAGGGCGCCAACTCTACACTCGCGCCGATCATGGCCAGACCCATCCGGGGGCCAGGATCGATTCACGCCCCCTTCTGGCGTGGCCAGGGAGGTGCGCGCCAATCCTGGTCCCAAGATGGGCCCGACCAAGATCCATGTAAATGTAGATTTGGCATCTGCCGAATCAGCGGGATGCCAGCCGCGGCATCTCCGCCTGACTCGTCTGCGGGGCAACGCATGGATGAGGTTGGGCGGGATCGAATTGTCAACCTCTTCAAGGATGTTGCGAAGGGTTCTGGACACGGAGTGGTTTCGCTCATGAAGCGCGCGGGTGTCCAGAGCCAAAACAGCTTGAAGGAGCTGATCTCGATGCCAGACGAGAAGGTGTCCAAGACAGCTCGGAAGGCACTGCAACGGTTGCAACGTGATGCTCATGGCTCTGCGGCTGAGGGCTCGGCGCCTGAGGCTACCCCAAAGAAAGCCAGAGGAGAAGACGACCCCCCGTCCGGCGTGAAAGATGGCAAGCCTGCGAAGCGGGCGCGCGAAGATGCTGCTGGGCCCTCCAAGTCGGCGAAGCCGAAGCAGAAGGCGGAGGATGAGGATTATGAGGAGCCGCCGAAGAAGACGCCGACTGAGGAGCCGCAGAAGAAGACGCCGACTGAGGAGCCGCAGAAGAAGACGCCGAAGAAGGAGGACTCTAAGGATCCACCGAAGCAGAAGACGAAGAAGGAGGAGCCTGCGCTGAGGCGGAAACCTATCATATGCAAGCAGGCTGAAGCTGATCTTGAGCTTGGCGCAGAGGAGCCCGAGCCAGAGGAGTCCGAGCTGGAGGGGCCCAAGCCAGAGACGAGTAAGGTAGAGGAAAGAGAACTAAGCACATGCACCGATTCTGGCCAGGACCATCCTGAGTCCAGGATCGGTGCATACGCCTTCTTACCTTGGCCAGGAAGGTATATGCACCGATCCTGGGTCAAGGATGGGCGTTGTCAGGATCGGTGCATGTGCATAGTTCTCTTCGCCCGATAAGGTGAAGGGCAAGGGCGGCAAGGGCAAGCGCAAGCTGGCCAAGTTGCTCAAGCACCGCGCGACCTCAGACACGGCAAGAGCAAGCTGTGCGAGAGTCGTTGCCGCCGCGGAAGCGGGAGCCGACAGCCAGATCACCCTCCCGACCGGCCTCGAGGTGCAGGGGGTGAGAATGCTCTGTCTGGCCTAGATGGGGTCCGAGTAAATGGGGTCGGAGGATCGCGCCGCGTCGCCGATGCATCGACGATGCGGCTCGATGTGGAGCCCGTGTTTCCCCGCGCTGGTGTCGAAGGGTGCATTGCCGATGCGTCGCCGACGCATCGCCGATGCATCGGTGATGCATGGACCAATAAGTTGTTACCTCGTCCTCTCTTTATTTTCTCTTATTTTGCTGCTGCGTCTTCCGCTCTTAGCCCCCTATCACACCACCGAACTCTGTAGGCTCGTGCCCCCGACCCCTGGCCCCTAGACGACAGAGCACTCACACCCCACCAGAACTCTACAACCAAGAAGGCCGAGTGGAAACAGTTCATGCGCCTCGCGGCCAACCCCAAACGCTGGCCAGCCGACTTGAACACCCCGTTCGAGAATAACAAGAACGACCTGTTCAACAAATGGTTAGCTTGCGACAAGAGCGTGCCCGAGCTTCAGCTGACCATCAAAAGGGAGCTTGAGGAGAAGGAGAGTGTGAAGAGGGAGTGGACGTGGATGAAGCGCCGCGACATGGAGGAGAAGCTGAAGTACTCCACCGAGAAGCTTGACCAGCTCGTGGCGAAAAGGACCAAGCAAGGGTGGCACGAGGATGACGAGGACTTCCCAGGCGACTTGGAGGAGCGATACTACGCGATGAAGATGGGGATGTCTCTCACGCTCGACTCCTCCAGGTCCACGAAGACGGCCCTCCAAGGCCAGACCGCGGTGAAGGGGCAGGCGGCCAAGAAGCTCCTCAAGCCCGGCGGCCTCTTCTCCTCTGGAGTCCGCCTCAACGTGCCAGGCATGTCGGAGAAGGCGTCGGAGAAGTTCTGGCAGGAGACTGGCGATAACGGGGGCAGCAGGCCCAGGTCGTCATCTGGCCCCCTGCTCGCCAGCAGGCCTCCGAGGCAGCCGAAGGCAATCGTGGAGAAGACCCCCGTCGAGAATGCTAAGGCCAAGATCTCCGACATGATCAAGCAGATCGGCGAGGCCAAGAAGATGAGCTGCTCCGCGCTGGCGGACCCGTACACTACTGCCATCGGCGAGGACCTGAAGAAGCATTACGGGGAGGTCGACGAGCTGCACGGGAAACTCATGAGCCTGGCGCGGGACAATCCGACGGGGCAGAGCGACGTATTCGAGGAGACCGTGGAAGAATGGGAGATTCTTGACAAGAAATACACGGAGCTCAAGAGCGCGGCTAAGAGGCTGCTTCCGAAAGCTGCTCCGAAGGCCAAGGCCAAGGCAGCGAATAAGTGGTGGATCTGATCATCGTGGACGGCGGCCAGCGCGGCGACCTGCTGAAGGGGAACGGGCCGAACGGTGGCTGCATAGCATGTTGCATGAGGGCCGGCGGGTGCGCAGCGCATCAGCGCTGTAGAATAAGCTGCTAGGGGGGGCAGCTTGGCGTATGTGGCCGCTGCCGCGGCAGGGTACCATTCGTGTCAATGGAGGCCGCGGCAGCGCTTTCGGAGATATCTTGGGTCACGGAGGGGGAGGGGGAGGGGGGGGGGGCCTAGGAAAGGGTGGTTGTGGGCAGCACGCGCACATGAGTTTGACAAGACGGGCTGGCTATACACATGCTGCACACGCATGCGAGATGTTGCGAAATCGTCGTCCTCATCCTACGGTTCCGCATCCTGCTCATTATAGTCCTTCTCCTCCTCATGATCCCCGGCCGTCCGGCTGAAGGGAAGGAGGAGGATAAGGAGGAGGAGGAGAAGGAGGAGGAGGAGGAGGAGCGAGGAAAAGGAGAGGAAGGAAAATGAGAGGATGATGTGGAGGAACAGATCGAGTGAAGAGGGCGGGGAGTGGCGAACGAGGGAGGACCGACCCCCTAATGACCCCCGCGCCACAGGTACGGCGACAGAGTCACCGCCGACGCTGACGCCTACATGCAGGCCGAAGCGCGAACTGATGGAGGATGACGGAAGGCCTCCGTTATGCCTAATCTTGCGTGCTTCCGAATTTCGGGACAAAAGAAAAATGAGGAAGGTGGGGCGAAAGCGGAGTAGGAAGGGACGAGGGGTGAAGATGAGGAGGAGGAGGAGGAGGAGGAGGAGGACGAGAGAGAGAGGAGGGGAGGGAAAAGGAGAGGAGGAGGAGGAGGAGGAGGAGGAGGAGGAGGAGGAGGACACCTGCCGGCCGTTGGCCACTCCAGGCACCCAGACCACTCCAAGGGCGCGGTCCGATTAGAATTTCGAGCAATCCAGCCGCGGCGGCGAGAAGCTTCCAACGCAACCCAGGCCATCCAGACCCGCAGTTGAGAGAAGGATGGGTTCAACTCACTCCTCCTCCTCCTCCTCCTCCTCCTCCTCCTTGCAGTCCTCCTCCTCCTTGCTGTGCTCCTTGTGCCCCTTCCCCCCTCCTGCCCCTCCTCCTCCTCCTCCTCCTCCTCCTCCTCCTCCTGTTTCCTCCGCCCCGCTCACCCACCCCGTCCCCGTGTGTGGCTTTTTGTGATCCCCAGAGGCCGGCGAGAAGGCCGCGCCTGCAGGACATGGACGAGTCCAACATCGTGCACGCTATAATTGGTAGATTGAGAAACCAAAGATCTCGGATTTCGGATGGTTGCGAATATGCGAGAGCAGCTGTTTTGGATGGGGCACAATCAGAGGCAGCACATGCATGGGCGCCCCTCGGTTGCTGGGGAAAATATCCAAATAATCAAGAAAGGGATCTACACCAGTGGTTGGGGTCTGAAAATCATGGGGGCGTTGAGGTATACATGCTCACACTTGATCTTGAGAAGGACCTGGCAGTTGAACCCACGAATGTCCCCGTGCTCATTCCTTTCGAGATGTGTGGCGCCGTATGGAAACAAGGGCCTTTACAACAACATGTGTCTCTTTTGGGGACGGAAGATATCACGGCTTGGTGGGGCAGTGCGCTCAAGCTTGAATGGGCGCGCGCACACCCTATATTACCTACGTGCGACCTGTCAAAGACGTTGCCAATTCTCTACCATGTAGACGGCGCTGAAATCTTCAGGGATTCAGAGTATTGGATTTGGTCATGGAGCAGCGATCTGGTCTCGGGCACTGGAAACACGTGGGACACTAAATTTCCGATGCTGGTTATACCGTATTATATGATGACAGAAAAATCAATTCGATTGGGCGTGATTGCGAAAATTGCCGAATTCACAGCGTGGGTTCAGAAAGTGCGGGTAACGGGTCGCTATCCAGAGAGAGGATTTCAAGGAGAGACTTTTGACATCAAATCTGCCCGGCATGGGCTCCGGAACAAAGAGATTGCAGGCGGATATGCTGCAGTATACTGCGGGATAAAAGGAGATCGGAAAGCCCGAGTGGAGGTCCACAGATTTTGTAGGAACTATAATTCGACATTCTGTTGCGAGCGATGTTTCGCAGTTCAGCCCTTTCCTAAATCACCGCAGCGCTTGACATACGCTGATTTCTCTGCGAATGCACCCTGGCGAGACACTCAGATTTCACACGATGAATACTTGCAAATTGAAGAAACATTATCCCCATATGTGATGGTGCCAGGCTTTCATTTATCAAACTGTCTTATGGATTGGATGCACGATGTGTACCTCGGTCTCGCGAGAGATTGCGTGGCCTCGGTTCTAGTCGAGTTGTGCGAAGGTGGGCTCTTCTGGCCAGGCTTGAATGAGTGCGACCAGTTCAAGGCCATGTCTTACCATTTCAAGAAAGTGTGGTGCAAAAAGAAGGGCGCGTCGGCACCTGCAGTTTCCTTGTCAGCAATTACGTGTGGCAGGGCAGACAAGTCGAACTACCCGAGCCTGTCTTCAAGCTTCAAAGCTGCTTCTATCAAGGCGCAGCTGGCAGCTGTGCAGCAAAAACCGCGCCCCGCCCCCATGCGAAGAGGGCGAGGAGGAGGGGGGGGAGGAGGAGGAGGAGGAGGAGGAGGAGGAGGAGGAGGAGGAGGAGGAGGAGGAGGAGGAGGAGGAGGAGGAGAAGAAGGATAGGGGGACAAAAAAGAGAAGGAGGAGTCGGAGGAGGAGGAGGGGGAGGAGCGAATCTGATTCCCCCTCGCAACGCCCCAGGTGCTGATCTCGTACGCCGCCGACGTTGCTTACGAGAAAAACACGGGGACGAAACGCTCACAAGTGAGGGCTTCAAATGCATGGGCGCTTGCAGAAATGATATATATATATATATATATATATATATATTTGACAATGCTGGGAGATGGCTAACTGATGGCGAAATCCAGAGAGCCCAACACGCTGGAAATATGTTTCTTAGTTCTTTGCAGTGGCTGGCCGACGAGGCTGTGCGAGAGAAAAAACACCAATGGAAAATACGACCCAAATGCCATTATTTATCCCACCACGTGGATGACTTATCGAATCGAGTGAACCCTCGTTTTCACCATTGTTTCGCGGATGAGGATTTGATGGGCATCATGGCCGCCATAGGAAAAGGGTGCAACAGGAACACCATATCACTGCGAGTTTTACAGAGGTATTTGATCATCGTGAACAGCATGTGGAAGGATAGGCGCGAGAAGGGCACGTTTCAAGTGTGCTCAAAGTGATGGTGATAGTCGGCTGACTCCTGTTATCCCTGTTTACCCTTCTTGACCTTCCCCATCCCTTCCCTTTCCTCCTCTCGCCCTCCACCTACCTTCCCCTCTATCCCGCCTCTCCCCTTCTGCCCCTGCCTCCGCGGGGCCCGAAGAGCTTCTTTTATTTTTGCTGCATGCGCAGCCTGCTCGGGGCTGGCGAGGACGACCGCCGACCCTGCAGAGAGAGAGAGAGAGAGAGAGAGAGAGAACACGAGAAAAAGATAGGATGATAGGGGCATGGGGAGAGAAACAGAGAGAGAGAGAGAGAGAGAGAGAGAGAGAGATGAGGGAGAGAGAGGAGAGAGAGAGAGAGAGAGAGAGAGAGAGAGAGAGAGAGAGAGAGAGAGAGAGAGAGAGAAAACAAAACAAACAAACATATAGAATTAACAAAGAGAGGGAGAAATATAGAGAGAGAGAGAGAGATCTAACCAAAAACCGAAAGAGGGAAAAGGGATAAAGAGAGACACAGGGAGAAATAGAGAGAGAGAAAACAAAAACGAGAGGGAGAGAGAGAGAGAGAGAGAGAGAGAGAGATCGAAATCGACGTGTTCTGAATTCGTTCGGTTTCTATGCTCGGCTCGCCGCGCACGTTCGTCGGTGCGCGTTTGGCGCATCGGACCGTCGAGGGACGGTATCGGCTCGCCGCGCACGCTCGTCGGTGCGCGTTTGGCGCATCGGACCGTCGAGGGACGGTAGTGGTGGATGGACATGTGAGGGGCGCGGTCGATCTCGACCGCTTCCATGAAGGATCACGGACCTCGGAGGAGGAAAAATGATGAGGATGAGGATGAGAACGACGACGACGACGACGTCGATGGAGGTAAACACGGACGTCGAATTCGTTTTGAAAATCGCAATGCACGATGATTCAATATTCTACCCCCACCGCGAGCCAACCCCGTCATTGAGGAGTCCTCGCGCCCAGCCCAAACGCCCAAACGGTCACGAACATAGATTCGAAGATCGTGCGGAAGTGCGACGTGCTTCGTCGCGCGTACGTTGTACCTGCGTTGCCCACAGAAGACAAAACGAGTTGCCTGGCGAAGTACCCAACCTCATGCCCTCCTCTCTGTCATCCGTGATCACCGTGGATTGCGATTCTTAGAGTGCTGACGTGGCAACTTGCATGTTGTTGCTAATGTATCATGTACGAAATATGGTCCTTTTGCCAGTACCGCCCCTGGGGCGGTACCCGATCCTCTCGGATAGGCGTATGTATAGAGCGAAATGCTATGGGGCCATTGGGTTTTAGGGCTATGAGGCTATAAGGCTATAGGGCTACAGGGCGATTTGGCTATAGGGCTATCGGGCTACCAGGCACCCAGGCACCCCGGTACTTGGGCACGCGTGCACCCGGGCACCCGGGCACCCCGGCACCCGGGCATCGGGGCGCCCGGGGACCCGGGCGTGCCGCCGAAATCGGCGACGCGGCTAACCTAACCAGATGACTTCACTAGGACCCCTACAGAGGCAATATTTGATTGGGGAAAGACATTTTTGGGTTTAGGGTCTTCGGAATCGCCCAGGTGGGGGGGGGGGGGGGGCGGGGGGGGGGATCTGCAGAGCAGGACAAGAATGGGGAGGGACTAACTAGGACCAGGACCATGATCACCCGGGGCCCCGAGGAGCAGCCGCAGGAGGCGAGGCACGCTGGAATTCTCCAATCGGGCAGGGAAGAGCAGAATGAGAAGGAGGAGGCCAGGCCATTTCGCTTGTTTGATGCTTGTTTGTTTGTTTTATGTTTGGTTTGTTTGTTGTTCGTTCTTCGTTGTCCGTCTCCCCTTCCCCTCATCACATCGCCGCCGCCCCCTCTCTCGCTCCCCCCTCCCATCCCCTATCACATCTCCCCTTCCCCTTCCCCTCCCCTTTCTCGCTCCCCCCTCCCATCGCGTTCCTCCGCCCCCGCCGTTTCCCGCTCGTGCTTGTCATCCTCGATGGCTCCCGCCGCGCCCCTCTGGGGGGCGCCCCCAACGCGCCCCTGCGAGGCCCCGCCACGCAGGAACGGGGTCTGGGGCCGTGCCTCCTCCAGCCCGGGTGTCCCTCCCGCCCGCGGCCCTCGGGGGACGCGAACTGCGGTGCCCATCGGCCGTTGAAGGTATGTAGTTCTGGAATGCCAGGTCCAACTTTACGGAGGGGGCATGGGCGGAGACCCAATCAATGTTCAGCGCCTTCCTGCTCAACATGTGAGCATTCTTTTTTTTTTGCTTTCGGCGGGAACGCCCCTCCCCCCCCCCTCCCCCCCCCCCCGTAGAGAAGTTCCGGGCTGATTTTGGCACCTGCTTCAATCGATCGGACGAACTACAGGGGCCGGCGCCCCCCCCCCCTCCCCCGGTAGAAACTCGAATCGCTGATGTGTGCAACTGTGCGCATTTTATCGTGCTACTCTTCTGGAACCACAACGAAAGGGCTCAGGGGCGCCGGACCCGATCGCCAGAAAGCATGCCTCCGGCTGGGCCCTCCCCTGTTATGCCAGCGACGGCCTCGTGGAATCATGAATAGGTGATCCCTAGCAATTCTGGCACAGGCTTGCCAAATCACGCATAGCCTTGGCGCAGCCCCGCGCAGCCGCTGCGCGATTCCCCCATGGGGGGTCCCCCCTAGGATTCCCTCATCGGCATCTCCCACAGGATTCCCCACATGATTCAATCGGAGGCATTGACTACGGGCCGAGAGCCGGACCCCCCCCCCCTCCCCCCATGCGCCTAAAGCCGGAACCCAGAATAAAAAAATGCTCACCATTTTTGGAAGAACGGGACCTCGTTCCTTCTCTAGGGCTCCTTCTAGGCCAACGCCCCGAATGTACCCGGTGCAAGACACCATCGCCGGCGCTGCCGCGACGCGAGCCCGCCGTCTGCACTCGACCCAGCGCCGGTCCTGGCCAGACCCATCTTTGGGGCGGGCGTGGTGTCTTGCCAGGATCTGCGCTGGTGTAGGGCCGGCGCCCTGCCGCAGGAGGGGGGGTTCGGGGCCTCAGAGACGGGGGTCAATGCAAACGGGGGTCAGTCACTGGGTCAGTCAGAGCGCCGGATCTTGCAGGATCCTGCAGGGCCAGGGTCGCATTGACCCGGGCTTGGGTGCAGGACCTTGCAGGATCCCGCAGGATCTTGCAGGACCCTGGAAGGCCTGACTGACCCCGGTCTGGATTGACCCGGGTCAGTGCGCCCCTGAGGGGGAGGAGGGAGGAGAGGGAGGAGGGAGGAGGGGGTCCAGGCCCTGATTTGGTAGCCTAAGGCCAGCAATTTGTCAGTACTGAGACGCTTCCGTCCGCTGGGGGCGCAGACGGCAGAAGGGCGCGAGAGGTCTACAATCCAGGCTCGGTGGCAGGAGCAGGGGAGTCCGCGACTCGGCTGCGACGCGGTCGGTGACATGCGCTCGGTTCGGTTGGGCCAGTTGCAGCGCCGCTGCGTTCTTGTGGGCTGCATTCGGTGCGTTCGGTTCGGCCGGTTGTCGCCGTGGACGTCTGCTGAATACATCCCGGGGCCCTCCCACAGGAGGTCCAGGCCCTGAGGCAGGCGAAGGATATCCTCTCGGGAGCGAAGTTCGAGGAGCTCCTGCAGACCTCGTGAGCGCTCAGTCACGCCGCCGCCGCGCGGCCGGGGGCGTCCGTCGCGGGGGTTCGCCGCATCGAGGGCAGCCAGACCAGCAGCGAACAACAAGCACGGCGAGAGGCGGTACAGCCGCAGATTCGCCATGGAGGAGCATGGTCTGGAGGGACACAGGTTCTCCAGGGTTTGGGCAGTTTTTGTGTTCCCAGGGCCCTCCCCGGACGCCAGCACGGTCAACAAAAACGGTTCAGGATGAAGAGTTTGTTTTCCCTGGGAAGGGCCTGGGGGGCTCGTTTCTTTCAGCACGGTCAGCAAGAGCGGCTCAGGATGAAGAAACTGTGTTCCCTGAGGAGGGTCTGGGGGGCTCGTTTCTCTCAGGACCCGACTGCGTCAGGCCGGCAGACAAGGAGCGAGTACTGAGTACGGCGGAAGGCAGATCAGCCACAGTTGGGGGAGTCGTGGTCTCTTTTATTCTGGGAGGGATGTCTCGCAGGGGTTGCGAGGAGCAGATGAGTAGATCCGTAGTTGAGCATTTGGCAGGCTCTTACTGTTCAGGCCCATGCCGATAGACCTCATAAGTTGTTGGGCAAGCATGCGGGCTGAGCTTCAGGAACATTGCAATCGCAAGGCTGTCCTGAACGCCAGCGTTCTCGTGACCCGCGGCTTTCATCGGTCCACCCTGCATCCCGAACGCCGTCGGCGCGAGCGACAGCATGATAATATCAGAACGTCATGTCACATACGCTTTCTCTTGTTGCCAGTTCCCCGCGACCGACTGCATGTCGGTCCACTGCTTGTTCATCCACGTGGTGAGTTCAGCTCTGCAAGTCAGCGTGGGTGTGGTCATGTAGTGTGTACGGGAGCACCTGCAACGGGAGGGGGTCACACACATGGCGAGGGGTGGCGGGTGGAGTGGACCTGGCGAGCTGGGGGATGCGAGCGTGTCCCTTGCCGCGTCTTCTCCGGGCGGTCCAGGGGCGATGAGCTGTAAGAATACGTCCGGGACGGAGAGGACAAACTGGCAAGCGTGGGACTTCCATGCGTTCTGGCTTGCTCTTGCCCAACTCCGTCCTCGTCTCCTGCCACCTCTCCTCTTAAGCGGAGGGAAGAGAGAGAGCCTGGCACATGAGTGGGGGTCCTCCAGAGTGCAGCTGTGGGCAAGGAGGAGGGGTGCACGCGTTGATTTTTATCCATCGTGTTATTGGTCTTCCTACTTCTCTCGTGCTCATAATCTTGCTGTCACTCCCTCCCCGTTTGCTCATCCATCCGCATTCCTTCCCCTTCCCTCCTTACTATCATTCTCTCGTCCTGTTTCTCATAGTCAACATCCTCTTCCTGATCATCGTTTTCTCCTCCCCTGGACTGGCCGAATACCTCCGAAGACCATCGAAGACCCTCTTCCATCCTCCCCCTCCGACCTGCCATTGTTCCCATTGTCCTTGCTCTCCTCTCTCATGGCCCACTCCTCCTCCTCCTCATCCTCGTCCTCCTCCTCCTCCTCCAACTCCACCTCCACCTCCACCTCCTGCTCCTCATCCTCCTCATCCTCATCCTCGACCTCCTTCCCTCCCCTCTCGTTCCCTCATCCTCATTCTCCTGATCCCCCCCCAGACGCCTCCTCGGCGGAGCCCCATCGCTGCAGGCGCCTCCGCGCGCGCGCGCGCGCGATCGATCTCGGCTGCAAGCGAGCAGGCCCCGCCGCAGGAGGGCGCGCGCACGTGTTTCCGTGGCCTGCCTCGGCCCGCCGCCGCCAGGGATGGGCTACGCGGGAGGGCCAGGAGGAGGAGTGGAAGTCGGGTCGGGCGGAAAGGGGGGGTTTGGGGGAAGGGGGGGTACGACATCTGCTGCATGCAGCTGGTTTCGGCCCCGCCGCCGGGCCCATTCCTCGATACATGGGCGCCTCCCGGCGCCGGGAGGCGCCGGTAAAGTCAACTACGCGAGCTGATTCTCAAGCCCCCCCTTTGCTATCCCCCCCTTTCGCCCGGCCCGAGAAAGGGAGGTGGAGTGGAGAGGGGGGAGCAGGAGGAATGGACGATGGCGGGAGGGGGGGGAGGGGGGGGGCAGCGAGGGGAAGGGGGGAATGGGGTCGCACGGAGGCTGGCTGGCTGGCGTCCCTCCCGCTGGGGCGGCATGCGGAGACCTCGGGCGTGGTTTCATTCGTGCCAGGGGCAGCGAGACCAGGGGAGGGCGACGCAAGCGACCCTGCAGCGACCAGGCGGAGGCCCTCTGCTGGAATATGTTCGAATAGTTGACAGCAAGACAGGCGACTCGACCTGACCGCATGGAGTGGGGCGGACCCAGCGCGGCCGCCGACAGCGTACGCTTGCCCGCGCTTGGGGCTCAGCCCGGCTCCCCAACCGCACATGTCAGCGCACGGCGAGGAGACGCAAGTGCGAGACTCCGGCAATGGAGGGGGGAGGGAACCACCCTGGGGGAGGAGGCATCCCTGGCTGAGCCCGCGCCCCAAACCCGGCCAGGACCAACCAGCCCGAGCCCGGCCCAGGACCAACCGGCGTGGCTGCTGGGGGCAGGGGGGCGGGAGGGAGGGCCAGGAGGGATGCCGGGCAGACTTTTTCGCCATAAGGCTTCCGCCGTTTCTTCACGCCGCTGGGCCAAGGACGCCGCCCAGGGGCATCCTGGTTCTCCTGGCACCACGCTGAGAATGGCCCGGGCCGCGGCTTCGCGAGAGGGCGCCTCGGGGAGGCCACGCGCGGTCCAGGAGTCTGTTTTTGTATTGCCCGCGATAACGGGTGTGATCGGGGGGGGGCCCCCCCCGATCACATCACGGCGGGTTTCGGCCTCCTGAGGAGGAAAAAAGTGATTGAAAAGAAAAAGAAGGAACAGCAGCAGAAGCGCGAGCAGGAAGGACAGGGAGGCCGAGCGAAGAAGAGGAGAAACGATCTGTAGCCAATTTGACTCAAGCCAATTTGGTTCTTCCCAGACTGGCCCAGGATGGTTCCACCAAGCCTGTCCAGAGAACTCGGTAGAACCACCCAGCATGCAATTCAACGCTGCGCTGGCACAGTGGCGGCATTTTCCGCAGGCGGCTGGATGTGCCGAGGCTCGAGATACGAGGGTTTGTGGCTTTGTTATCGCTTTTTCGGCTTCCCAGTCGCGGACAACAGCGACGACGACCGATTCTTGGGAAACCCTTGAGATTCTCTGGAAGCCCTGCAAGATTCCTTGCGACACGTGGGGATACCAGCGTGACGTGATCGGGGGGGAAGGGCGGAGGCGATCACGAGCGTTATCGCCCAGACTGCGCCCGGAATTGCCTGGGCCAAGGCTCGGGCCAGGTCTGGCCGTGGCGTTGGCCCCGGCGACAAGGGGGGACAACGCGCACATTTGGGACGACTGGCGGGCACGGAGCACGAACTCACTCCGACTCGCTAGCCCAGTGCGGATCGCCTCCTTGTGTTGCAGCAGGGCGCTGTCCCCGTGGCCAGCACGCCGCGCAGGTCAGTCGGGGAAAGACCAGGCGTCGAGCAGGGCGAGGGATGCACGAGCCCACGAGAGGCCTAGGACCGAGCGGGCGCGGACGAGTATGCCGTAGTAGAGATTCCCCTCCGGGAGGAGCCACAGGCTCGCGCGGCGCGAGGCGATGTCCAGAACAGCGCGCGCCGAGCCTGTCAGTGACCAGCCCAACTCGGAGCACGCCTGCGCCCCGCTCCGCCACGGGGGGGGGCCCCAGGAGGAGTGAGAGGGAGGCGGAGTGGAGAGGGGGTAGCAGGAGGAATGGACGATGGGTGGATGAGACGGGGGGGGGCACGGAGGGGAAGGAGTGATGGGGCCGCACGGAGGATGGGAAGGGATGGGGGGAGGAAAATGGAGGAGCTGGGGGGAGGAGGGCGCTTACAGTGCTGAGTGCCGGGCTTGTTTTTCCAAGGGCCAGTGCAGGAGGCCACGAGTCTCCCTCACGCGGAGTGGCCAGGACTACAAGGGGCCGCGTACGCGGGGGATGGAAGAGATGTGGAAGAGGGGGGGCAAGGAAGAGGAGGATGGTGGGGGAACTGGCAGGCTGATTGGAAGAAATAATAAGGGAGGGGAATGGAGTGCTCCGCCCTCCGCCGTCCATTTCCACCTGCTTCCGCCCTGCCCCTACTCATCCCCCCCTCTCTTCTCTCCTCTCTCCTCTGCTCTTCCTCTGCTCTTCCCTTTCGGCTTTTCCTCGCTCATCCGCCCATCCTCTCATCCTACGCCTCCCTTCTGGCCGCTCTCATCATCTTCTCTTCCTCCCGCCTCTCGCCCGTAGCGATTTTGGCTTGAGCCAGTCCGCGCTCAAGCTTCACATGGGCGCGCTCGGTGGCGTACGTGACGGGTGCCGCTTGCGTTCTGCGCGTGGCTGCGGGCGCACACGCTGCCGCGCACTACCTGGTCGCCAGTCTGCATCGGCAGGCTGAAGTCGCGGATCGCATTGGCACGGGGGCCGAGGAGGCGCTCTCCATCCTCTTCGGCGACTGCGAGGTGGCTGCTCGCATGCTTCCCGCCTTGGAGGCCTCGGTTGCGGGGCAGGCGCCTCCGTGGCTGCACGAGCTGCGTCGCAACGTTGGGCTACACTCGGCTGCTCCTGGGGCGCGACTGTTTGTTGAACGGCGACGCCTAGGGTAGCGCAGCATGGGCTTCGGCTGGAAAGCGGCGTACTGGCGCCGCAGTCGTTGGAGGGCGTCTTCGTATGACGGGGGCACCCTCGTCGTAGTGGCGGCGGCGGTCGAGGGCCAACCGCTGGCGGCGGACCTGGCTGCGGCGTGCGATCTCCGGGCTGAGCTGTTCAATGTTTCCGAGGACGCCGAGTCGCCGATATTTGAGCCTGCTTCGGGCTGCTGGGAGGCTCCGCCACCACACCGAGGCCTGACGTGCACGTGCGGTGCCGTGTTCTTTTGCCAGCTGTGCGAGGGCGTTGCAGGACGACGGCTTGCCGCTGACGCTGGCCGAGAGACTCGTGCGCGGGGTCCCCCCCCCCGACACAGAGCATGCTGAGGGCCACGTGAGCACGGAGCCCCCCCCCCCGACACAGCATGCTGAGGGCCACGTGAGCGCGGAGGACGTGGAGTTCACGCTGCGCTTCGCCACTTCGAGCAACGAGAAGATGGCCGTGCTGGAGGACTGCTGCGTGGCCGCTGAGGTGGTCTCATACATCCACCCTGGCACCGACTTCCCGATTGATGGGGCCAAGATCGACGTGAGTGATGGCCGCAGCACCTGCGGCTGACGGACGGCAATCGATGGGGCCCTACGCACTCGTGCGAGGGCCAGTCCAAGAAGGTAGGGTGGTGACCGTGGTAAGGGTGCCAACGGGATGTTGCAGCTGCCGAGCGGTCCGCTTCACCCTTCGCCTCCTGAGTGTCTTACCTCGGCCCCGCGTTCCCAGCCGCGCGCGTGGAGGTGAGCTTCTCCTTCGCGGCCGGCGCACTCAGGCCCTGGCTGGTTTCGCCAAGCAATGCGGTGCATGCGGGCAGCGCTCATTCTCGGATGCTAAACAAATCCTTCTGTCCCATCTGCCCCCCTCCTCTCCCGGTCTTGCTTCTCCTCTTTTCCCCCCTCTCGCACACCCCCTTCTGTTCCCCCCTCGATCCGAGGGAGTGCCCTGACGAGCCTCGCGGGCCCGCCTTGAGCGGAGGGGCTGGGCGGCCACCCCAGCCCGCCACTGAACTGAAGCGTCGCGCGCCGCCGGCCCCGAGCGAGACGCGGGAGCCCGCAAGAGCAGGCTGTTGGGCCTGGGCGACCTTCTTTGACGTCCGCCTCCTGGCTCCTCTTCGCCTCGTCTTCGCCCATTCCTCGCCCATCCCCGATCTTCCTCCTCGCTCTTTCTCCTCGATGTTGCTCCTCTCCTTCTCCTGGCTTCCCTTGGCCTCCTCGCCTTCTCCTCGCCTTCTCCTCACCTTCCCCCCAAAGCCTCAGGAGGCTACTGGAGGTCCCCGAAGGCCCGTGCACGGAGGCAGGTTCCTGCAGGTCCCCCCAAAGCTTCTGGAGGCCGTGGAAGGTCACCCAGAGGCCTCCGGTGGCTCCTGTCCGCGTCGTCGTCGTTTTCCGTAATCACCGCCTCTTCGCCTCCGCTGTGTCATCCGTCTTCTCCTCTTTTTTTTACTCTGCTCTTCCTCTTGGCACTGTTCATCATTGCTCTCCGCTTCCTCCTCCCGTCGTCCTCTTCTCAACTCCTCCAGGTATCCACCCCCTCACGCGTTGTTTGCCCCATCGCCTCATCTCGTCTTCAGATGCTGCATTTCCTCCTTCTCCCAGACGTCGTCCTCCCTCCTTGTCTCTTTGGCCGCGTCTCTCTTCTGGCTCTTTCTCGTGTGCTGGCTATGAATTCATCCGGGGCCTTGTGGTGCAAGTTCTTCTCACGTGATTTACGGAATGATGTATAATACTCCCGGCTGTACCCCACCCGCTCGGTGTATTTTTTACACATACACCCGGCCGTGGTCCAGCTCCTTGTTGTAACTTGTATACTTGTTTTACATGTGTTTTTACCTAACAGCGAAGACTGATAGGTTTCTAATGGGGTCAAAAGAGAGCATCTGATGACTCCCCAGGGGGGTCTGGGCGGGAGCCGGACAGGCGAGGGCCGGGCTCGTTTTAAGCAAACAGTCACTCACTTCGTGCTCTTCGACCTCCCAGAACTCCATTCCCGGGCCACATTTTGAATGCCCGGAGCCAACTGTAAGACACTTCGTGCTCTTCGACTTCCCAGAACTCCATTCCCGGGCCACATTTTGGATGCCCGGAGCCAACTGTAGGCCTCTTCGTGCTCTTCCACTTCCCAGAACTCCATTCCCGGGCCACATTTTGGATGCCCGGAGCCAACTGTAGGCCACTTCGTGCTCTTGGACTTCCCAGAACACCCTTCCCGGGCCACATTTTGAATGCCCGGAGCCAACCGTAGGCCACTTCGTGCTCTTCCACTTCCCAGAACTCCACTCCCGGGCCACATTTTGGATGCCCGGAGCCAACTGTAGGCCATTTCGTGCTCTTCCACTCCTACTCGTTCACTCCACACACTACTACTTCACTGTTACCACTACTACCATCACTACTACTTATACTGCTACTACTACTGTTACTATTACTGCTGCTGCTGCTGTTGCTGCTGCTAGTGTAGCTATTGCTACTGCAACTACTGGCAGTGCCACTGCGACTGCCGCTGATGTTGTCACTGCGACTGCCACTGCGAATCCGAATGCGACTGCGAGAACACCAGAATTCCACAACAGCACTCTTACATGAATACCACAGGCAATGTTTCCAGCTATGCTTCTACACATCGCTGTTAGGTGGCTTTGCCGTGATATTTTTTTTTGAAAGGAGAAACTAAACAGTGCAATCGAGCAACGTGGAAACAACAGCCTTTTGTTACGTCCTTTATGTTACCTTCCGATCCCTCCCGCCGGAATCCTCCTCTTCTCCTTTCCTCCAGGTATCCTCCCCCTCACTTGTTGTTTGCCCCATCGCCTCATCTCGTCTTCAGATGGTACATTTCCTCCTTCTCCCACCTCTTCTCCTCGACGTCGTCCTCCCTCCTTGTCTCTTCGGCCGCGTCTACCTTCTGGCTCTTTCTCGTGTGCTGGCTATGAATTCATCCAGGGCCTTGTGGTGCAAGTTCATAATCACGTGATTTACGGAATGATGTATAAAACGCCCAGCTGTACCCCACCCGTTCGGTGAATTTTGTACACCGTGCTGGAGGCGAAACACCCGGCCGTGGTCCAGCTCCTTGGTGTCACGTGTATCTTTGTTTTAGGTGTCGTGTGCTTTTTTCGTGAAAGGAGAAACTACGCAGTGCAATCGAGCAACGTGGAAACACCAGCCTTCTGTTACGTCCTTTACCTTCCGATCCCTCCCGCCGCACTCCTCGTACTAGCTCCTCCCTTTTACTCCCCCTGTCGTCCTCCTTCGCCTCCTCTTCATCCTGCTCCGTTTCGTCCTCCTGATTTCCTCGCATCCTCATTGTTTCCTCTTGTCTTCTTCGTGCTCACCATCCTACAGCTCTCGTCGTCTATGGCGCTCGTCCTCTTCGCATCCTCCTCATCCCTCCTTCCCCGCCACTCGTCCTCACCATTCTCCCTTCTCATCCCTCCCCTCGTCTCCCCCATCCCCCGAAAGCACTGGCCACTCGGGCTGCCCCAGCGGTCACAGCCACGCTCTTGCGGGCGCCTGGCCAGATGGTGAGGGCTCCCCTCATGCTCGGGCCCCTGGCGCTTCTCCTGTCGCCCTGGCTGGCCGCGGCATCGTCTTCGGAGGCGCTGAAGGAGCGGCCGGTCTCCAAGGTGATCACCATCCTCAAGGATAGGGAAGGGAAGAGACACGAGCTGTCAGTGCAGGAGAGGCAGTAGCAGCAGCTACAGCAGTTGCAGCAGTGGCAGTGGTAGTTGTCGGTGGCAGTGGCATCGGTACGGGCAACATCGACCCCAGCCCATTCGCACGATGATTCCTCCAGGAGGGCATGGGGAGCACAGAGAAGGGGAGGCGAAGGCCAGGGGATGAGCAGCGGGGAGAGGATTAGGAGGAGCAAGATTATAGACGTTCTTTGCTGGACGATGAGGGTGGAGAACGATATTCCGAGAGGGGGACGCGCATGGGAGTAGGAGGCGGGGAAAGAGTAGGGCGGCGAGGATGAGAAAAGCACATGGGAGAGCAGATTGGGGGAAGGGGAAGTGGATCTGAGGGGAGGGTTCGAAGGGGAGAAGGAGATGGAAGCTCAGGAGCAGGTGAAGGACGAGGTGCTGGCGGAGGACGATGAGTTGGAAGTGGATCTGGAGATTGCGCAGGAGGATGAGGATGAATAATTCGCCGGCCCAACGGGCCAGGGCGTGCTAAGATCTCCGGTAACTGGTTAACAGTATTAACAGTATTTCTAGTTCGCGCGCGCGGGGCGGCCCCTGGGGGTCCCCCGGCGAAAAGTACCCCGACCAACGCCCGGTCGCCGCCCGGCCGCCGCCCGACCGCCGCCCGACCAAGTCTACTCAGAGATGGTTTTCCTTCTGGGTGCGGCCTCTCAGGCTCCCCAGAGCGCGCTCAGAGTGCCCCAAGAGGCCCCCAAGACTGCCCAAGAGGCCCCCGAGACGCCCAAAGAGCGCTCGAAGACGCCGAAGATGACCCCAAGACGGCCCAAAAGGCCCCCAAGACAGCCCAAGAGGCCTCCAAGACGCCCCAAGAGCCTTCCAAGAGGCCTCCGAAGAGAGCCCCAAGAGGCCAAAATCGTTGATTTTCATTGGTTTTTTCGATGTTTTTTGTGTTCTGGCTTTTTCGGCTTCCGGACGCTCCAAGACGGCCCAAGAGGCCCCCAAGACCGCTCCAAGACGGCCCACGAAGCTCCCAAGACGGCGCCGAAACGACCCAAGAGAGCCCTCAAGACGGCCCAAGTGCCGCCCAAGACGGACCAAGAGGCCCCAAGACGGGCCCAAGAGGGACTCAGGAGGGATACCGAGAACTCAAAAATGGAGCCCTCCGTCCCAGAAGGCGCCCAGGAGGTCCCAAAGAGGCCCCAAGAGGCCTCCAAGAGGCCCCAAGATGTCGCCAAGAGGCCCCAGGAGACTCCCAGGAGGCCCAAAAGAAGCCCCAGAAGGCTTCAAACATGTCTCCCAGGCGCCCCCGAACGGCCTCTCAACAGACCCCAAGAGGCCCCCCAAAGAAGCATCTTGACGACGACTCTATTTCGCCCCATCGAGAGACGACCCCCAGGGAACTGCTTCACCATCAAAACTCCCCACGCAACGCGTCCGAACGACACCCGCCCCCAAGAGCGCAACATGGGCAACGAACACACAGACAAAAACCAGCGATGCCATATCACAGGCCGGCGGAATGAGCGAAGCGATTCAATTAATAGGATGAGGAAGCGGAGGATGGAACGCCATATGCATTCGCATTAGGTCCGCTCAACGTCAAACAATGAGACGGAGGAAGTGGAGGGAAGCAGCCAACGAGGGGCATAGGTGCACGAGGAGAATCGGCAGCATCAGCACGCAACCGACATATCCGACACGGATAAAGCCGACGCAGCGTCACATTTTAATACACGGCACAGTATCCATTTCGCCTTCGTCGCCCTCTTTTGCCCTTCGCGTCCTCCCCTGAACTTAGGAGTGCCTGTTCGCTGCGCTGTCCCCTTCGCTCTGCTCCTCATGCCTCCAGCGCGCATGGGAGCAGCACTTGGACGCTCGTCCGATGGTAAGCTGCTCATTGTTGCCCCTCCCGCCAAAGCATGAAGGCCCCGGGTCCTGGAGGAAGGGGCTCCCCGGAAGACGTGTCTCGCCGCGCTCGGCCCACAGAGAGCCCGAGAGCGACGACGACGACGACGACGACGACGACGACGACGACGTTGACGACGACGACGACGATGTTCGTGGCGACCGCGCTTGGCAGGCGCAGGCCAGGCGGGGAGGCCCCGCGGTCCGCCGAGACCCCCCCGCGCGGCCACGCGGCGCGCTCGGGCTCGCCGAGGCCTCGTGGAGCCGCACGAGGCCCCCCCGAGCGGCCAGGACGGCACGCCGCGAGGGCACCGGCGGCCGCCCGGGCTCGAGTGGCGCGGGCTGCCCGGGGGCGCCCGCCGCTGGGGGCGCGCCTCCTCCGTCTCCTCCTCCTCCTCCTCCTCCTGCTCCTGCTCCTCCTCCTCCTCCTCCCCCTCCTCCTCCTCCTCCTCCTCCCCCTCCCCCTCCGCCTCCGCCTCCACCTCCACCTCCACCTCCGCCTCCGCCTCCGCCTCCGCCTCCGCCTCCGCCTTCTCCGCCTCCTCCTCCTCCTCCTCCTCCTTCTCCTGCTCCTCCTCCTCCTGCGGCCGCCTGGGCTCGAGGGCCGCGGGCTGCCCGGGTGTGCCCGCCGCGGGGGGCGCGAGGCCGCGCGTGCCCGCCGTCGGCCCGTGGCGGCGGGAGGTGCCAGCATCGACAGGCAGTGCCAAAGGCGGGGGGGTGTCGGCCTGCAGTGGAGCGTCACTGGCTCCTGTGTCCCCGCCGGGTCCGCCGCCAGGAAGGCGGGGGACAGCGGGGTCGCTGCGCCCGGCCCGTGCCAGTGGCGAGGGCGGACGCAGGGGCCCCTGGCCGTGTTCACGGGAGAGCTCGCCGCGCAGGGGCCCCTGGCCGTGTTCACGGGCGAGAGTGTTTGCGGGGCCCAAACATATACACCACCACCCACCACCACCTCCAGAGGAGGGGGAGAAGAGGGCAGTGGAGGGAGGAGGAATCGACGTGGTGGTGGTGCACATTCTTGGGACCCGCAGTGTTCGGAACGCTCTCAGAAGGCCGCGGCGCCAGAGGCATCCTCCAGAGTCGCCGGATCCGAGAGGTTCTCGATTTATCTTCATTTCGTGTTATCTTCGTATTGGCTTCGTCTTACGGGGGGATGGGGTCGCCACGCCGGGAGGTCGTCGCCTCCGTGAGGAGGACGGCCTCCTCAGGACCCCCAGGGCCCCCCAGGACCTCCCAGAGCGTCCAAGATCGCCCAAGATCTGCTCGACCCTTGATCCTCGAAGGTTGGTCCTCAGGGGGGGCTGGCGACCCTTGCAGTGGTGACCCCGCCCTTGGCACTGCCTGCGGATCGGGCGGGGGGGGGGGCGCGAAGGAAAGGGCTGCTGAGGGAACGGGGTCATGCCGCTCGTGGCCCCGCCAGGGCACTCCACGGCCCCTGGGGCCGTCAACAAAACGACCAGAGGACGAAGAGCAAGTCCCTGGAAGAAGGCCCTCGGGACCCGTATCCCTCATGCCGAGGAAAGCGGATCCGAGGAGGGCCCGCTGGTACGTAGCACCCCGCAATTGCGGATAAGAGTGAGGGGGCGGGCGCGGGCGACGCGGGCGTCGTCGAGCCAGCGGACTTCGTGGCTTACCTTCCCTGTCGATGGCGATCTTCTCCTCGTCCTCCTCCTCCTCCTCTTCCTCGTCCTCGTCCTCATCGTCATCGTCCTCCTCCTCCTCCCTCGTCCTCCTCCTCCTCCTGTTCTTCCTCGTCCTCCCTCTCCCCCCCTCGTCCTTTCATCATCGTCCTCCCATCGTCGTCCTCCCCCTCTCATCGGCCTCCATCATCGTCCTCCCATTGTCGTCCATCATTTGAGGGAGTTTCTGTGGAACTCACGTCATCCTCACCCCCGGCGCGAAGAGCACGAGTCCAGAGCGGCCTCCGGCACCGTTTCCGGACAGATCCGGTGGATCCGCTGGATCCGCTGGATCCGGTGACGAATCCCAAACCGGCGCCCTCGCTTGAGACATCCTCACAAAACCGGCCCCGGGGGAGGTGCCCAGAGGAGCCCAGAGCGGCCTCCGGCACCGTTTCCGGACAGATCCGGTGGATCCGCTGGATCCGCTGGATCCGGTGACGAATCCCAAACCGGCGCCCTCGCTTGAGACATCCTCACAAAACCGGCCCCGGGGGAGGTGCCCAGAGGAGCCCAGAGCGGCCTCCGGCACCGTTTCCGGACAGATCCGGTGGATCCGCTGGATCCGCTGGATCCGGTGACGAATCCCAAACCGGCGCCCTCGCTTGAGACATCCTCACAAAACCGGCCCCGGGGGAGGTGCCCAGAGGAGCCCAGAGCGGCCTCCGGCACCGTTTCCGGACAGATCCGCTGGATCCGCTGGATCCGGTGACGAATCCCAAACCGGCGCCCTCGCTTGAGACATCCTCACAAAACCGGCCCCGGGGGAGGTGCCCAGAGGAGCCCAGAGCGGCCTCCGGCACCGTTTCCGGACAGATCCGGTGGATCCGCTGGATCCGCTGGATCCGGTGACGAATCCAAACCGGCGCCCTCGCTTGAGACATCCTCACAAAACCGGCCCCGGGGGAGGTGCCCAGAGGAGCCAGAGCGGCCTCCGGCACCGTTTCGGACAGATCCGGTGGATCCGCTGGATCCGCTGATCCGGTGACGAATCCCAAACCGGCGCCCTCGCTTGAGACATCCTCACAAAACCGGCCCCGGGGAGGTGCCCAGAGGAGCCCAGAGCGGCCTCCGGCACCGTTTCCGGACAGATCCGGTGGATCCGCTGGATCCGCTGGATCCGGTGACGAATCCCAAACCGGCGCCCTCGCTTGAGACATCCTCACAAAACCGGCCCCGGGGGAGGTGCCCAGAGGAGCCCAGAGCGGCCTCCGGCACCGTTTCCGGACAGATCCGTGGATCCGCTGGATCCGTGGATCCGGTGACGAATCCCAAACCGGCGCCCTCGCTTGAGACATCCTCACAAAACCGGCCCCGGGGGAGGTGCCCAGAGGAGCCCAGAGCGGCCTCCGGCACCGTTTCCGGGCAGATCCGGTGGATCCGCTGGATCCGCTGGATCCGGTGACGAATCCCAAACCGGCGCCCTCGCTTGAGACATCCTCACAAAACCGGCCCCGGGGGAGGTGCCCAGAGGAGCCCAGAGCGGCCTCCGGCACCGTTTCCGACAGATCCGGACAGATCCGGTGGATCCGCGCCCCGGGGGAGGTGCCCAGAGGAGGAATGAGGAGGAGGAGGAGGAGGAGGAGGAGGAGGAGGAGGAGGAGGAGGAGGAGGAGAAGATGATGGAGCTGCGGGGTGGAGGAGGAGGCGATAATAATGATGGAGCTGCGGGGGAGGGGCCGGAGGAGGAAGACGGAGGCAAGAGAAGGGGAGGAGGAGGGGAGGAGGGGAGGAGGAGGAGGAGGAGGAGGAGGAGGAAAAGGGAGGAAGAGGCGGAGGAGGAGGAGGAGGAGGGCTGAACCTTCATCACCCTCCGCAACAACACACGCACCTTCTTCTATATACAGAAACTCCCGAATCACCGCAAGAGCGGCCGGCTAGTCATCATCCCCCCCTCCTGCCCCTCCTCGTCCTCCTCCTTCCCCTCCTCCCCCTCCCCCCCCTCCTCGTCCTCCTGCTCCTCCTCCTTGTCTCTCTCCACATTATCCTTACATCCTCTCTTCTGCCGCGTTCTCCTCGTCCCCTGTTTACTCCCCCTGCCTCCCCCTCCTTTCCCAAGACTACTGCAACGCAGTCCTTCTTTCCACTTAATGCTTCCCGCCTTCTCTGATCAAAGCAACCCGCCAGGGCAAAGTTGCTGGATGGGCTGGCGTGGATGCGCGGGTTTTGAAGAGGTCCTTGCGGGCTCAGACGGCATGCGAAAATCCGCCGCCGCGCTTGTGCGGCATTGGTTTGTTCAGTGAACGCGGTTTAGGCCGCCGCCGGCTCTCCACCTCCACCTGGAAGGAATGCAAAAGCAACCCGCCGCAGGCGCCAACAAAAATTGGTTTGTACACCGAACGTGGTTTGGGTCGCGGGTGGGCCGCGGGCTCTCCACCGGGAACGGATGCAAAGGATGCCCGCCGCAGGCGCCGAAAAATGTGGTTTGTACCCTGAACGTGGTTTGGATCGCGGGTTGGTCGCGAGTTGGTCACGGGGTGGGCCGCGGGTTCTCCACCGGGAACGAATGCAAGATGCCCGCCGCAGGCGCCGAAAAATGTGGTTTGTACCCTGAACGTGGTTTGGATCGCGGGTTGGTCGCGAGTTGGTCACGGGGTGGGTCGCGGGCTCTCCGCCTGGAAGGAATTCTAAAAAAGCCCGCCGCAGGCGCCGAAAATGTTGGTTTGTACCTTCAACGTGGTTTGGGTCGAAGGTGGGTCGCGGTGGGGTGCGGGGTGGGTCGCGGGTGGGACGCGGGTGGGTCGCGGGTGGGTCGCGGGTGGGTCGCGGGGTGGGTCGCGGGGTGGGTCGCGGGTGGGTCGCGGGGTGGGTCGCGGGGTTGGGTCGCGGGGTGGGTCGCGGGGTGGGTCGCGGGGTTGGGTCGCGGGTGGGGCGCGGGGTGGTCGCGGGTGGGTCGCGGGTGGGTCGGGGGGCGCGGTGTCGGGTCGCGGGTGGGTCGCGGGGTTCGCGGTGGGACGACGACAACAAACAACAACAACAACAACAACAACAACAACAACAACAACAACAACAACAACAACAACAACAACAGCAACAACAACAACAACAACAATCATTTTACCCTCGTGCGCCATGCTTCCACATGACACATGCATCCATCTGGATAACACACCCCATCATGGGGGAATTTTCTGGCATGCGGGATCCGATATTCCCTCACCCTGATATCCCGCCCAAGAAGGTTTGGCCACCACCTCTTCCGAGGAACTGCAACATCCATAGCTCGGACGGCACATCGCCTTCGCAATCGCCTTGCGCATGCCCCGCATCTCAGAGGGAGAGGAAAAGGAAGAGGAGGGGGAGATGAGAGAGATAGGGAGGGGGAGGAGGAGAAGGGAGGGGGAGGAGGGGGAGGAAGGATGAGTAGTTGTAGTAGCAGCAGTTGATGATATTGTTGTTGCGGCTGTAGCACTCGTAGTAGTGGTAACGGTAGTAGTAGTCCAAGTAAGTAGAACTGGCTTGTGGCAGCCAAGCGTTCATAGCGACGTTGCTTGTTGTTCCTCCATGTCTTCTCTCCCGATCCTTGAGACGCAGAAGTCTCAGAAAGTTGGATGGTTCAGCACATCCAGGAAACCTATCGCTGGACCGGCCCAGATATGGTTCCAGAAGCGGCTCGGGAAGCTGCGCAGGCGCCAGAAGCAGAGAAGCACCACGTACGGGCGCCGGCTCGGGCGTCCGGCCCAAAGCCGCTCCAGAATCGGCCCAGGACGGCTTCCCGGGCGCCGCAAGCAGAAATTCAGCATTTTCGAAGGAAAAATGTGTATTGAAATGGCCTCTTTTCGGCGCGATCGGAACTGCCCGGGCGTCCGGCCCGGGAGCCGGGCCGGGTGCCGGCCGGGCCGGGTGCCGGCCCGAGCTCCGGAATCTGCCCGGACGGCCTCCCGGGCGCCGGAAGCAGAAATTCAGCATTTTCGAAAGAAAAATGTGTATTGGAATGGCCTTTTTCCGGCGCCGCCTCGGAACTCGATTTTCCGGCGCCCGGGCGCCGGCTCGGGCGCCCACCCGCTTTGATCGTCGGGTGGCTGTAAGTGCGGTAAGAGCGTTCATCTTACATAATCTTAGTTAAGCCATAGAACGTACACTTGTTGATCGCGCATCTCATGTGTGCATATGCAATACTTATGGTGTTTGTAAGTGTAGATGTAAGTAATATACTAAGTTAGATATCTCTGCTAAGTCGATGGGGCTGAACATATTCGTGTTTTTGCTAATCATTTGCGTATTTTTTATTCTTAACTTTTTTGAAATCCATTGAATTTCCGTTGTTGTTGTTGTTCAGTTGTTCAGGACCGAGGCGCCGCAGGTACTTGCTGTACCTCGCGGCCGCGGCGCTGCGGGCTGCGCGCATGCCCGCGGGGAGGGGGGAGGGAAGGAGGAAAATGTTTATCCATGTGTCTTCGGCCCTCCCTTATCCCCCCTTTCCTTAGGCGGCGCACCGCCTTCTCCTCCGTCGCCTCGTCCTCCGTCGGCGGTAATCCGCCTTCTCCCCCCCCCATGGCGGCAATCCGCCTTCTCCCCCTCCGTGGCGGCAAACCGCCCTTCTGGCGGCAAACCGCTTTCTCCTCCTTTGGCGGCAAACCGCCTACCCCTTCTGGCGGCAAACCGCCTTCTCCTCCTCTGGCGGCAAACCGCCTACCCCTTCTGGGGGCAAACCGCCTACTCCTCCTCTGGCGGCAAACCGCCTTCTCCTCCTCGTGGCGGGAAACCGCTTCTTCCCAACCGCCCTATCGGCGGCTTGCTTTGCCGCCTCCTTCCACCCCCTCGGCGGCAAGCCGCCCACCCCTTTCCCCCCTCCCCTCCCTGGCCTCTCCTTGACCCACCCTCCCCCATAGCTCTCTTCTTCCCCCCCGCGCACCCTTCGGCACCCCCTCCCCCGCCCCCCCTTCGACACTCTCCCCCCTGCGCCCCCCCTCACCCAGGAGGAGGAGGAGGAGGAGGGAGAGGAGGAAGAGGAGAAGGAGGAGGAGGAGGAGGGGGAGGAGGGGGAGGAGGGGGAGGAGGAGGAGGAGGAGGAGGAGGAGGGGGAGGAGGAGGAGGAGCAGGAAGAGCAGGAGTAGGACATGTCCGTCGCACGCGCGTTGGCTCGATCCGTTTTTGGCGAGCCCTCCTCCGAGGGCTTCGGGCGGCGTGCGCGCGCGGGGAGTCGCGCACTCCGCTCGGCGCGCGGACGCGCCGCATCGCTGCCATGGAGGGCATCCTTCGAGGCCGCCTGGAGGAGGCGCGGGCGGCGTTCGTAGCGCGCGGCAGTGCGACGGAGCACCTTCCTGCCTGCATCCAGGCGGCGACGTCCCAGCGCTGGTCGCAGCTCCAGAGTGCGCAGATTGCTGCTTTGGGCGGCGGCGTGGGGTGGGCGCAGTCCGAGCTGGGAGACTTCTTGCAGGCTCTGTCGTCGGGCAGCCTGCAGGGGAGGAAGCTCCAGAACTACGAGGGGTTCATTGAATTTCTGACGCCTCAGTTGTGGGAGTTCGTGCTCTCGCCGCATTCGGGCTTCACTGCCAAGAAGGCGGCGTTCTCAGAGCACCTCGGGGCGCTTGGCCTGAGGCATCCGAGCTGCCCGACGGCCGCCAATATGGCAGCATTCTTGTTGCTGGTGTGCAAGCAGACAGGCGTGGAGACGGGCGAGATCACGAGGGAGCTGTTGCAGTCATATCTGGCCACAGTGAAATCCTCGTTCAAGAGTCTCGTGGCGACGATGCCGCCGCCCAGGGATGGCATCCAGGCTCTCCCCATCACGCCTGGGAGGCTCCAGTCTCAGTACCCCATCACGTACGTCGACGCCTTCCCGCCAGGTGTTGGAGCGACGGCGCCGCAGATCAATCCCGTCGAGATGGTGACGATTGCGAAGCTGATTAATCTCCGTGCAGGGAAGAAGAGCGGCCACCTCGCGCTGCCCGCGCCTGCGCCCGCCCGCGGCGGGCTGCAGCCATCCCACGGCCCAGGCGGCGGCTCTCCTCAGCAGCACCTCCCCATCGCGGCGGCCGGTTCGTTCTCTGGGCGCTGGCCGACGGCTCCACGGGGAATAACAGAACGCATTCCCCCGCGGGACACCTGGTATTGGGTCGAGGGGTGGGTTCCTGGATCGGCGCGGGGTACGTTTCTGGATGCCTGGATGGAGGGCGTGTTGTGAAATATCCCCCCCCCCCATCCCCCTAGGGGGATGGGGGTGGGGGGGGGATATTTTCGTTCGGCGGTGATCCGCCTGATTTCAGGTGGGGCTTTCGCGCAGCGGCGGCCGCTGGCCCAACCCAGCCATCCAGCTGATCGACCGCTCGCAGACGCAGCAGCCGCGGGAGCCGTTGCAAGAACGAGCAGGTTCGAACCACCAGCTTTCGATGGCGGCGGGGAGTTCGGATGCGCCGTCGACGCAGCAACTGGCGGCACACGATGGCGGCAAACCCGCCGACTGTCAGCCGTTATCGAGCACCGCCGCCGCCCAAACGGCCTCGATCAGCAAGAGCCGCGCGGCGAAGAAGCTGAAGAAGCATGAGCTGCCGATCGAGCTCGACTCCGACTCCGACTTCGGCATCGTCGCCGCGACGCCGCCGCCCAAGGCTGAGAAGGTCGGCATCGCCGCAGGCTCTCTGAAGAAGACCCCGACGGAGGCGGCTCTGGCCATGGTCGCGGCCATGGATAAGAGGGCGAAGGCGGTCAAGACGAAAAAGAACGCCGGGGCGGTGATGGCCCCCACGCCTGCCGCGGGCAATGCTGCTAAGAAGACGACGCCGCCTGGCAAGGACAACGCGGCAAAGAAGACGACGCCGCCTGCCACGGGCAACGTGGCTAAGAAGAAGACGCCGCCCCCCCACGGGCAAGAAGACGGACGGCGCGGCTAAGAAGGACAAGCAGCGCAAGTGGGCGAAGCCGAGGTGGGAGATGCAGACCGCGCGCAACTTGGCGAGCGGGGTTGAACCTCCCACCGATGAGGCGTCGGGCGCGCGCGGCGATTCCCAGCAGCTCCGCTGGGGTCGCAGTTTGCGCGCCCGCCGCCTTCAGGCGACTGTTCATCGTTGCTCCGCCCCCCAGGTGCAGTTCCGCAGCGGCGGGCTCGGCGCCACTGGCAGCAACGTCAGCCTGAAGTACATCGCGGGCGATGAGGCCGACAAGGCCAGATTCTCACCGGCGCCCTTCTCGACGCCCTCCTCCGCGCTCTCTTCATTTTCGCCCCTGCCTCGACGCCCCCTCCGCCCCCTGCTGTCTCGTTGCGCCCGATCGCTCCGAGGCCAGGGCCATCGCGGAGGCGGAGGAGCTGGTCAAGAAGGAGCTCGCCGCCAGGGCGCGCGGCGAGTAATTCGCGCAACGACTCTTCAACTCTCCAGGCCAACGGGGCGGCCTCGGGATAA
This sequence comes from Prorocentrum cordatum, assembly GCA_963575745.1. NCBI lineage: Eukaryota > Dinophyceae > Prorocentrales > Prorocentraceae > Prorocentrum > Prorocentrum cordatum. The sequence continues at coordinate 1,296,303 of CAUYUJ010005446.1, read as the reverse complement.
CAAAAAGGTCGTGGCGGATATGCCGCCTCGTGGCGGATATGCCGCCTTGTAGCGCAGCCTTCTCGCCTTCCAACTCGCGGCGGACATGCCGCCCCCGCCCCACCCCTTTGCGCTCCTCCGCCCTTCAGGCGGACATGCCGCCGCCCCCCTCCCCTAATCGGCCCACTCCGCGCCCCCGCGCCACGTCCCTGCGCCCCCCTCTCCGCTGTCAGGCACTGGATCCCACGCCAACTAACGTCGGGGAGACGCCCACTGCTCGAACGGCGAAGGCGTTCACCCAGAATGGCATGGGCGCGCGCGAAGGCACCGACGTTGCCACCGCCCGTTCAACGACGAAAACAAGTGAACCAAGACCTGCACATTCAAAGGGACACCAGTTCATTTATATTTCTGGTTCCCAATGCCACCCTCACTCTGCCCCCTCCCCCGAGACCCCGTCGCAAGAACCAGCGGGGCCCTTCTGAGAGGCCCCCGAGGGCTCGAGGAGCTCCAAGACTTCAATGGGTCCATGGGCAACCCCCTCCCCCTCCTCCCGAAGTCTCGCTTCCGCGTCCGATTCCTTTTCGGTTCAAGCCCGCGGCCCGCGGGTGCCCGCGAGCCCGCGCGGGGTCGGCCCCCCCCTTTCGCGCCGACGCGTGGGCTGGGGCCCGCGCGCCGAGGCTGCGCCGCAGCCACCGCGTCGCGCTCGGCGCCTCGCACTGCGGCCGCGGCCATGGCAGACAGCGACCGCGCGTTCGACGCGTTGGAGGCAGCTGCATCGCCAAAACAAGTGGCCCCGCGTGCGGTAGCCAGGGACGCGCGCATCGCGCGCGAAACTGGCTGGCCGCTCTCGGTCGAACTGTTTTGGCGATTCGGCGCAGGATATGTTCGGGCCAGCGATGCAGTTGCTCTCCGACCTTGCGGGCGTGGACAACAACGCAGGGGATCGGTCTTCCTCCGCCAGCGGCAGTCGGCCAGCCAGCGCGCCCACGTTGGCGGCGCAGCCAGCGCGATCGCGCAGCCCGCGCCACCCGCGGGCCCCGTCGACGCCGCCGCGCAGGCGGGGGCCGACGTCACCGCCGCGGGACCCGCGGCAGCGGCCTTTCCCGCCCTCGGCTCTCGTGAAGGAGCTCGCGTCGCACATGCGGGGCGCGACGCCTGTGGTGGAAGAGCCCCCCGAGGCGGTGGGGGCGCATCCCAGCGCGGTGGAGGCGTTCAGGGCGCAGCTGCGAGCCTGGCTGAGCGACCCCGTTGGGAATCCCATCGACTGGCGGTCGGAGACCGTGCTCGCCGTGCTCAAGGAGTACCAGATGAAGTACGACTACAAGAAGTTCCGCGACCGCGGCCCGCCTGGCCCCGCCATGGGCGGGCCGCAGACGTGGCAGGGCCAGGCGTGGCGCGCCAATGCGAAGCGCTGGGGGAACCGAGGTGGCGCAAAGCGCGAGATGTACGCGAAGCTGCACGGCAACAAGGCAGCGCCGCGGGTGCGCGAGGCGCACGTCCCCAAGCCTCAGCTGATGCATCGGGAGCCCATGGCGCCGAACTTGCCCAAGACGATGCCTCAGCAGGCGCCGTGGAGGACTGGCAATATGAACCCTCCAGCTCCGCCTCCGCCGCCGAAGACAATGGGGCCGCCGCCGCCGAAGACCAGGCAGCCGCCAGCAGGGAAGCCCAGCATGGTGCAGCCGAGGGCAGGGCGTCGGCTGCAGCCGACAAGCAAGAAGGCACCACCGCCAGCGAAGCCGCGCCCGCCCGCCCGCGGAGATGTCTTCTTGTAGGGTGATCGCGTGGACCTGCAAGCGGGCTGGGGTGCATAGCTTCCGTAATTCGAGCGGGGATAGTTGCAGCTATCCGCGCTGACGCGTCATGACGCGCCGCCTCTCCCCGCCTCGTCTCATCTCATCTCTCCTCCCCTCTCTTCGTTGCCGATCTATCTCATTGGCGGACGCGCCGCCTCCCCCCGCCTGGCGGACAACCGCCGTTCAGATACGAGCATCGGCGCAGCGGGTTTGTTCTATGCGGTTGGAAAAAAACACCAGTCCTTCCCTGAGCCACCCATTGGCGGCTAAACCGCCCTGAAGCCTCCATTGGCGGCCACGCCGCCCATTGGCGGCTAAACCGCCCATAGGCGGCCACGCCGCCCTGAGCCCTCCATTGGCGGCTAAACCGCCGCCGCCGCCTGCTGGCATCCCGAAATGTGCGATGACACCGCGCCTCTTACACATGTATGTTTTTGTTGTTGGGACGCTGTATCGGCTCGAATCTAGGCGCGCACAGGCTCGCGCCCCACGCCGCCCCTGCGCTAGCCGTGCACTTCTCGCCCTGCCGCCATGGCAGGCCAGCAGGGCGAGAATACCGTCATGTTCGGCTTCAAGTGCCCACAGAGCAGCAGCTGCAAAAGGGGCGGCAAGTGGTTCCAGGGAGAGACAGTGGAGGAGGCCAGGAACAAGCTGGTGAACCACCTTCACGTGTCGCCGTACCACAGCTTGAGCGAGGACGAAGCGGAGGTAGCTGCTATCGCACTCGAGGCCGACTCGTGGGAAGCCGACCTCGCGGAGTGGCGCCAATGGGAGGAGGAGAAGGCCAACTGGGGCTCCGCCAAAAGGCGCAAGGGGGCGCCGAAGGTCGAGCTGGCGCCAATCCCTCCACAATCCCGCGTGGAGCGCTCGCACCAGCTGAAGGACGCGTTCTCGGGGGGCAGCGGATCGTCAGGCGCAGCTTCGTCAGCCACGGCGGGCGCGAGGATGTCCACGGCGTTGGCCAGCCAGATGTCGCCCGATAGCATCGTGGTGCTCAACGGCACCCAGTGCCAGGCTGTGCTCGACTCGTTGCGCCGCGCGCGTACTGCGACGCAGATGTGCGCCCAGATAGCGGAGCGCGCGGTGAACGCTTTCCGCCAAGAGGAGCAATGCACCGCCGAGTGCGAGGACGTGCTCGCGAGCTGGCTGGTGCGCAACGCGACCTCGTAGGTGCAGGTGCACGGCTGGCAGCACTGATGTCGCCTCAGCATCAGTAGCCTCAATCGCGCAGGCGGCGCGACGCGTCGGCCCTACACGCCCCCCTCCCACTCCTCCAACGCAATTTCAATCCACACCCCTGTGTCAGAACAAATTAGGACACCCCCACACACTCCATCCGCACTCAATTCGTGAAGGCCGCCACGCCGAGGTGAATTTTGGCCACGCAGGCGGCCGAGCAGCCGTCCCCCAATGCAAGGCGATATGGGGGCGAGTGGACGAGCGGAGCGGGAGGAAGGTGAGGGAACTTCGGCGGATAAGACAGGTGGGCGGTTGGATGGGATTTGGCAAAAGGGCTGGGGGGAGAAAACTGCATCCGCATAAGAATGAGTGCGGCTATTTTCTGGATGTGCTGCATCGCCATGTCCGCCCACCCCCCCATCGCCTTGCATATGATGACGCTCTGGCAGCGCGCCCCGATTGCGCGCGCTCGCCCGTCTCTTCGCTGCCGCTCAGGCAGCGCGCCTCGCTTCCGCGCTCGCCCGTCTTTTCGCTGCCGCTCAGGCTGCGGTTTGAAGCACGCGGCGCCGTCCGCGGTCGGTAGCGCAGGGCGCCGCTCCGCCCCTGCTGCTCCGCTTAACTAACTCGGCGGACGTGCCGCTACGCCGCCGCCATGCACTGGCAAAAAAACGTTGGCTGTTATCATATGTTAGCATATGTTATCACGCGCCTGATAACACCTGATAACACCTGATAACAACTGATAACATGTTATCAGGTGTTATCATGTGTTAGCATGGTGTTATCACACGCCTGATAACATATGATAACATATGATAACATGATGTCAATTTTGTGTGGTTGTCATGTTGCGCGCAATTCATTTCTGTATCCGTATCACCTCGTGCGTCCGCCACGCTTCGAGCGGCTAGTCCGCTGGCGGCCAATCCGCCTCCCTCGCCGCGCCCCTGCACCCTCTCAAGCGGCGAGTCCGCTGGCGGATATGCCGCCCCCTTCATACCTCACTCCACCCCTCCCGCCACCTTTGAAGCGGCTATTCCGCTGGCGGCTATCCCGCCTCACTTACCGCGCGTTTTCTTCGTCATCGCTTCGCGTCCAGTTCATCTTGGCATCAGGGCCGCGCGCGACGCGCGGCTTCTCGCGTGCCAAGGCGGTCGCGCCGCCATGGCGGGGACGCCGCCCGCTGAAGATCACCAGCAGCATTCTCTGGCAGTGATGTTCGGAGCAGCCAGGCCGAAAAACAAGGGAGTGATGACCAAGGCGCCCGCAGCGAAGCCCCGTGGGAAAGCTAAGCTATCGGGGACGCAGATGACACTGACTGGACAGCTTGTGCCGCCGCTCGCATTTACCGACGCAGGGCCGCCGAAGGCACGCGGGAAAAGCAAAGGCAAGGGCAAAGGTAAGCACCCCGCAGCGTTGAGGACTGCTCGCAAAGCTGCGTCAGCCGCAGCTCCCGCCGAAGAACTGCCTCCTCAGGGCGCAGCGGCTTTGCCACCAGAGCCGGACGACGCAGCGTCAGAGGCGGCATCGGGCTCCGAGGAGCGCGGCGACGAGATTGGTTCCGAGCTCGGCGTAAAACAGGATGAGCTTGAGAGTGCCAAGCGTGAGCTTGAGGGGGAAGAGGCTCCACCGCAGGGCGCGGTAGCCAAGGTTGAGAATGAGGGGCGCTCGCCCGAGGCGGCAGCGCCGCAGGCGGAGGAGGAGGAGGCAGCTCAGGACGATCCGCCAGCAGGCGCTCCCCAGGTAGGGGAGTTCGTGGATGTGCATGGCTTCGGGCATAGCATCGTGCGTTGCAACCGCTGCTGTCGCACGGCAAAGGAGTGCAACTACAGGATCAAGGCGAAGGGCCAGTCGACTTACCAGTGCGACGCGTGCAACACGAACGGGGTGCGCCTTTCTCGGAGGTTCGGACAGTGGCCGCCAAAGTGTTTCGCCAAAATGAAGAGTGAGTTCAAGCAGCAGTTCTACAAGGATCTGGCAGGAGATCCTGGGCTGTCGAACCTCGATCGCATTGAAGCCTTCGTGGTCAGCTCAATCACTGTCCAACGGATGGAGGAGCAGCGCGTCCGCAAGGGTGGCAAGTACCTTCCGCTGAGGAAGTGGGCGCACGACGGCTTCGACGCGAAAAAGATTGAAGATAATGTGCAGGATAAGAGGTGGAACCCTGATCTCGGGGAGTGGACGTACAGGCCGCAATTGGAGGCGGCCTGGAGCGAGACAGTGGAGGCCGCGGTGCGCAACGAGCTGTACACCGATAAGAGGACGCAGGCGAAGCAGAGCGGCCCGCGGGCAGCGGCCTCGACGGGCGTCGCAGAGCACGGCGGCGACAAGGGCGACAGAAGCGACGAGAGCGACATGTCCAGATCCAGGCGGCGCCGCAGGCGCAGGTCTGACAGCCGCAGGAGGAGGAGGCGCAGCATGAGCAGGCGCGACAGCAGGGGCAGGCGCGACAGCAAGAGCAGACGCCGCGACAGACGTCGCGACACCAACCGCAGCAGGAGCCGCTCGCGCGGCGACCGCGACAGGAGCAAGAGCCGCCGCAAGGGCAGGAGCAAGAGCCGCGGCAAGAGCAAGGACAGGAGCAAGAGCAGGCCGTTTGGGGGTTCCACGCAGGGGTGTCGCCTGGGCTTCGCATTCGCTTTCGGTTTCCGTTCAACTCTTCAGGTTCGGATCGGGTTATTGATTTCGCTCGGCTCGAAGTGTTGTCATTTTCGGACAACCCCGAAGGCTCCGCAGGGATAAGGACGCTGAGAAGGAGCGGAGGCGACAGGAAGCGAGGGAGAAGGCCGAGCAGGCCAAGAAGGAGACGCAGGAGAAAAACCTGGCGCTGAAGTGGACCGGCACCGCAACGAGGCTCGAGACAGAGCTGGACGGGTACCTCGAGCATGAGAAGGCGGACAAGGTGCCGTCATGGGCTGTGAAGAACGCGAAGGCGGCGAGGAAGTCTGTGGCAGTCATGAAGGCGGTGGCGCAGAAGCGCGTGCACAGCGGCGTGGCGTTGACGATCACGCAGGACGAGGCCATCAGCATCCAGAAGGAAGCGAGCTCGGCGGCGAGGGCCATCGCGGGGATGCTCAAGGAGGCGCAGAAGCACAGCACCTGAGCGCCCCATGGTGGCCCAGTACATCATGAAGTACGGCCTGAAAAATGTGGAGAAGGACCCGAATAAGCCGCGGCCGCTGGGCCGCTCGTGAGCAGGGGCGGCAGTTGGGCCGCTCCTGACGAGGTGTGTGATTTCGTATATACAATTGTCATTGTTGGTGAAACAACATTTCCACCGCCACCCCACTCGTTACCACCGCAGCCCTTCGTTTGGCGGGGATGCCGCCTTCCCACTCTCGCAAGCCCTTGGCGGACATGCCGCCTTGCCTTCATTTGGCGGAGATGCCGCCTTTGCTGCTCATCGCGCTCCGATGCCTCACTTGGCGAGGCGAAGCGCTTGCCTAACTCCCTCCTGCTCGAGCGCGTCCTGCCCGAGACCCAACCGCGCGAGCTGTGGCTCGCGAAGGCCAGCGACACCGTTGGGAATCCCATCGATTGGCGGTCGGAGACGAAGCAGAGGCGAAGCAGCTCCTTGGCAGGGGCGGCAGTTGGGCCGCTCATGACGAGGTGTGTGATTTCGTACAATTGTTATTATTGTTGAAAAAACATTTCTTCGTTGCCATCGCCACCCCACTCGTTACCACCGCAGCCCTTCGTTTGGCGGGGATGCCGCCTTTCCACTCTCGCAAGCCCTTGGCGGACATGCCGCCTTGCCTTCATTTGGCGGAGATGCCGCCTTTGCTGCCCATCGCGCTCGCACCGTTCTCTCGCGTTTCCCAATGGCATGATCTGCCACCGTCCCACCCCTCATCCGTAGTCTTTGTGGCTCAAGTGGAGCCGCTCGAGGTCGTGCCCCTTCGCGGTCTTGCGCCGCCATGGCGAGCATCGCGGACAAGTACGACGTCGATGACTTCGAGCTCATCACGGGTGGCAGTGCGTGGAGCTGGGCGACCATCGTGGTGCGCTTCATCGAGTGGCGCAATCGTTGCCGCCATGCGCGCGCCGTTGGCATCAAGGGCCAGATGCTCATCGACAAGGCGCGGCGCATGATGGAGGAGGCGCGCCGCACAGAGGAGCGCGGCAAGATGCTGTGCCAGACGTCGAAGCAGATGGCGCAGGACATCCCAGGCGGCATTCGGTTCTTCTGCCGCCAGCCGCACCAGGAGAGCTGAGCGGCGATCGGCTGGGCCGATAGAGGAGGATAAGGAGGAAGAGGAGGCAGGATGAGGAGAGGAGGAGGTGGATGAGGAGTTGGAGGCAGCACGCGCACCCGCACTAAGAGCCGCCAGCCGCCGCCGCGCCCGTCCCGCGCTGCGCCCGTCCCGAGCTCGAGCCGCCAGCCGCGCCCGTCTCCGAGCGCTGGCGGCTTGGAACCCGAGCTTGAAACTCAAGCTCGAAATTGCGTGCGAGAAAAAGAAATCTCCCTTGCAAGTTCCGTTGCTACGCTCACTTCGCGCCTCCGCAATCTCCCCCACCCACCCCCCTCCCCCCTCCCCCCATGCCCCCTCGCCCCCACGCTCTTCGGCGGCTACGCCGCCCCTCCCGACCCTTCAGGCGGCTACACCGCCATGCCCTTCGGCGGCTACACCGCCCCGCGATCCATTCCCGCCTCCACTTCCGTCTCTCTGGCTGCAATTCGTTTTTCTCAACCGCGCTGGGCCTCGCGCTGCCCCCCGCCCCCGCCCCTCCCGCGCGCGGGCGTCGGCGCAATGGGGAAACGCGCCCTGCAGGTGGACAAGCAGGTGGAGCAGCGGACTCGACTGCAACAGTGTCTGGCCCTGCGCGGCGTGTCCGCGGCTTTGCTCGAGCGAATCGTGACTGCGCTTGGCCATGGCGACGACGCGGGCGATGCTATAGACGTGAGCGCTCGGGCCATGCAGCGATCGCAGACGGCATCCGTGGCCGATCTCATCAGCGCAGTGCGGCTGCAGCCCAAGATCGGCACGTCTTTCCGATGGAGCGTGGCGCTGCCGCATCGGCTGATGCCGAGGCTCCTGTCGGACTGCCCTCTCTGGAGTTCAATGTTTTGGGAAGCGATGCGCCGTTTCCCTGTGTCGCGCGATCGGCCGTGGAGGCTTTTGCTGTGCTACGACGACATTGGCGTGGGCAACGCCTTGAAGATAGATAATCGTCGGAATCAGCTCGCGGTGTATGCGAGTTTCCTCGAGTTCGGATCCTTCTTGCAGAAGGAGGTTGCGTGGCTGCCGATCGGCACCTTGCGCGTCGTCGTGAAGAAGAGCATCGGCGGCTCGGCCGTGGCGCGGGCATTGCTACGCGCGCTGTTCCTGGGCCCAGAGAGTCTGTCGGAGCACGGTGCGCCAATCGGCGGCGTGCACTTTTTCGCCAAGTTCCACCGCTTGATTGCAGACGAGGCGGCTGGAAAGAGACATTCTGCACCAAGGGCGCTGCAGGTCTGAGACCGTGCTTGCAATGCAAGAACGTTGTGCTGGATCAGGCGGAATGTCTTGCAGACTACGACGACGATGATAACCTCGTGCCTCTCTGGTGCGCTGACTCGTCGCGCTTTGACCCGCTGTCGTCAGACGAGTTTTTGCAGCAATATGATGATTTGGCGTCGCTGCGGGACACGGCAACCAGAGCGAACATCGAGAGACTGGAGCCAGGGAGGAAAACATTTCCATCGATCCCCTTCTGATGTCCCCCCCTTCCTTCCCTTCTGATGTTCCGGCCCCCGAAGGAGACGGCAATGGGCATCACTCTGGATGACCGTTCTCTGGTGGCGTGCCAGGCGTTGCGGACGGTGGCGCCGCCGAGCACATATGTGAGGGACCCCATGCATACCATGCTGGCCAGCGGCGGGACCTTGCAGGTCGAAATCTTTGCGCTCCTCAAGGCGGTGAGGGATGTCACCCCCGACGCGTGGGGAACGTGGCGGGATCGCTGCTCGGCGTGGCGGACTGGCAGACGCGGCAGGAAACCGCCAGCGTTTCTGTTCAGCGTGGCTCGGAAGAAAGCGACCTGCAAGGCGTCGCACTTCGTGGGCAAGGCGTCGGATTGCTTGGCCGTGTTCTCTTTGATTCTTCATTGGGTGCGCACAGAGCTGCGTCCAAGCGGCATGGCGAACGCTGCGGCGCGGTCGTTC
>CAUYUJ010005446.1:1263054-1287101 GCA_963575745.1 Prorocentrum cordatum | reverse complement strand
GCGCGAGGCGCACGTCCCCAAGCCTCAGCTGATGCATCGGGAGCCCATGTCGCCGAACTTGCCCAAGACGATGCCTCAGCAGGCGCCGTGGAGGACTGGCAATATGAACCCTCCAGTTCCGCCTCCGCCGCCGAAGACCATGGGGCCGCCGCCGCCGAAGACCAGGCAGCCGCCAGCAGGGAAGCCCAGCATGGTGCAGCCGAGGGCAGGGCGTCGGCTGCAGCCGACAAGCAATATGGCACCACCGCCAGCGAAGCCGCGCCCGCCCGCCCGCCGAGATGTCTTCTTGTAGGGTGATCGCGTGGACCTGCAAGCGGGCTGGGGTGCAAAGCTTCCGTAATTCGAGCGCGGATAGTTGCAGCTATCCGCGCTGACGCGTCATGACGCGCCGCCTCTCCCCGCCTCGTCTCATCTCATCTCTCCTCCCCTCTCTTCGTTTCCGATCTATCTCATTGGCGGACGCGCCGCCTCCCCCCGCCTGGCGGACAACCGCCGTTCAGATACGAGCATCGGCGCATCGGGTTTGTTCTATGCGGTTGGAAAAAACACCAGTCCTTCCCTGAGCCACCCATTGGCGGCTAAACCGCCCTGAAGCCTCCATTGGCGGCCACGCCGCCCATTGGCGGCTAAACCGCCCATTGGCGGCCACGCCGCCCTGAGCCCTCCATTGGCGGCTAAACCGCCGCCGCCGCCTGCTGGCATCCCGAAATGTGCGATGCCACCGCGCCTCTTACACATGTATGTTTTTGTTGTTGGGACGCTGTATCGGCTCGAATCTAGGCGCGCACAGGCTCGCGCCCCACGCCGCCCCTGCGCTAGCCGTGCACTTCTCGCCCTGCCGCCATGGCAGGCCAGCAGGGCGAGAAGACCGTCATGTTCGGCTTCAAGTGCCCACAGAGCAGCAGCTGCAAAAGGGGCGGCAAGTGGTTCCAGGGAGAGACAGTGGAGGAGGCCAGGAACAAGCTGGTGAACCACCTTCACGTGTCGCCGTACCACAGCTTGAGCGAGGACGAAGCGGAGGTAGCTGCTATCGCACTCGAGGCCGACTCGTGGGAAGTCGACCTCGCGGAGTGGCGCCAATGGGAGGAGGAGAAGGCCAACTGGGGCTCCGCCAAAAGGCGCAAGGGGGCGCCGAAGGTCGAGCTGGCGCCAAACCCTCCACAATCCCGCGTGGAGCGCTCGCACCAGCTGAAGGACGCGTTCTCGGGGGGCAGCGGATCGTCAGGCGCAGCTTCGTCAGCCACGGCGGGCATGAGGATGTCCACGGCGTTGGCCAGCCAGATGTCGCCCGATAGCATCGTGGTGCTCAACGGCACCCAGTGCCAGGCTGTGCTCGACTCGTTGCGCCGCGCGCGTACTGCGACGCAGATGTGCGCCCAGATAGCGGAGCGCGCGGTGAACGCTTTCCGCCAAGAGGAGCAATGCATCGCCGAGTGCGAGGACGTGCTCGCGAGCTGGCTGGTGCGCAACGCGACCTCGTAGGTGCAGGTGCACGGCTGGCAGCACTGATGTCGCCTCAGCATCAGTAGCCTCATTCGCGCAGGCGGCGCGACGCGTCGGCCCTACACGCCCCCCTCCCACTCCTCCAACGCAATTTCAATCCACACCCCTGTGTCAGAACAAATTAGGACACCCCCACACACTCCATCCGCACTCAATTCGTGAAGGCCGCCACGCCGAGGTGAATTTTGGCCACGCAGGCGGCCGAGTAGCCGCCCCCCAATGCAAGGCGATATGGGGGCGAGTGGACGAGCGGAGCGGGAGGAAGGTGAGGGAACTTCGGCGGATAAGACAGGTGGGCGGTTGGATGGGATTTGGCAAAAGGGCTGGGTGGAGAAAACTGCATCCGCATAAGAATGAGTGCGGCTATTTTCTGGATGTGCTGCATCGCCATGTCCGCCCACCCCCCCATCGCCTTGCATATGATGACGCTCAGGCAGCGCGCCCCGATTGCGCGCGCTCGCCCGTCTCTTCGCTGCCGCTCAGGCAGCGCGCCTCGCTTCCGCGCTCGCCCGTCTTTTCGCTGCCGCTCAGGCAGCGGTTTGAAGCACGCGGCGCCGTCCGCGGTCGGTAGCGCAGGGCGCCGCTCCGCCCCTGCTGCTCCGCTTAACTAACTCGGCGGACGTGCCGCTACGCCGCCGCCATGCACTGGCAAAAAAACGTTGGCTGTTATCATATGTTAGCATATGTTATCACGCGCCTGATAACACCTGATAACACCTGATAACACCTGATAACATGTTATCAGGTGTTATCATGTGTTAGCATGGTGTTATCACACGCCTGATAACATATGATAACATATGATAACATGATGTCAATTTTGTGTGGTTGTCATGTTGCGCGCAATTCATTTCAGTATCCGTATCACCTCGTGCGTCCGCCACGCTTCGAGCGGCTAGTCCGCTGGCGGCCAATCCGCCTCCCTCGCCGCGCCCCTGCACCCTCTCAAGCGGCGAGTCCGCTGGCGGATATGCCGCCCCCTTCATACCTCACTCCACCCCTCCCTCCACCTTTGAAGCGGCTATTCCGCTGGCGGCTATCCCGCCTCACTTACCGCGCGTTTTCTTCGTCATCGCTTCGCGTCCAGCTCATCTTGGCATCAGGGCCGCGCGCGACGCGCGGCTTCTCGCGTGCCAAGGCGGTCACGCCGCCATGGCGGGGACGCCGCCCGCTGAAGATCACCAGCAGCATTCTCTGGCAGTGATGTTCGGAGCAGCCAGGCCGAAAAACAAGGGAGTGATGACCAAGGCGCCCGCAGCGAAGCCCCGTGGGAAAGCTAAGCTATCGGGGACGCAGATGACACTGACTGGACAGCTTGTGCCGCCGCTCGCATTGACCGACGCAGGGCCGCCGAAGGCACGCGGGAAAAGCAAAGGCAAGGGCAAAGGTAAGCACCCCGCAGCGTTGAGGACGGCTCGCAAAGCTGCGTCAGCCGCAGCTCCCGCCGAAGAACTGCCTCCTCAGGGCGCAGCGGCTTTGCCACCAGAGCCGGACGACGCAGCGTCAGAGGCGGCATCGGGCTCCGAGGAGCGCGGCGACGAGATTGGTTCCGAGCTCGGCGTCAAACAGGATGAGCTTGAGAGTGCCAAGCGTGAGCTTGAGGAGGAAGAGGCTCCACCGCAGGGCGCGGTAGCCAAGGTTGAGAATGAGGAGCGCTCGCCCGAGGCGGCAGCGCCGCAGGCGGAGGAGGAGGAGGCAGCTCAGGACGATCCGCCAGCAGGCGCTCCCCAGGTAGGGGAGTTCGTGGATGTGCATGGCATCGGGCATAGCATCGTGCGTTGCAACCGCTGCTGTCGCACGGCAAAGGAGTGCAACTACAGGATCAAGGCGAAGGGCCAGTCGACTTACCAGTGCGACGCGTGCAACACGAACGGGGTGCGCCTTTCTCGGAGGTTCGGACAGTGGCCGCCAAAGTGTTTCGCCAAAATGAAGAGTGAGTTCAAGCAGCAGTTCTACAAGGATCTGGCAGAAGATCCTGGGCTGTCGAACCTCGATCGCATTGAAGCCTTCGTGGTCAGCTCAATCACTGTCCAACGGATGGAGGAGGAGCGCGTCCGCAAGGGTGGCAAGTACCTTCCGCTGAGGAAGTGGGCGCACGACGGCTTCGACGCGAAAAAGATTGAAGATAATGTGCAGGATAAGAGGTGGAACCCTGATCTCGGGGAGTGGACGTACAGGCCGCAATTGGAGGCGGCCTGGAGCGAGACAGTGGAGGCCGCAGTGCGCAACGAGCTGTACACCGATAAGAGGACGCAGGCGAAGCAGAGCGGCCCGCGGGCAGCGGCCTCGACGGGCGTCGCAGAGCACGGCGGCGACAAGGGCGACAGAAGCGACGAGAGCGACATGTCCAGATCCAGGCGGCGCCGCAGGCGCAGGTCTGACAGCCGCAGGAGGAGGAGGCGCAGCATGAGCAGGCGCGACAGCAGGGGCAGGCGCGACAGCAGGAGCAGACGCCGCGACAGACGTCGCGACACCAACCGCAGCAGGAGCCGCTCGCGCGGCGACCGCGACAGGAGCAAGAGCCGCCGCAAGGGCAGGAGCAAGAGCCGCGGCAAGAGCAAGGACAGGAGCAAGAGCAGGCCGTTTGGGGGTTCAACGCAGGGGTGTCGCCTGGGCTTCGCATTCGTTTTCGGTTTCCGTTCAACTCTTCAGGTTCGGATCGGGTTATTGATTTCGCTCGGCTCGAAGTGTTGTCATTTTCGGACAACCCCGAAGGCTCCGCAGGGATAAGGACGCTGAGAAGGAGCGGAGGCGACAGGAAGCGAGGGAGAAGGCCGAGCAGGCCAAGAAGGAGACGCAGGAGAAAAACCTGGCGCTGAAGTGGATCGGCACCGCAACGAGGCTCGAGACAGAGCTGGACGGGTACCTCGAGCATGAGAAGGCGGACAAGGTGCCGTCATGGGCTGTGAAGAACGCGAAGGCGGCGAGGAAGTCTGTGGCAGTCATGAAGGCGGTGGCGCAGAAGCGCGTGCACAGCGGCGTGGCGTTGACGATCACGCAGGACGAGGCCATCAGCATCCAGAAGGATGCGAGCTCGGCGGCGAGGGCCATCGCGGGGATGCTCAAGGAGGCGCAGAAGCACAGCACCTGAGCGCCCCATGGTGGCCCAGTACATCATGAAGTACGGCCTGAAAAAGGTGGAGAAGGACCCGAATAAGCCGCGGCCGCTGGGCCGCTCGTGAGCAGGGGCGGCAGTTGGGCCGCTCCTGACGAGGTGTGTGATTTCGTACAATTGTTATTGTTGGTGAAACAACATTTCCACCGCCACCCCACTCGTTACCACCGCAGCCCTTCGTTTGGCGGGGATGCCGCCTTTCCACTCTCGCAAGCCCTTGGCGGACATGCCGCCTTGCCTTCATTTGGCGGAGATGCCGCCTTTGCTGCTCATCGCGCTCCGATGCCTCACTTGGCGAGGCGAAGCGCTTGCCTAACTCCCTCCTGCTCGAGCGCGTCCTGCCCGAGACCCTACCGCGCGAGCTGTGGCTCGCGAAGGCCAGCGACACCGTTGGGAATCCCATCGATTGGCGGTCGGAGACGAAGCAGAGGCGAAGCAGCTCCTTGGCAGGGGCGGCAGTTGGGCCGCTCATGACGAGGTGTGTGATTTCGTACAATTGTTATTATTGTTGAAAAAAAAAACATTTCTTCGTTGCCATCGCCACCCCACTCGTTACCACCGCAGCCCTTCGTTTGGCGGGGATGCCGCCTTTCCACTCTCGCAAGCCCTTGGCGGACATGCCGCCTTGCCTTCATTTGGCGGAGATGCCGCCTTTGCTGCCCACCGCGCTCGCACCGTTCTCTCGCGTTTCCCAATGACATGATCTGCCACCGTCCCACCCCTCATCCGTAGTCTTTGTGGCTCAAGTGGAGCCGCTCGAGGTCGTGCCCCTTCGCGGTCTTGCGCCGCCATGGCGAGCATCGCGGACAAGTACGACGTCGATGACTTCGAGCTCATCACGGGTGGCAGTGCGTGGAGCTGGGCGACCATCGTGGTGCGCTTCATCGAGTGGCGCAATCGTTGCCGCCATGCACGCGCCGTTGGCATCAAGGGCCAGATGCTCATCGACAAGGCGCGGCGCATGATGGAGGAGGCGCGCCGCACCGAGGAGCGCGGCAAGATGCTGTGCCAGACGTCGAAGCAGATGGTGCAGGACATCCCAGGCGGCATTCGGTTCTTCTGCCGCCAGCCGCACCAGGAGAGCTGAGCGGCGATCGGCTGGGCCGATAGAGGAGGATAAGGAGGAAGAGGAGGCAGGATGAGGAGAGGAGGAGGAGGTGGATGAGGAGTTGGAGGCAGCACGCGCACCCGCACTAAGAGCCGCCAGCCGCCGCCGCGCCCGTCCCGCGCTGCGCCCGTCCCGAGCTCGAGCCGCCAGCCGCGCCCGTCTCCGAGCGCTGGCGGCTTGGAACCCGAGCTTGAAACTCAAGCTCGAAATTGCGTGCGAGAAAAAGAAATCTCCCTTGCAAGTTCCGTTGCTACGCTCACTTCGCGCCTCCGCAATCTCCCCCACCCACCCCCTTCCCCCCTCCCCCCTCCCCCCATGCCCCCTCGCCCCCACGCTCTTCGGCGGCTACGCCGCCCCTCCCGACCCTTCAGGCGGCTACACCGCCATGCCCTTCGGCGGCTACTCCGCCCCGCGATCCATTCCCGCCTCCACTTCCGTCTCTCTGGCTGCAATTCGTTTTTCTCAACCGCGCTGGGCCTCGCGCTGCCCCCCGCCCCCGCCCCTCCCGCGCGCGGGCGTCGGCGCAATGGGGAAACGCGCCCTGCAGGTGGACAAGCAGGTGGAGCAGCGGGCTCGACTGCAACAGTGTCTGGCCCTGCGCGGCGTGTCCGCGGCTTTGCTCGAGCGAATCGTGACTGCGCTTGGCCATGGCGACGACGCGGGCGATGCTATAGACGTGAGCGCTCGGGCCATGCAGCGATCGCAGACGGCATCCGTGGCCGATCTCATCAGCGCAGTGCGGCTGCAGCCCAAGATCGGCACGCCTTTCCGATGGAGCGTGGCGCTGCCGCATCGGCTGATGCCGAGGCTCCTGTCGGACTGCCCTCTCTGGAGTTCAATGTTTTGGGAAGCGATGCGCCGTTTCCCTGTGTCGCGCGATCGGCCGTGGAGGCTTTTGCTGTGCTACGACGACATTGGCGTGGGCAACGCCTTGAAGATAGATAATCGTCGGAATCAGCTCGCGGTGTATGCGAGTTTCCTCGAGTTCGGATCCTTCTTGCAGAAGGAGGTTGCGTGGCTGCCGATCGGCACCTTGCGCGTCGTCGTGAAGAAGAGCATCGGCGGCTCGGCCGTGGCGCGGGCATTGCTTCGCGCGCTGTTCCTGGGCCCAGAGAGTCTGTCGGAGCACGGTGCGCCAATCGGCGGCGTGCACTTTTTCGCCAAGTTCCACCGCTTGATTGCAGACGAGGCGGCTGGAAAAGAGACATTCTGCACCAAGGGCGCTGCAGGTCTGAGACCGTGCTTGCAATGCAAGAACGTTGTGCTGGATCAGGCGGAATGTCTTGCAGACTACGACGACGATGATTACCTCGTGCCTCTCTGGTGCGCTGACTCGTCGCGCTTTGACCCGCTGTCGTCAGACGAGTTTTTGCAGCAATATGATGATTTGGCGTCGCTGCGGGACACGACAACCAGAGCGAACATCGAGAGACTGGAGCCAGGGAGGAAAACATTTCCATCGATCCCCTTCTGATGTCCCCCCCTTCCTTCCCTTCTGATGTTCCGGCCCCCGAAGGAGACGGCAATGGGCATCACTCTGGATGACCGTTCTCTGGTGGCGTGCCAGGCGTTGCGGACGGTGGCGCCGCCGAGCACATACGTGAGGGACCCCATGCATACCATGCTGGCCAGCGGCGGGACCTTGCAGGTCGAAATCTTTGCGCTCCTCAAGGCGGTGAGGGATGTCATCCCCGACGCGTGGGGAACGTGGCGGGATCGCTGCTCGGCGTGGCGGACTGGCAGACGCGGCAGGAAACCGCCAGCGTTTCTGTTCAGCGTGGCTCGGAAGAAAGCGACCTGCAAGGCGTCGCACTTCGTGGGCAAGGCGTCGGATTGCTTGGCCGTGTTCCCTTTGATTCGTCATTGGGTGCACACAGAGCTGCGTCCCAGCGGCATGGCGAACGCTGCGGCGCGGTCGTTCGAGGCGATGGCGAAGATGCTCGAATTGTACATGCAGGGCAAAAGGACATGCGGCCGCAGCTGAAACGCAAACGCTGGCCTGCGCGTTCGAGGATGCACCGCGTCGGCCCGCGCGCATCCTCGAGCGCTTAGGTGGCAGGCGGTTCGGCTACGTCCTGAGGATCGGCGCCGTGCCGAATTTGATAGCTGTCTGGACCAAGGCCGTTTCGATTTCCTTGGCGCTGCACAAAGCCGCGCACGGGCCAGCCCTGATCAAGCCGAAGCATCATTATTTGTGGCACGTCCCCGACCAGCCTGCGGAGGACGGCATCTGGTTGGACGCCTTCGTACTCGAGCGGAAGCACAACCTGCTTCGGTCCAGGTCGCAGGAGATCGACAACCCTGAGAATTTCGAGCGGTCGGCCTTGACGGCGATGCTCGCCTGCTTCCTGGAGGAAGCGAAGGAGGCGCCGCGCTCCCGCGCCAAAGCGTGGCGCACGCCAGAGCTGGACAGTACGTTCGGGCACTCGGGGCGCAACCTTGCATGCCCTTTGTGGAGGAAGATGGGCTGGGAGAGGGGAAGGCGGTTTGCCGCCGAGGCGGCTCGCCGCCAGGAGGAGGAGGAGGAGGAGGAGGAGGAGGAGGAGGAACCCCTCCGCAGGGCTGAAACGTGGACCAGCAGAGAGGCGTCCATCGACGGCCAGATGTACGGCAGCCAGGACAGACGGCGCAACCAACCTTGGTATTTAGGGGTGCACATGCGTGTGCCCCCCCAAAAATCGAGGCGTTGCTGCCCTCAGGATTTTCTCCTGGGCGACGGCGAGGCGTACATCGTGCATTGCTGCGCGCAGGCTGGCGCCGCCAGCTACCTGCTGGTGGAGACCCTGGAATGGGTGCGCGCGCCATGCCCAGGCGCGTCCCTGTGGCGGCCGCGCGGCGACGTCGCCGTGATGCCCGCCGAGCTGATCCCGCCAGCCTGGGCGGCTTATCGGCGACTACAGGACGATGGCTATGTGCTCGCCATCACGTGAAAAAGGAAAAAACGAGCGCATGCGAGAGCGGATATGCCGCTGGCGGATGCGCCGCCCTTCGATAGAGAGGTGCAGGAGGGAGGGGCGGATATGCCGCCGAAGAAGGAAGGCGGGCTCGGGGAGGGAAGGCGGCAGGAGGGAGCGGGGGCGGGCTGGCCGCCGACAACGAGGAGAGGAGAGGGGAGGCGGTGATGGCCGCCGAGGGGAGGCAGTTTGAAGAATAGTTGATCCCCCCCCCTCTCCCTCTCCCCCCTTCCCCTCCGCGCCCCGCAGGCGTCCTGAGGGCGGCTCGGCGCGTCGACCTGCGGCGCCCTGTCCTGAAAAACTGTTGTGTTGTAGTTGTTAAAACGTTTTTTGTGGTTTTTTCCCGAAACATAGCAATATCAAGAACAAACATGCAAAACATAGAAAGTTATGCAAATTTCGGGTTAACCGAATCGGACAGCCCACATCGACTTAGCTGACTTAGCTACTAAGTTGGGTATGTTGAGGTGTATGTATCGATATATCTTGGCAGTGGTACCCGATAGCTCAGTTGATAAGATGGATGGTTCTGTGAGTAGTATGTATGGTATGTTGTTGAATATACTTATCTAACAAAACGTTAAGTAGATGAATGCGAAGTTCGATATTTTATATATGTTGAATATGTGAGGTCAACTAGCATGAACCTACATACATCTTCGTTGAAACGATTTCATCGGATATACAACGCTCTTACCGCACTTACACCCACCCGACGATCAAAGCGGGCGTCCGGCCCGGGAGCCGGGCCGGGTGCCGGCCCGAGCTCCGGAATCGGCCCGGACGGCTTCCCGGGCGCCGGAAGCAGAAATTCAACATTTTCGAATAAAAAAAAATGTGTATTGGAATGGCGTTTTTTCGGCGCCGCCTCGGAACTCGATTTTCCGGCGCCCGGGCGCCGGCTCGGGCGCCGACCCAGGCGCCCGGCCCGGGAGCCGGGCCGGGTGCCGGCCCGAGCTCCGGAATCGGCCCGGACGGCTTCCCCGCAGGTTCAACAACAACAACAACAACAACAACAACAACCAACAACCAACAACCAACAACCAACAACCAACAACCAACGACCAACAACAACAACAACAACAACAACAACAACAACAACCACAACCACAACCAACAACAACAACAAACAACAACAACAACAACAACAGCAGCAACAACAACAACGAGAATCCGCACCGCGGAATTCCACTTCAGCCATGCACCCAGGGACAGTGAATGACCGTTCGGCCCCCTCACTCTGATATCGGAGGCCTTTCTGCGACGGTGCCAGCGATGCGCCACGACGACGACGACGATCGACGACGACGACGACGAGCAACGACGACGACAAGCGACGACAAGCGACGACGACGACGCCGCACGACGACGATGACGACGACGACGGCAACGACGACGACGATGAACGACTACGACGACGACGCCATCCTCATATGGCCTGCCGTGTGCGTGTGGTGTGTAGCGCGGAACCTACCAACCGCTCCATCTCTTGAGTCGAGATGGTTGCCGATGTCTTAAGTGGCCCGCCTGCGAGAGGAGGATGGCCGGGGGGGGTCGTTGAGATTAGGAGATGGGCGGCGGCTGGCTCATCAGGGGCACGGGTCAGGATTTGGCCGATACTATCTATCACTTTCCGAAACAGGCCCGAACACCTCGAGTGCGCTCTGAAGCGGTGCATAGCACGTGGGGGGGCTCACGCGCTTCTCCGCTTACAGAACGGACATATCCCTGTAGCTAGAAGCGGCAGACCTCCACAAAACCATGGGGCTACCATCACAGGCAGGCGGGTCAATTCTTCCCAGCAGGAACCTTAGGAACGAAACGAAACAGGCCAGCACCCACGGAGCAGGTCCACGACTGACATCCCACGGAAAGGACAGGACACAGAGGGCCACGGCCAGGAACACACCTTTAGGGGTCTTGCCTAGGAGCCATTCCGATCAGTCTCAGGATGCTGGCATCTAGATTCTGAGAGGAGGTGAGGCGAAGGGGGACCGACGACGACCTCGGAGGGACGAAAGAAGGGGAAGGGGAAAGGAGTGATCCCGCCGCATGTTGCGGTTCTTCTACTCTCGAATTCGTCTGTCTTGACTGTCTGGCAAGCTCCCTCTCACTCCTGCCTCCCAGGCCTATCGTGCAGCGAGACGAGCGGGTAGCAGTCTCCGTCGCACTCGGAGCCATCGGGGCAGGAGGCGCTAGCCTCTGAGTAGCCGAAGGTGCAGTCAGTGTTGTATTGGGCGGGTATCTGGCGACCCGGAGTGCGAGTCAGCGATCCCGTGGAGCACAGTTGGCTTCACATACTCCGTGTTTGCCGAGCCGTCATGCACAGTGGAGCCGAGGGAGGACTCATCAAGGTCTCTGTATTGGTAGTCTGTCTCGCCCGAAGTCTCGCCACTCCTATCTCCAGCTGCCTGAGCAAAACTGATGGCGGCTCTGAGCCCCTTCGGGCGTCCTGACCTTCGAGCGTCAGCAAAGCAGATGGCGACTCTGAGCCCTCGCGGGTGTCCTGACCATCGAGTTTCAGCAACACTGATGGCGACTCCGAGCCCTCTCGGGCAATCTGACCTCCGAGGTCGTGGCTCCGCGAATTGGGGTCTGGGCTCGAGGAGCACCCAGCCCTCGCGAATCCTGGCCCCCGGGCCGTCGGGCTCACGCTTCTGCCCCGTCCAGGAATGTCTGCATCAGGCGCTCTTGGTGTGAGCGTGGCGGCGTCCCCTTCATGGATGTGGCCCCGAGCTGCTTCAAGGACTCTAGCAACTGCAGCTGCACGCCAGTGCTGCGAACCTCGACGCGTATCTTCATCAGCTTGCGGTCGTGTGTGAACAAGATCCTGCAGTGGCGGACTTGAATGCATAGCGTCTCGTTGGTGATGGGCGTGTCGCCCTTGATCTGGTCCATGTACTGCCTCAGCGCGGCGTGGTTGACGGCTCCGATGCGCCCCCCTTGCTGGGCGACTCCGCCGACCAATGCGAGCCGCAGATGTGGATGCGGGGCTCCTAGAGCGTCCAACTCTGGTACGGGCTGCTGGTCTCGAAGCTGCTTCTTGGCCTTGCGGCAGGCTTCGTCCACGTAATACTTGGTTGTCGCCGTCAGAGCCTTGCACACCTTGTGATCTCGGTCGAGGTGGATGATGTGGAAGATCGCTGCCTGTAGAGCTGCCAGGCCCTGTGTGTTTTTCGGGACTGCGTTGACGAACGCGGGGAAGAGGGCCTGGATGAGCTGGTCTGGGAGCGCTTATTCGCCTAGACCCATGACGCCGTTGCGCTGCAATCCGTACGTCGCGCATTCTGGAAGAGTTGGCTGAGTGCATTCGAGACCCCTTGCTGGTTGAACCCCTGCTGCGCTTGCTGCTGCTGTGGCTGCGGCTGCGGTGGTGGCGGCTGCGGCGCTCGTCTCGCGGCGGTGGCCGCCGCCTGGGCCCTTCGGCCCTGCGCCAGTGCCGCTGGCCGCGCGTCACGGGCCTTTGTCTTCGCTGCGAGACCGCAGCGCGTCGTCGAGCTCCGCGGGCTGCTGACTGAAGGCATGGGGCGCCAGGTCCACCCCACCCGGTCGAGACGAGGTCTGATGGCGGAGGCGCGCGCACCTCCCGAATGTGACGCTGGAGCTCGGGAAGGGAAGCAAACTGATCGAGCCGTCTCGAGCATGGTGGCATACAGCCGACGACACCCTCGAACGTGGTCTCGGACTGTAGGTGCATAGGGGCTCAGGTTACACAGACACCGACCATATCGTAGAGACTGCACAACGTGACGCCTTGCGGTGACGTGACTGTTGAATGTGGACATGCCGCACAGGCACTGATTGGGCATGACTAACATGTGTGCAGGTACTCGATGCTTATGACTAGGATGGCGACACTGGTGAGCTACGAGGGCCCCACGGCCGTAGAACGTCACGCCACGCTCGTCGTCCTCCCCGTCCCCAGGCAACTCGCAGACGTACTCCTGGAGGGGCTCGTCAGGGGCGCCCGCCGTGCCCCCCTGGGAGCCTTTGCAGGGGCCTCGGAGTTCGGTGGCCTGTCGGAGCTTCTGGGGGTCAAAGCTACAGAACTTAGCAGCGACGATGGGACGTGTGAAGATGTCTCTCACATTGTAGGCGGCCAGGGAGTCATCGCCTCCACGTAAACAGCGAAGTGCTTGTATATCGCGCTCGACTTGGGGCGCCCACGGGTTGGCGGTAGAGGCGACTCACCCGTCCTCGCAGGAGGTGGGCTCTTCGCTTAAGCTGTCCAGCGTGCCAAAGAGTGGTGGGAGGCTGCGCGCTGTCATCTGGGAACTTCGCGAATCTCTGCCGCTGTTGCAGGCGCCGCGCGAGTATCTCCGCTTTTTGAGTCAGGTGCTCCGGAGCTCCTTCATGGCGGTTTCTCCAGCGCGCGATCGATGCCTGGGCGAAGTGCCTGGACGGGCCTCGGGGTCCAGTTCGGGGCGTCTGTCTCGGAGCGAAACTCGAGCGAACCCTATGACGACGGCGCCCAAGTCGTAGATGGGAGGTAGGATTCGATGCCCGCGAGCTCCGCTGAGAGGATCGTGCCCTTGAGCGCGATTCTCTTGAGGGGAATCGAGTGCGAGGGCCCCCGGCATCTCCCAGGCCACCTCCAATCCGCCCTCCATGCCTTCACCCTCCTCTTGATACCCGCCCCGCTCCCAGCCGCGAGCCCCCCCCCCCCCCCCACGCGCCCAGATGAAGAGCCCCTGGCGCCGTGGCTCCAGGAAGGGGCGCCGTCTGGGAGAGAAGGGCCCGAGAGGCCGAATGGGCCCCAGGGCCAACCATGACAGGCCCCCAGGGCCAACCATGACAGGCATGTAGTTCTCCGTATCTGGGTTCTGCGCGAAACCGCCCCTCTCGCCCAGCTTCCGGTTTAGGATGGTGGTCGACTTGGGGGCCCTGGATTTTGCCTCCAGCAGATTCGGGGAGGAGAGAGGAATCGTCGGATGAATGTCATCAGCGCAGCCCATAATCGAGACATTATGCAATCCGTCGGCAGTGGCGCGCTTCATGGCGCTTGCCGCGCGCAAAAGAGAGGCGCGCGCTTCCTGCGCCCTGCAATAGTAGCCTCGCCATTGTCAGCTGATCCCTCCAGGGCCCGTGTCTTGGCTGATAATGCCCAATATGCTCCCCCGCCCTGATCTCCATCGTGCCTGCCTCCCCGCCCAATATGCTCCCCCTGCCTCTTCGCGCCTCTGGCGCAGGAGCGCCTTGCCCTGCTGGCGGGGCGCTGCCGACATGACTGCGCGCGCAAGGGTGCGCGCGATCCGTCGAGGGGAAGGCGCTCGACATATTTTCCTCGACGAGGAGTCGGGGGGGGCCCGAGCTGTCTCAGGCGCCAACTATGCACTTTAGTCGCGAGCTGAGCATTCTGACGACATCTAGGTGCAGCGTGTCCGCGCGCGCGTGGAGGCAGAGGTGAGTGCCGCGATCTAAGATAGAGCCCCCCTGTAGCACGCCTTCCAATGGATGGGCCCCATGGCCTTGGTGCCCTTCCTGGGGCCCCCGATGGAAAACTGGGAGGCCCTCTCCAGCGCCGTTGCCCTGGGGCGAGAGATTCAACGCGGATCTGGCGGAGGATGCGCCGAAGGCGAGCAGTGAGGCTCGGGCAAGGGACATGTGGGCGACTGTCAAGTTGCTACAGCTGGCGCTCGGTGGCATGCCCCGCTCCAGGCCACGCGCCTAGCGGTTTCTTCGTCGCGCGATGCATCACCGCTGCCAGAGCTCAGCGGGCGCAGAATGCTCGGGGGCAAACCTGCGGCGGGCAGCGCGGTTCGGCTTCAGGGCGCGGCTCCAGTCGTCGCGGGCGAGGGGCGCGGGTGCTCCATCGAAGTAGTCCGTGCCCTCCTCGATCACGCCCATCGCCCCCCATCGCGGGCTGCGCGGGGTCGGTCAGGATTTTGGCGCTGAAGCCTCCGTCGCGGGCCGACGCGCGCATGGTCTCCGCCCGCTCCGAGATGTCGGGCAGGTAGCAGGCCGGCGCGTTGAGCGATCGTTGTCTGGGCCCACGGCAGCGGGTGCCAATGGCGAAGACGATGTGCCAGACGTTGCGGTGGTCCGCCGCGTCGTTGTGCTCTTTCGGGGGGCCATCCGCATGCTCTGTGTCCAGGCGCTTCTTCAGCTTCTTGATGTCCTTCGCAATGGCTCTGAGCCCCAGCCCCTGCCCCGCCGCGTAGCAGCCCCTGCGCGCCATCTTGCGCTCGAGGAGCGCCTGTGATTTAGCTTCAAGTTAGGGGGCCAGCGGCCCCCCACCGTACGTCCGCCATCTCGGCTAAGGTCGGCGCCCCCGCACCGCCGAATTTGAGCAGTCTGAGCACTTGACGTTTATCCCATGGGGGGGGGGGGGGGCGCCAGCCACGGGCGCCGGCCGGGTCTGAAGTTCGTATCTGACCTGCCTGAGGGGCGGGCCTCCGACGGCGCAAGGGCGCGATCTGGCGAACTCTGCGTATCCACTCCAAAGTACGTGGGTCCAACTGGGAAGAATGTGTCGCCCGTTGCCATGTTCTTCATCGCCATGGGCCTCCACAGCCCCAGTGAGACTTAATTTTTTTGGCGCGCGCGTAGGGCCCGAGGTGCTGATGATCGGCTGTTGTGGGCGCGGCGATCGCGTGGCCTGTCCGTCCGGGACCAAACCCACAGTTTCTGTCCTTTCCTACGATGGCGAGCGATCGCTCCGTGGCCTCTTGCGCGGACATGTGCAGCCACGATGTGAGGCGCCTGCACGTCTGCCCCACTGCTCGGGGCCAACGTTGCTGCGCGGTGGAACATGTGCTGCGAATGTTGCGGCATCGAGGTTGCCAGACCTTATTCTCGCCATGCCGCCGCGTCCCGCCAGGTCCCCAGGGGGGCCGCATGTCCACTACGTGGCAGGGTATGATGGTCCCGGTTCTCAACGTAATCGAGCAGCCCGCGCTCTTGTTCGTATAGCGGCCTCTGTCCCACCCGCACTCGTATGCACTGTGATGCTGTGCGCGTCTCATTGTAATCGACTGCCGTCGTTTCTGTCGTTGTGCCGTCGCTGGGCAAACTTTGATGCCTGCAAACTTCAACGTGTCAGAAATATCCGCGGCCCCCCACGTGTCAATCTAGAACGGAGGTTTGCACAACACAAAATGTTAGAGGGAGTTCCGCATGATGGTAGTCTTAACTGTGTGAGTAAAATCTGGATGAGCCCCCCCTTGCTCGGGAACGATTGGGGGAAAACTACCGACCGGCGGGGGCGGCCCTGTGCGCGCGGGGGCGTGGGCAAGGGGCTGGGCGATGGGAGGAGGGAGGATGGGGACGTAGGGGGGTGGAGAAGATGGGCGGAGGAGTATGGATGGGATGGAGGATGAAGATGGATGGGTAATGGAGAAAAAAGGGGGCAGGAAAAGGAGGACGAACGGACGGAGGACGATGGAGGGAGCGAGTACGATGACACGGGGAAGGAGGAATTGCAAGAAAAACGGGCGTTGGAAGCGGACGAGTGATGGAGAAGGGAGATGGAGGAAGGTGAAAGGGGGGAGTCAGGAGTTTGGGGAGTGAGGGGACACGGAGTAGAAAACAATTTCGAAGTATGGCAAACGTCGTGGTAACGCTTTGATGTTCATGCGTACAATGTTACACCCCATGTTACCGCCATCGCGTTCAGCGAACTTACAGCATTACTCTGATGCTTTTGTCCAGGTGCGCATGCCTGTGTGATTCTGTTCGTTCCTGTGGTCCGAGGCGGGAGCAGGAGGAAGAAAGGACAAGGGATAATTGCATCAGGCGGAGGAGGAATGGAACTAGACCCAAGACGCAGGAGTTTGGACAGAGAGATACGCTGGAGAGCAGGAGGGCGAGGAGGGATGATGATGATGAGATGACTGCGTCATCGAGCTGTAGCCTGAGCAGATAGCAGCAGTTCGAATGCACATGCGAGACACGCAAACAACGAGCAACATACGGAACACATGCAATTTCTAGACGCTCCGCGTAACCCCACCAGCTCCTCTCAGACGCCCTGGGTTGCCGCTGCTCGCCGCCTGATCCGCGGCTCCGCGCGCGCCCGCTTGTTAGTCGCGGCCGCAGCCCGACCGTGACCGCTCGCCGCTGGCGCTTCCGCCTGCGGCTGTATATATATATATATATATATGAATATATATATATATATAAACCCACCAGCTCATCCAGAAACGATGCCCAGATGAGGCGCCCAGGGGAGCTCTTGGAGCGTTTTGGGTGCCTCGGGGATCCTCTTGAGGCTTTTTGGGTGTCTCTTGGGAGGCTCTTGGAGGCCTCTTGGGCGCCTCATGGGGCCGTCGGAGCGTTTCTTGGGGCCTTCTTGGGGCGCCCTTGGAACTTGAGGAACGTTTTGGGGGCAATCTTGGAGCACATCGATCAAACAAGAAAGGGAGCTTCTATGAACCTCCCCCTTCTCGGGGGCCCCACAACTCGTTCTTGGGGCGTTATTGGAGCGTTCTTGGGCGTTCTTGGGGCCGACTTGGGGCTCTGTTGGGCCCCTCTTGGGGCCCTCTTGGGCCATCTTGGAGCCATCTAAGCCTCGGAAGGGCATCGGAAGCGGAACGGCGAGAAAGCAACACACATTTGAAAAACGTTGTTTTTTTTGGGGCCTCCTTGGAGAGCTTTCGGGCCTCTTGGAACCGTTTTGGGGGGGTCTTGGAGCCTCTTGGAGAATCTTGGAAGCCAACTTGAACCATCTTGCGCTATCTTAAGCCATCTTGGAATTCATCTACGTAGCACCCGAGCCTGGCCCGAGCCTCAGGATATTCAGCAGTCGTCTTTGGATGGGCAGCCACTGGGGGCGCATCCGCCGCTGCCGCCGCCGCCGCCGCCTCCGCCGCCGCCCCCGCCGCCCGCCGCCGCCGCCGCGCGCCGCCGCCGCCGCCGCCCGCTGCCCGCCGCCGCCCGCCGCCGCGCCGCCCGCCGCCGCCGCCGCTGCCGCCGCCGCCCCCGCTGCCGAATCGCCGTCGCCGCAGCCGCTGCCGCCGCAGCCGCTGCCGCCACCGCTGCCGCCGCCGCCGCCGCCACCGCCGCCGCCGCCGCCGCCGCCGCCGCCCCCGTCGCCGCCGCCACCACCGCCGCCGCCACCGCCGCAGCCACCGTCGCCGCTGCCGCCGCCGCAACCGCCGCAGCCGCCGCCGCCAAGTGTACTCTGTTTTTTTGGACAGGGATGGTGGGGGGAGGCCGCATCGGGTTGACCGCGCATGCTCCGAATTTGGAGGCAGAGTATGTTTTTTGTTTTGTTTACCAGGGATGGTGGGGGGGCCCGCATTGTTCCTGTTTGGCTGCCAGTCGCCTGGGTGAGGGGGTGTATACTAATAGGGAACAGAGATAAACCCCTCCCCGAAGGGCTAAACCAGCCGCCCTAGACCACCTACGCCCTAAAGGGATGGTGGGATTGAATAGCACCCCGCAGTAGTCTGCGAGGCTCTGAAGAAGCCCGCCGCAGGCGCCTAATCTGTCTACACATTGCACATCTACCCGCCGCAGGCGCTGTTCTCGTTAAAACTAAGTGGGTGGGTCGCGGGTGCGTCGCGGACCGGGTCGCGGGTGGGTCGCGGGGTGAGTCGCGGGCGGGTCGCGGGTGGGTCGCAGATGGGTCGTGGGGTGGCTCGTGAGTGGGTCGAGGGTGGATCGCGGGGTGGGTCGCAGGTGGGTCGCGGGGAGGGTCGCGGGGAGGGTCGCGGTTGGGTCGCGAGTGGGTCGCGGTCGGGTCGCTGGCCTGGTCGCGGGAGGGACGACGACAACAACAACGCAACATCAATAACCACAATTCAGCGAAAGCAACAACGTTAACAACATGTTTCCCCTCACTCTGACATGCGTGATTTCGGCTCGACTTCCTTCCGCTGGCATGTACAAGTGCGGAAGACTGGGAGACATGCCGCAATAATCAAGTCGCTATGGCGATGCAAGTATTGCCAGAGGGCTTAGCAATAATCACCCGTTGAGGCAGGATCACGTTGCAACTATACGGAATGTGATTGCACATGGATGAGGCAACGAGCACGGCAGCACGCATATACAGCATGCAAACGCGCGATGAGGAAGGGGAGGAGAGAGCAAGCAGCGCAACAATGAAGGACAGACGGGAGTGGAGAGATCAGTACTCCCCAACACGCGCAAGCGCTCTCAAGCGGAGACTTAATCCGCACGTGGATCCTTGCATTGTGTGTCCGCTTTTCTTGGGCAGCAGCCAACGCAACGCGAATATGCCAGATCAGTCAGGATTTTTGGAACAAACCCTGTCAACAGCACGCCGGAGAGCCTTCCAGGGATGCCCGAGACACTTGAATTCGAGCATGATATTCGCAATGCGGGGAACAGGATCTACATTCATGTACTGCCAACGCATTGGACCAGCAACCTTTGCACGGATAGATTGTTTCTCCGAGAGAGGTCTGTTATTGTGCCTCGATTGGAAGCGAGGGACTGGAGCACGTACCACAGCAACACGAAACATATTGCCGTTCTCGCCATAAGATGGCAGTGACACATGCGGTCTAGTGCCAACATTGAAACCAGCAAACATGCAGGATCTTCAATCTTCAGTCTCAGCAGTCATACGTGCGGTTTTTGTTACGTATCCGGCTGTGGATGGACCCTCTTTAAGTTTTTCAATCATTGGGCCATTCAGAGCCCCGATATCCGGCGCACGGTGATGTTAGAGGCATCGCACCCCGGAGATATCATCCACCCACGGGGCAGTCAGCATTGTGACAAAATGATTAAACCACACGGAACATGTGGTGGCAATCGCATGCGTTAAATTCCCGGAAACAACACGCAAGACTGCGCTCTCCAGAGGACAGATTGCTACCCACTTTGCTTCATCCCTACAGTGGGCACGAACAGACCTGTTCCGCCGATGTCTCAATCAGCGTTTACAGTTGGAATACCTGTCATCCCCGCGTAGGACAATCGTCGGCAGAGTCGACAGAGACGACACGACAATCATGTGGCCTTTGAATGCACGATATAAACACAGTGGAGACCGTACCGAGGAGCTTACCTGTAGAGCCGAGGCAGACGGGTGAAGCGACGACGAGTGCCGTGGACCTCGTACCAACGTGCAACGACCCAGCGCCAGCCTTTGTTGATGAGGGTGCGCGGAAAGTCATTGAGAAGTTATCAGCGCCCCGCTTAAACGGCGCGCAGATGGGGGTAGAACTGCGAGTTCATTTGCCAACGCAATCAACACTAACTTCGCGAAATTTGTCCACCACCTGTTCAGCAGCAGTCACAGGTACGCATTCGGGGCACAGGCTGGTAGCCATGAGCTTAAGAACACGGCAGGCGAACGAGAAGCGCGAACGCATGCAGTGTTTAGCGTAGGGCCCTGAAGGACAGACTCTGAGGTGCAAGCCTGATGTTTTCGGCCACGCGTCGACCCCACCAAATTCGTGATGAGTGACCGTCTTGCGGAAGCAGACCCGTGCACGCCATTTAGATTGCGCTTCGTGGTGGATGGAATTCTTGCCTGAGAACAAGCGACACACGTTGCTGTTACCAGGAAAACCTCACGAGCACGTGTTTTCCAAGAGCGAGGGCAATACATGGTAAGAGCAGATGGCATCTTGTCAACAGGGGAGACAACGGCAATGCGACGCAGACGTCGGCTCATTTTCCCCATGTCAGTTTGCAAGACACCGTGCCCCATGAAGGACTTCGAAAGAACAAACATGGCCCTGACCTTGCAAGCGTCAGATAATCAATGCAAGCATGTGGAGCAACACGAGAGCACTTTGAATCCAGAGTTTCCACAGCACGCAACAATATGCCGCACAAATCCACATGCGCAAGCCCCCAAAGAGTGGAACGGGGCCAGAATGATGGATGAACTTGTCGTGCCTTGCAGCAAACAAAACACGAGCCTTTTTCTGGGAACGGCTCACAGACAGTTCATCACATGGGGGCATCGACGATGCACGAAATTCACATTAACCGAGTGATTTGGACCACGATTTCGCAGTCACCAGCAGACTCTTCGGCGACGGTAATTTGAATCGATTGAATTGCACGTGCGCAGACGAACCAACCGGGAGTTGAACAGACAATTGAGAACGGATGGCGGGAGCAAGAGCCGGACGAAAGGAAAAGTTAAGCAGGGAAGGGGTTTGGGTAGAACATGAAACATAGAACCAATAACCAACACGTTCGACTATCTGGAACATTCTGGCGAGCCACAGCAAGGCTGGATCTGGGCAGCGCTTTTCGCAGACGTTGAAAGAAAGCAGGGCGCGACGGTTTGTTTGTTTCACGCAGCCAATTAACAAAATGACTGCCTTCATTCGCGTTCCGTCGCGTGCTGTCCAGGACCGAGGTTGCAAGGGAAAGATCGTCGCATGGTGCAACGCGTAGACGCGCAGTCGACCTGGACAGTATTGAACAAGACGGATAGTTTGAAAACCGACAAGCACGGGGACGAGAGCCAGACTTGGTACGATTCACCACCTCGCTGCAAAACGCCAGATTGGTCCCACGGATCCCATGCGTTTTTTTCACGGACCGAAAATTCACTTGAGGGCGGAGAACATGCGTGATTCGTTTTTTTCGAGCATGCGCAATTCAAATGCCGACGACGACAGACACGCAACAAGTAAAACGAGCAACCTCCAACGGCCTTATCTTTAAATACGGGGGGATGTGGGAACGAGGGCGATCGCTGAGCAGGTGTCCCAAATGCTCGCGGATGTTCACGTCCATCCCGCGATCGCATTCCGAACATTCAGTAAGTTGAGGAAAACCATGCATGCGCAACATGGGAGGCGCAAGAAGGAGAGACACGATCACAGTGGACAGCAGACGCAGGCCGGACAACAGACGAGCACGTCTTGGGATGGCGAATGACAGAAGGAGAGACCGAGGAGACGGATGGTAGAGATGGTGTGATGACCTTTGAGGGCATCCAACATCGCGCCCATGTCTGATTTCGCAAATACAGTTATATTCAAGGAAGAATTGACGCACAAACCGCACAGATAGGCTTTGAGGTGACGCCAGAACCGGAAACTTGTCTCCACGCCTTCTTTTTGACCTACCGGCAATGGATATTCGAGGCGACATTTTTCATGATGACACCCGCGCAGCGGGCGGGGTCGACATCCACGCGCCGTTTGCATGATTTGCATTAGTCGGGCCCGACGTACATGTGTCAAAGTGCACATATCTTCCATTTCCGACCAATGTCTCAAATCGAAGCGCATGCAAAAGCAAGAGAACAGGGAGAGGAGAAACATATACACGTGTCTTCGCTCGTGCCCAGTCTGAAAAGCACCGGTGCTATATACTCGCACGCGCGCTAGTTTGCCGCGTGGCGGGCGAAGTATGGAACGCGCTACCTGTGGATCAGAGCTGCTGCTGCTCCACGGTCTTGGCGCACTCAGGGAAGTTGAATCAGCATGCCTTGGACGACGCCTCTGCCAGGGATTTGGCGATGACATCTCGTGAACCTGAACCCCATGATCATGTCGGTCACTGCGGAATCCCAAGGGTGGTTGGATAAACGCCCATTGTTGGCCCACTGGATCTTCACCATGTAGTTGTTCGCGCCGGCAAGCTGGTCTACATCTATCATTGTGCCAGTCTCGTCCTTGCGGTTGACAGAACATCCCATAGACTCCTGGGGCTCGAGGCGAGGAGGCCATATCGGCACTTTGGAAGCTTGGAAGTCTTCCTACAGGGAACGCTCCATGCGCGGGTCCCTGCGGAACTCGTGGCCCCCAGGGCGCGAACGATTCTGGCGGAAAGACTCGTTGCATCGTTTCTTCTCCACAAAGTCGGTCACGGACGCAGGTGGGGGATCCGCACGGTTCCAAGATTTCAGCCGCGAAGTTATTCCAAGTTCCTTCGCATGGGAATGAATCCAGGAATCTCTCGAGCGCGCCGGACGGCGACGTTCCTTTCCCCATGAGAACGAAGGAGTACCGGTACAGCACGCGCTTTTTTTTCATCATGCCGTGGCCAATATGAGTTGTGGCCACACTCGCAGCTCCGAATCGATCAACACTGTCCGCATGGAGGGGTGAGAATCTACCCTGCTCATCTTGGTTGTACACCCTCATATCTACCACTTGGCCTTTTGTACGCACGCATAGGCGCAGGCCTCGGGGTAAGTGAAGAAATGCCAGAAGCCATCGGGAATCGGATTTGACCTTGTGAGCGGTACCCATACCCGGATGGTTGTTGCTTGTAGTGTTGGCCAAACAATGGCGGGCGAGGGACAAACATGTTCATCGCGAGGCAAAGGAAACAAACAAGTAAATTATGCGGAATGTGCATGCAATTGCGCAGTGTGGATATCAAGGAATAGGTGCGTGTTTGGCAGATGTTCTACCCCAGTCACGACGGGATGACTATACGATGGAGCTGTCGCTTGAGCATATCGCAACACTGCGAATTCTCATGCAAAGCACACATACACACAACAAGCTGGCTCGATTTACTTCCGCTGTTATTTTCGCTGGTATGTACATGGACGGAAGAATGGGAGCCATGCCGCGGCCGGAGGTTTTAGCAATCATAACCCGTTGAAGCAGGCCCACATTGCCAACACACGGAATGTTATTGTACATGGATGATGAAACGACCACGAAACAGCGCACAAAAACAATACGCAGACGAGGGGGAATGGGAGGAGAGAGCAAGAAACGCAACAAAGAAGGACGGACGGGAGAAGGGAGAGCAGTACACCCCACCACGCGCAAGTGCTCTCAGCGGGGATTAAATCCGCACGGTGATCATTGCAGTGTTTTCGTTTTTCTTGAGCAGCAGCCAACGCAACGCGAGTGCAAGACAAGTGGGGATATAGACCGTCAGCAGTTTTTCAATCAAGTGGCCATTCGATGCAGGAGAGGAGCAGGAGCAGGAGCAGGAGCAGGAGCCGGAGGAGAAGCAGTAGTAGGAGCAGGAGGAGGAGCAGGAGGAGTAGGAGGAGGAGGAGGAGGAGGAGGAGGAGGAGGAGGAGAAGGAGCAGGAGCAGGAGGAGGAGGAAGAGGAGGCGAGAGCAGGAGAAGGTCGCGGAGGAGGAGGAGGAGGAGGAGAAGGATCACTCGATGGCGGCTTCCGACGGCGGCCCTGCCATGTCGCGCGTCCTGGAGGGCGTCGCGCGCGGGGAGCGGCAGCCCCTGGCCTGGCTCCAAGACAGCGCCGCCTCCCGCGGGGAGAAGTTGGCCAGCCGCCGTGGCGGGTCGGCCGCCTAAGGTATGATAGCTGGACGGCGACGATGACGACGACGACGACGACGACGACGACGATACGACGACGACGACGACGACGGCAGCGGACCGCACGACGAGGGACGGGACGAAAGGGTAAGACAGGGAGGCTTGGGCCGTGAGACGAGGGTCAATGCAAACGGGGTTCGGCCAGGGTGCCGGATTTGCAGAATTTTGCAGAG
>CAUYUJ010005446.1:1188054-1255554 GCA_963575745.1 Prorocentrum cordatum | reverse complement strand
TAGGGAAAGCGAAAACAACACGAACCCGAAAACATTGATGAGGCCGATACCTGTTTCAGACACTTCTGTGTAGTAGCCCTCTCGGAGGCGAAGATCATCGCGCTTCGCGGCTCGCGGTCCGACCAGCCGAGCCGTCCCTTCAGAGGGTGGCGCGATGGCGCGAATGTAGCCGCGCGTTACATTTCGCGCGGTACTCGCCGTATTTCAGCTGTGAGCAATTCCCCAGCGGGGTTTCTTTTCCAGATGCCAAAACGAGTTCCTAGTAGCGTTCGTCGCCGTTCGCCTGCGCGCTCGTGGGTGTCTGCCGACGTCTTCCTCTTTCTTTTTTTGTTCTCCCTCTCTCTCTCTCTCTTTCTCTTTCTCTGTCTCTCTCTTTCTCTTTCTCTTTCCTTTTTGTTATCCCTCTCTCGGAGTCGATTTCAACACACGTGAGATAATGACAAGCTCTTGTTGAGTCGAATTCGACTTGCAGTTTCGTCCCATCGCCAGGTAGAACAGCCTGTCTGGAGCCAGCGATCTCTGTTCGGCCACGGAGGACGCGGCGTTTACCTCCTGTTTCGTTCGGGCACTTTTTCCGAAGAGCTTGCCCAGCCTGGCGCCGAGGCCGAACACAGGCGTGGTTCGCGTTCGCCGCAGAGTTGCTGTATCGGTCGTTGGAACGGGGAAGCCATGCGAGGGCGCGAAGATAGTGGCGCGCTGCTTGGTGCGAAGCGTGAAGAGAAGCGGCCCAGCCGATCGTTGCTTACGAAGCCCCCTTCGCCGAGGAGGTTGCCCAGCCGGGCGCTGAGGCGGTATACTTGTGCGGCCACTCCTTGGGGCTGCAGCCCAGGCGGACGCGCGAGCTCATCAGCGAGGCTTTGGGCGACCAGAGCCAGTTGACGACGCCTCGACGCGGCGGCGACGCTTGCCCGGGCGCGTGAGGTCGAACGCCCCCTTCCCCCCGGCGGCCCGTTCCAGGCTTGGTGCAGGCCCGTTTCAACCCATGACGCGAAATCCACACCAGAGGTGAAGTTGAGTCTATGGGGACCTCCGTGAGCGGTGCTCGTCCAAGATTGAGAAGTCCAGGCGGTGTGAGGAACCAGGGCCGCGTCGACGTCGTCAAGGCAGGAGTTTGTGGTACTCGCCCCCCCCCACCTTGAGTTTCCACTTCTCGATTCCAAAGAAGAAGTATGGAAGAGTACGGGGGAAGAGAAGCAGGAATACGGAGGAGGTAGAGGAAGAGGAGAGAGAAGCGAGGGGAATGAAGCAGGAGGAGGAGGAGGAGGAGGAGGAGGAGAAGTGCGTATAGATGAGATACTAGAGGGGGAGAAGGAGGGACACATTATGCCTAAGGTTTTGGCTGCCTTGCGAGGAACTGGACAAATGGGCGAAGGTGGGCGTCGAGGGGCACTTCACCGGAGAGCGCCCCTGGGTGGCGATTGATGAGTTCTGCAAGACTAAGAGCGCGGAAGTGGTCGGCGCGAAGGAGTCGGAGGTAGCGATCATGAATGGTTTGACGGTGAATCTGCACCTTTTGTTTGTTGCCTTCTACAAACCTCAAGGCAAGCGTTGCAAGATTATGTATGAGTCCGACGCCTTCCCCTCCGACTTTCACGCGTTCGAGTCGCAGGCTCATTTCCACGGCCTGGATCCGAAGGAGGTGCTGGTTGCACTGAAGCCCCGGGAGGGCGAGAGCCTTCTGAGGCAGGACGACGTACTTGCGGCCATCGAGGTTGCTGGCGATACCTTGGCCATCCTCGTCATTCCGACGGTGCAGTACTACACGGGGCAGTACTTCGACGTGCCAGCACTCACAGCGGCTGGTCACAAGGTGGGCGCGGCTGTGCTGGCGCAGTGCGCCCACAGCGCTGGGAACGTCAACCTGCGGCTGCACGACTGGGGCGTGGACGGTGCGTGCTGGTGCTCGTACAAGTACCTCAACTCTGGTCCTGGATCCATCGCTGGTTTTTTCATTCACGAGAGGCACCACGAGAAGGTCGCAGGGATGCCGAAGCTAGCAGGGTGGTGGGGTCACAAGAAGGACACCCGCTTTGACATGGCGCACGTCATGCACCCGTGCCCGGGCGCCGCGGCGTTCCAGCTGTGCAACCCACCTGTGTTGGAGATGGTGTCGTTGTTGGCGAGTTTAGACGTGTTCGTTCAGCCAGGCATGTGCCTGCTGCGGGGGAGGTCATTGCTTCTCCTCCTCCTCCTCCTCCGTTGTCGTGTTTTTTGTTTTTCAGTACGCGGTCCCCGGAGCTGTCCACCACTTCCCGGGGAACGGTTCTTAGTCTTTGGCCATCGTTTGTCGGTCTTGTAGCCCGCAAGCGGCTTCCAGACGCAGTGACGAAAACTGATTATTTGATCCGTCAGTGCGTTGGAGGTCGTTGCTTCTCACCTGTTACCTGGAGCAAACGCTGCGGGAGGAGCTCGGCTCTGGGGACGTTGGCTTCGTACTGATCACGCCCTCGGAAGTTGACCGTCGGGGCAGCATGCTCTGTCTGAAGTTCGACAGCGACGAACGCTGCGTCGCGATTTTCGAGGAGGTCGCCAAGCGCGGGGTTATCCGGTGGCCTCTGGCGTATCCCGATCTATCCCGCCACGGTGCCTTGGGGCCTCTAGCCTGTAGGAGCGAAACGGGGACGAAGATCGATATCAGTTCTAGTCCGTTGAAATCGGATTCGCTGTCTGTATCGCCGCGGACGCTGTCTGCCCCATAGCGGCAGCTGTTGGCTTTGGGCATCGTTC
The DNA here is from genome assembly GCA_963575745.1 of Prorocentrum cordatum. Classification (NCBI taxonomy): domain Eukaryota; class Dinophyceae; order Prorocentrales; family Prorocentraceae; genus Prorocentrum; species Prorocentrum cordatum. Next base: position 1,252,827 of record CAUYUJ010005446.1, on the reverse strand, counting down.
GTGGTTGGGTATCGTCCCCATTATGTTTGTCCTTATGTCTTGCGTCCCAGCTAGGGGGCTCCAGGAAGCCTCTTGAGGAGTCTTGGAGTCGTTTCGGCGGGTTGGGGATAAGCGAGTTGTGTTTTTGCTTTCCCGTTTCGTGTCCCAGAAGGCTTATGTGCGACATATTCCGAGAGCGCTCAGCATTCCTGGCCCGTCGGAGGTCCAGATTTTGCATCGAGTCCCCCAGCCCACAGCATGCCACTTCACTACTTGGTCACTCCACCACTAGGTCCACGCAGCAAACTGTATGAGCCTTGGTTCACGTCACTGCTTGCTCAAGGCATGGTGGCGGATCATAGACTACCGCAAGCCGGCAGTGTTGCGTGTCACCCCTGTACCGTTGTACAACAGTTTTACAGACATCTACCGATTCGGTCAGGCTTTGCAAGCTGCGGTCGTCGCCACCCGCGCAGCCGACAACGGAGCAAAGCGCCAGAAGGTGGCGTAGTTTGTTGATTTCGTAATGTTCTGTATGACCAGTTGTTGCCCCGGACTTGGGTCCGAGGAGTGCCGATCGGGCCCATGGATAGTAAGTTTTGATGTTGTTTTGTTCTGGCCGAACCCTGGTGTGAGGTGCCACGGTGCATATGTTGCTGCCCGCATTGCCCAATGGAGCCAGGTTCTAGGACATCTGCCTCCTCGGTGGCACTCGATTCTATGGGTGCGAGCTCGGTAAAAATCAAATCAGAACGCCTCCCACCCCCCAGCGAACACGGCAGGTTTGGGACGCCAGAGTGATTACGAGATTTTCCTCTTCGTCTTCCTCGTGGTGTTTGGCATTTGCCGAGCTTGACTAGCGCCCCCCCTTGTGTTGGGAACCCTTCGACCCAGAAGTGTCCCAATACCGGCGGCGAACAACCGTCACCATCCGGCAGCATTGCCAAACCACACCTTTAGCACTCAATGTCCATCCACCCTTCCTCCCCCTTCCCCCCCAATCCCTCCCCTCCGTGCCTGCCTCCCCCCTCCCTCCCTCCCCCCTCTCCCCCTCCTCCGTCGCCCCTCTTCCCTCCTTCCCCCCCCCCATCCCCCCTCTTCCTCCTCCCTCCTCCCTTCTCCCTCTCTCCCCCCTCCGCCTTCGCCCCTCCTCCCTCCTTCCCCCCACCATCCTCCCTCCCTCGCTCACTCCGTCCTTCTGTCCCCCCCTCCTCCCGAAGGAGGAGGAGGATCCTCCTCCTCCTCCTCCTCCTCCTCCTCCTCCTCCTCCTCGAAAGAAAGGAGGAGGAGCAGCATTGGCGAGGGCCCAGCTCTGCCTGGCTGAGCCCGCCGTCGCGCCCCTCGGGCAGCAGGACATGCTCAAGACGATGGAGAAGGAGCAGGAGGAGGACGAGGCGATCTACGACAAGGAGCCTCTGAAGCCCCCATCCCCTCGTCCTAGTTGTCGTCCTCCCCTCCTTATTCTCCTCTTCCCTCCTGTTCCCTCCTCCTCCTCCTCGCCCCCTCCGCATCCTCGTGCTCATCGTGCCCTTCCCCTTCCTCCTCGCCTCCCCTTCTCTCCACGGCTCTAGGCTGCTCTAGGCATTCTCAAGCCCAGAGAACCTCAACTTGGGAGCATATCCCAGGGATTCGGCGCCCATTCGCGTAGCGCTGGTTCCACACATCCCTCATCCACTTTTCTTCGTCCTCCTTCCCTTTTCCTCTTCCCCCCGTTCCGCCTTCCTTCCTCCTGCTCGCCCCGTCGTGGTAGTCTTGCTCATGCTCTTCCTGTTCCTCCTCCCTCTGGGGGCCCAGCGGCTCCTGCGCACCGCACTCCAGCAAGTGAACATAGGTTCACCCTTGATCGTTTGACGACGTCCATCGACCACGAGTCGTCAATGCGCCGCCTGGCGCACGGATATATGCTCAGCCCGATTCGCCGCGCTGGATTCTCTCCGCCTGAGCCCTGGGTGGCCGACCCCCCCCGTGGGCATACAAGCCTTATCTGACCTGATCTCCACTGTCTGTCAACCTCCGCCCTCCCCGTCGTAGCCGTTGTCGTTCCCGCCCGACGTTGCACTGTTCCAAAACAGGGCCGCCTGCGGTGTACCACAGCGGATTGTTCCACCATCTTGCCAATGGACTCCCGACGCGCGTGTTTTTTGTTTTCTTTCTTTCTCTCTCTCTCTCTCTCTTTCTCTTTCTCTTTGTCTCTCTCTCTCTCTCTGTCTGCAGTGCGACCGACCCTCTCCAATGTATTCCTTTGCTCGATTGGCTCGCACGTTGCCCACGCCATGCGTCTCCCCTGATCTGGGGCCTGTCTGGAGAGATGTGCCCGCGCGAAGCGCCCCCCCCCTCCTCCTCCTCCTCTTCCTCCTCCTCCTCCTCCTCCTCCTCCTCCTCCTCCTCCTTCGTTTCGACGGGCCTGCGGGGTGGCATTGCACCAGATGCTTTTCGCTAGGAGGTAATGTACGATCTAAGCTTGATCTGACAGGATGTGCTGGCGTGCCACCCCTCATAGGGAAGCTGCTCAATGGTCCTCAGGGGCACCTCATCGTCGCGGCTGGACTTGCTCGAAATTCTGCCTCGGTCGACGTTGTGTGTGCGGTCCCTGCGAAGCAGACTTATGTTTGTTTGAATTGTGGGGGGGTGGTCCCAGGGCCGTGCTGTAAAGGTGGCTGGTCCCTGTATGCGTCCCACTAAGAAAGGTCAGGATAGTAGTAACCGCTTTTTTCATGTTAAATCACCGGACAGGGAGTGCCAGGAGCTTCTGGACAGGACTGTTCCCCTTGCTCGGCTGGTCCCTACGAGGCCGTCGGAAGATCCCCGCCAATATAGTCTTGCGGTTCCTGACTCTACGGTGGTGAGTTTTCCCTCCGCATCAGGGGCCGCCCCTCCATATGAGCTGCGGTTGGCTGCTCTCATGGAGAGAGTACGTAATACAGAGGCCCTAGCTCGAGGCTAGTAACATGAGCCTGAGCTCATCATTTATCGCTGTGCACTCTCCCCGAATGGGCACTCCATTCATCCATCCATCCTCCTCCTCATCCTTCCTCCTTCCTCCTCCTCCTCGCCCTCCTCCTCCTCCTCCTCCTCCTCCTCCTCCTCCTCCTCCTCCTCCTCCTCCTCCTCCTCCTCCCTCTCCCCATCCTCCCCATCCTCCTCATCCTCCCCCTCCTCCTCCTCCCCCTCCTTCTCCTCCCCTCTCTCCTCGCCTCCGCTCGTTCTGCTCGGGGCTGCCCTCGCGGAGGCGGGCCGCCGCCCCGGTGCACAGTCCTCCGCTCGCGGCTCGCCGTGGCCCCGGTGGCCCGTGGAGAGAGGGAGGGAGGGGGCTGGAAGGACGGAGGTGGCGTCGAGGGGGGCGTCGCCGTCTGGAGGGAGGGAGGGAGGGAGGGAGGAGGGAGTGTCGAGGGAGGGAGGGAGGGAGGGGGGAGGAGGGAGCGTCGAGGGAGGGAGGGAGGGAGAGAGGGGGAGGGAGGGAGAAATGGGGGAGGGAGGGAGAGAGGGAGGGAGTGTCTGCGGGTGGCGTCGAGGGAGGGAGGGAGGGGGACGGAGGGAGTGTCGCCGTCTGCTCGTAGCTTGAGACTGCGTAACCACACCCATAGGAGCAATTTAGGGAATTAGATTCTTGCCGGTCGGTTGCCAGAGTGATGGAAAGAGCTGGGCCCGACAAGATGTAAAGTCGACGCGGCAAGTTTGCTGCCTTGCCGCGCGGTGCGCCTGGGAAGATGTTCATGTTTTGGAGGATTGGCCTCATGCCTGCTGCTTGCCACGGGGCGGGGTTTAGCGGGCTGACGGAACCGACGGTGATGAAGTTGAGGTCCACTGCGGGAACCTGAGTGGGTGCGAGGCGGACTGGATCCCTGACCACGTGGCTCGCAACGCAGCCTGCCCCCTTTTTATGGCCCCATTTTTAATGCCACCGTCACCTTACTTCAAAGATATGCAGGGCTGTTGTGGGATGCCAGGTTCTCCTTAGGACGATTGCAGAGGGCCTGGATGTCCATACGCGATAAGCTAGCTGTGCGGGCCACGTGGAACGATTCACGAGGCCCGATCAGCGCCATGCTGCTATCGCTTCGCCTTGTCAACTGGGATATGGTTGCTGCTCATGTTATCGTCACTGTTGATGGCATGGCCCTTGATCTGCTGCAGTCGGCCCCGCATGCCATTCAAATGGAGTTGCGTGCCAGTATCCAGAGGTGGCAGGTTCGCAGCATGCTTGCGCATCTCCTCGAGGCTGAGGCCCATGCTAAGCTATTGCTTCGGTGTGCTCGCAATGCTGTCCTTCGAATTCGTGACCACACGAGGCGAAGGGCTTTCCGCTGCCTCATAGGAGGAGCCACGTGGCCGCCCACCCGTAAGTTTGCTGGTGGCTACGCCGACAATGATCGTTGCCAGTTTTGCTCGCAACATGCACTCGGGTCGCTCGGACGCCAGATACGTGATTGTGAGCCTGTTCTTGAGCATATCAGGTCTCAGGACCAAGTTCCCGATGACATCCTGGTGCGCAGGTCGGAGCTTGGGGGTGAGGGGTGCTGTGAAGATGGAGTCCAAGTTTGGGACTCGTGCGAGGTCCTGTATGGGCTCCGGTTTGTTTCGTGCCGGGTTAACCCTGTCCCCGAGTCGTTCCCTGTGTACTCCTGGGGGGCGACCGAAGCGCGCTGAGAGCGGGCCAGCTTCACCGACGGCTCGGGACTGGCGGCGTCTAGTCCTAAAGTGTGCAGGTGTGGATGGCATGCGGTGGATTTGGCCCCCAGTGGGCTCCCCGTCCGCGCGGGCTGTCTCGGACCATCTCTCTGCGGTCAAAGAAGGAGAGTCTTGGGACCCCCGGCTGGCCATGAGTGGGTCCAAGCATGCTACAGACTTAGTGTTTGGCGTAAGCTGTTTGCTTTGTATGATTATGATGGCCCTCGCCCTTTCAGGTGGACCCCTTCCCACCGTCAGTGGGGCGAGGTTCTAGAGCTCGAGGCCTCGGAGATTACAGAGTTTCTCGGTCATTTGTCGGCTGATTTGTGTTCGCCCTTCTTGGGTCGGAGTCCCATGCGGTCGCGAACACTCCTGTCGAGCATCACGTTGCCTGTATGAAATCCACGCGTCTGACCTTCGATTTTCTGGCGAGGTTCTCGCAATCGATCGCTGCGTTGGCTCAGGAGTCCTCAACCTCGTCTTTTCCCGCCGCGGGCGAGGTTTCCAGGACGGTTGGCAAGGACCCCCTGGCCATGACGCAGCACACGCTGTTTCATATCCCCAGCCGAGGCGAATGGCGCTGCAGTGTATGTAATATGTATGCTACCACCCGCCTCCCTCGCCCAGTTTACGACGGGCAGCAGGAAGGTGTGTGGACCGTCTGCGTACCAGCGGTGGCAAGTCCGTGTTGTTTTCGCCGACAGGGATAAGGTCTTTGTCCCATTGTCGTCCAAGGGGGCGCCTCTGGAGTGCTGCGGAGGAGGTCCTGGTGCCCGTGTCTGAGACAGAGGCGCCCACTGCCTCAATTTTGTAGTTCAGGACCCTTGGGCACCAGACGGAGCAGTCTGGGCGTGTGCTGTTTTGCTCCGTGTGCGCCGCACACACGATTCTCTCAGGAGGCAATCTGCGGGGTCTCAGTGCGAAGTGCAACGGTCGGGCAGATCACCTTTAGACTAAGAGTAGTCAGGCCTTGAAGCTTAAAGTACGATGCCCAGGGCCTTCACCCCCACACGGGCAAGGCTCTGGATCCTGCCTAGTTTTGTAGAGGGGGCCCTGTGTGTCCGCGGTCTGGTTCAATCAAGCTTGAGCTCTTGGACGCAAACTTCGATGGGCCCCCTCTGTAGTGCCGTGCACGTTGCTTTATGCCGTGTACCTGAGTGCTGATGCGGTCCTCGTCTAGTCGGGCGGTTCGGACTCGTTCCCGCCTTGGCTGTTCGCTCGCTCCTTCCTTCTCCCTCCTCCCTCCTCCCTCCTGCTGCATCCTCCCCCCTTCCCTCCCTCGTGTCCGCGCCCCTCCTCCCTCCTGCTCCCTCCTGCTCCTGCCCCTCCGCGGTGCTCCTACTCCTAATTTTCCTTGTTGCTGCGCCTCCTCCTTCCTGATCCCTGCTGCCCTCATCCTCCTCCTGGTCCCTCCTACTCCTCCTCCTCGCGGCCAGGGGGTCCAGGACTGGTTTGGTCCAGCCCCAGCCCCCCGCTGACTGCTTTGCGATTCGTTCTGCAGAGGGCGGCTGTAAATGTCATCAAAAATCCTCATGCTCCTGCTGCTCCTCTCCTCCTCCGTCTCTTCCTCCGCTCCTTCTGCTCAACCTCCGAAGCACTTCGATCGCCGCCTCCCCTCATCCCCGAAGCTCTCCGGGTGCCGCCTCCCTCTTTCGGTGCCCCCACCGGCCGCCCGAGTTTTGTTGGTGGCCGGGCTTTTCACAATCTACACCTTAGGCGATGCTTAAGAAAACCTAAGTTTTCGGCCAGAGTCTCGATTACTCTTAACGTTTCAATGTAAATCCTAAGATTTTGATAGAAATGTTGGGTTTTTGCTCAAGTTCTGAGACCATGAATTTCTTAACCCATGATTTCTTAAGCATTTCGCAGGGTGTATGCAGCTCGATGGTCTGTGGGGCCTCGGCAGCTTCACCTGGTGCCCCGCACGAGGACATCGGCATCACTCCGCCAGGGTCCGGCAGGGTCGCGACGCGGAGGCGACCCTCCTCCCTCCTCCCTCCTCCCTCCTCCCTCCTCCCTCCTCCCTCCTCCCTCCCTCCTCCCTCCTCCCTCCTCCTCCCTCCTCCTCCTCCTCCTCCTCCTCCTCCCTCCTCCTCCTCCTCCTCCTCCTCCTGAGGCAAGTGGGCCGTCGGGTATTTCGCAGGTTTCAAACTCTCGGGGCCGCTGCCTGGGCCCCAGGACTGTCAAAGATGGCTCAGGATGGCGGGTCCAGGACCCGCTTGCCTCGGGTCCCGCTTGTTTCATACCAAGCGGGCGTTGCAGGTGCAGCGCCGTCGGTAGCCTGGATACGTCCGATGCATCCAAGGATCCACCCACGATGTCGGAAAGCGAGACGGTTCAAGACTTGTGTTATAATCCATCGCACAATTCGTCACGTTACGAATTTGCCGTACCCTGGTTTCCCTACGATGGGAGAGGTTTGCAATGGTCTTCTCCGATTCGATTTGATGCGATTCGATTCGCCAGGTGGGGCCCGGAGTCCCAGTCGATTCGATTCTTTTCGATTCACTTGCATCGGCCAGCAGCCGGAGTAGGGCGCTGCGATCTGATTTTGATTCGATTCGATTCGGCACGATTCGTTGATGATCCGGTCTGTTTCCGATCCGATCCGATGTCGCGATTCGACTCAGCCGAGGCGCGCCCGCGACCAAACCCACGGGATCCCAGACCCGAATCCTCCCCAGACCGTCGGGGATCCCGCAGGCCTGGTCCTCCCGTGGAGGCCCCCGTTGGCCGGCGTCCTGGCAGACCCCCCAGACGCTCGGTCCTCGAGCTCAGCGGCCGCGCCGACTGCGACCGCGGTCCTCCCTCCCACGGTGTGGGGCGCCACTGCTTTGGGGTTCGAAGATGTCGAGCAGTGGCGACGCGTCCTGGCTTACCTATAGGCCCACCGCAGATGTTCTGAGAATCTGTTGTGGTCTGCGCGACATGTTCTCAGAACAGTTCTGGCTGAGACTGTTCTGTTTCAGCACATCGGGCTCCTTTATGTTCTAAGAGCACGGCTTCGTGTTCTCAGGACATTCTTGGGTTCTAAGAGCATGTGGTGGTAGGCCTATAGGAATGCCGGGACGGCCGGTCCCTGCTCAAGACATGGGGCCCTGAGGCTTGGGACCCTGAGGAGCAGGAGAGGGCCTCCAGGTTGGATCTGATCGGCCTGTTTTCCACCACCACCACCATAAGTTGGAGGGGGAGGGGGTCCTCCTCCTCCTCCTCCTCCTCCTCCTCCTCCTCCTCGTCCTCCTCCTCCTCCTCCTCCTCCTCGTCCTCCTCCTCCTTCCCCCTCCAACTTATGGTGGTGGTGGTGGAAAACACGCCCATCAGGATCTGCATCCTGCAGGGCTTTCGCGCCCCGGGGCCCCCATGTCTCGAGGGCCTGCCCCTGAAGTGCCAGGCCTCGACCTGGCACCCTCCCCGCACATCTGCCCACACCAGCTTGCCTCGTTTTCCTCTCCACCACGTCACCTCGCCTCGCCGCCCCCCTTCTCCCCTCCCCGTGCCCCTCCCCCTCCTCGTCCTCGCTCTTCTCTGCTGCTGCCCATCCGCACGCTGTCCAGCTGGCGTGCTGGTGCGAGACCAACGACAAGGAGAAGACGAAGGCGATTACGGAGGCGGAGGCCCGCATCGCGACCCTGGAGTCCTCCATCGAGGAGGACACGGCCGCCAGCGCCAGGCTGAGCACGGAGATCAAGAACGCTGAGCAGGAGGTGGCGAAGAACCAGCAGGTTGGGCGAGATGAGGGGTAGAAACGGGGGGATGGAGGGAGGGAGGGACAGGGGAGTAGATGACGGGGAGGGGAGAGAAGGAGAGAAAGGGTGTGCTTATTTTTGTATGTTAAAAGTGCAGACATGTACCTATGTATCTACATCTTTGCATGTACAGCGTTTTTTTATTACACACATATATAGTTACATGTATATTTATATGTATATGTATAGGGTTATGTCTATATATATATATATCCACATGTATTTACATGTATCTGCACATGCATATGTATATATCATGTGGTGGCCTTCGACCCTTCCCACCACCGTTCCTGGGTCGTGGGTTAGAGGCCTCTTGGATGCTCGTTGGGATATCTTCGGAGGCCTCTCGGGGGTCTCTTGGAGGCAGTTCTGCGTCTTCCTGAGGGCCGCTTGGGGGCCTCTTGGGGCCTCTTTTTGGGCCTCTTGGGGGTCTCGTGGGGCCTCCTGGGGGCCTCTCGGATGCCTCTTGGGGCCTCCTGGGGGCTCATTGGGGCGGAGGGCTCGAATTGTCGGTTCATGTTCCCCCCTCTTGGGTCCCCCCCGTGGGGCAGTCTTGGGGCTCTCTTGGGCCCCCCATGGCGGGCGCGCTCTTGGGCCGTATTGGGGTCCGTTTCGGCCGTCTTGGAGTCCTCTTGGGGGCCCTTTGGGATGGTATCGGGGGCCTCTGGGGCCATCTTGGAGCGTCGGAAGCCCGACAACGCAAGTACGCAAAACGCATAGACGCACATACGGGCAAGCAGTTATGTTTGCATCTTGGAGCGCTCTTGGGGCTTCTGTGGGGCCTCTTGGACCGTCTTGTGGCCATCCTGGGCGTCTTGGAGCGCTCGTGGGCCATCTCAGAGGCCTTTCGGGCCCTCTTGGGCGCTTCTTGGGGCCCTCTTCGCCCGTGTTGGGGCCCTCGGGCGAATCAAGCATGAGCAGCGAGTTCGCAAGATTTGGGTCTAATTAGCAGAGCGGCGCTCTGCGAATGAGGGGAGGAGCAGTGAACACACACACATGTTGTGAGGCCAACTGGCAGAGTGGCGCTTTGCTAATCAGAGCCCGAGCAGGATGGGAACCCTGCTTTGAGGCCAATTGGCAGAACATCGCTTTGCAAATGAGGTGGGGGGAGCAGCGAGTGTGTAAGCTTTGAGGCAAATTAGCACGGCGCCGATTTGCGAATTGTAGCCCGAACAGTTCGAGAATGTGGGACCCCAGCCCCTAGCATAGTAAAGGACATGACTCAGGACAGGGACCACACGAGAGCCTTGGGAGAATTCCCCTCGCCACTCGTGGCACGGTGGCGGATACCTCTCTGGTTTTATATTGCGAGAGGTGCACACACATAGTGGATACACATAGTACGCACATATCCGAGGGGTAGAGTTCAGTTGCGATTGATTGAAGCTGTGATTCTTGTTCTGGCCGTTTCGTATGCGACACCCTCAGCATTCTTTCAGCCAGGCGCACCCGCCACGCAGATCGCGACGCGACGGTCCAATCATTCCGATGGCAGGACCACACGTGAAATTTGTTTTGTTTGCCATTCGCCCTTTTCCTCCTCGCCCTGGTGGACACCCTCTTCTCGCTCTCTGCTCTGCCTTCTCATCCTCTTTCTCCTTATATGGATCCTCCTCCCATTCCTTTTCCTTCACCTCCTCCTCCTCCCCATCGCCCTCCCCCTACCCGTTCCCCGCTCGTCCTCCTCCTGCCTTCTCTCCATGTGCACCTCCTCTCCCCCCTGATCGGGGCAAGCAGCCAATGCTCCTCGGCGCAGTCGCCACCTCGGCCAGCACGCGCGCGTTCGCCGACGGCTTGATCGCGAAGCCTTTGGGGCAATCCCGCGGGCGATGCCTTTGGGACAACCCCGCGGGCCGCTGGGGCGCGGGGGCGGCGAAACAACCCCGCGGGCCAGGCCGCTGGGACGAACCCCGCGGGCCTCGAGTGGGCGCGTCCGCGCTCAGGCGGGGGGCGGCGTGAAACCCAGCCGTGCTGCGAGCTGCTCCGCCTCGGCCCTGGAGCTCTCCCCGCTATCTCGCCGAACTGCCGGAACGCCTTCCGCAGGGACGATGGCGGCCCGCGTTGCACGGGCTCGCGCGTCGGCGGCCGCAGGGTTGGCATGTTGCGCACGCGCGTGGCGCGGGAGAACCTGACGTAGAGGTGCAGCCGCCACTGCTCGTCCGACGTGCCCGTGCGACCAGCGCCCCCATCCCTGGCGCAGCCGATGGTGACGCCACCGCCGCGCCGGGGGGGTGAGCTCTGCCGAGCGTGTGGCTAACAAAAAACGCAGGCGTGGCCGCGCTCGGATTGGTCCGCAAGGGCTCGCATCACCGCTCGTTTTTTTGGAGCCCAGGAGTGAGGACGGCTGCGAGATCCCGGCGACCCGCTCGGCTTCCGACAGGGAGCGGTGGGTTCCATAGCGAGGGCGTTCCCGTTCAAGACTGCTTCGCGATTCACTGACAAACGAAGCTCCCGCTTCAGATTTCCTCGGGATTCAAGCTTGTTTCGAGCAACCAAAATTGGCGACAGGTTTAAGTTTCGCGTGACCCTTTCGGATTACCACTACACAGCGCAGACCCCAAGGGAGGGGGGTTCCGCTTGAGACTTCCACGCGCTTCATTCACAAACGAGGCCCCCGCCTGAGGTTTCTTCAACGTTCAAGCGCGATAGGGCCCAAACGTGACAACAAATACCAGATCTGGATGACCCGCTCCGATTGCCAACATGAGTTGCGGGTTCCATGGGGAGTGGAACCCCCGCCGTCAACTTCCTCGCGGTTCACCCTTTGACGAGGTTCCCGCTTGAGTCTCTCTCTCTCTCTCTCTTTCTCTTTCTCTCTCTCTCTCTCTCTATATATATATGGTGTTTGTGCTTTTGTCTTTGCTTTTTTTCTTTCTCTATCTCTCCATATATATATATATATAATATACACATATATATATATATATATATATATAATATATATATATATATATATATATATATGTTTTTTTTTTTTTTTTTTTTTTTTTAAAAAAAAAAAAAAAAAAAAAAAAAAAAAAAAAAAAAAAAAAAAAAAAAAAAAAAAAAAAAAAAAAAAAAAAAAAAAAAAAAAAAAAAAAAAAACGCGACCGGCCCAGAAACGACAACAGTTATACGATGTGGATCGATATGAAGCGCGGGTTCCTCAAGAAGGTGCTTCCGCTTGAGACTCCTCACAATTCACTACAAACGAGGCCCCTTCCGCAGGCTTGTTCAAAATTCAGGCGCGGGGAGCCCAACAGCGACGACAGTTACAAGATTTGGATGGCCCGTTCCGGTTGCCAACGTGAGTTGCGGCCTCCACAGGGAAGGGCTCCCGCCCGAGACTTTTCCGAAACTCAGTCACAAACGACGGTCCCGCCTGACGGCTCTCCAAAATTCAGGCGCGAAGGGCTTAAAAGCGACGACAGTTACGGGATCTCGATGGCCCGTTCTGGCTACCAACACGAAGCGCGGGCTCCATAGGGAGGGGGTTCCCGTTTGAGACTGCCTCGCGTGTCGTTCAGAGACGAGGCTCCCGCCACAGGGTTCTTCAATATTCAGGCGCGAGGGCCCAACAGTGACGACAGTTTCAGGACATGGATGACCCGCTCCGATTGCCAACGTGACATGCGGGTTCCATCAGGAAGGGGCTTTCCGAATGAGACCCCTCGCAAGTCACTCTCAAACCAGACTCCCGCCAGAGGGTTCTTCAAACAAAAAATCAAGCGCGAGGGGCCCAACAATGACGATAGTTACAAGATTCTTTAGGCTTACGCCACACCGCCGACCCCTTGTTTTTTTTGGAGGCAATCTTGGACGTCTTGGGGGCGTCACGGCCCGACTTTATCCCCCGCATTCCTATCGTCGTCGTCTTTGCTCCTCCTCCCAGTAGTCGGCCCATCCCGCCACCGTGCCTGAGTTGTGGTTCAGAGGCCTCTCATATTCAGGAGAAAGTCCAGATTCGGTGCCCGAAGTGCAAGAATTTCTTGAAGACGGAGGCGGAAGTGGCGGCGAACCAGTACGACTCGAAAGATGCGGGGGAGAGGCTTTGCAGGGCGTGCGCTCGCAACGAGAAGGGTGGGCGGAACGAGAAGGCGGATGCAGAGAATCGCAAGCGGAAAGCAGAGGCGGACGCGAAGCCGCTGACGCGCGCGGCGTGCAAAGGCGCGTTTTCGGACGCGAAACATTTGAAGCAGAAGCAAGTGGAACATCATCGAGCGGCGAAAGGAGCTAAACTGGTGTGCGGAAGCTGCGAGGAACTCGGGTTCACAGCGCGCAGTTGCCAGGCTTATCAGTGCAGCGGCGCGTGCAAGAGAGGACTACCAAAGTCGGCGTTCCCCGACCCTCACAATGTCCCGCGCGACGCAAAGAAGGGCACCCTAAAGTGCAAGACGTGCAAATGATGCCCAATCGGTTGCGCGTACTGGGCAGAAAGGGAGGACGGGAAGAGGAGGATGGGGGGTGAGGCGGAAAATGGGGGGGAGAATCATCGGTGAGGATGAGCTGAAGCGGGGCAGGAAGAGGAGGAGGGGAACGAGGAGGAAGTGTAGGAGGAGGAGGAGGAAGAGGAGGAGGACGGGGACACTGAGATGAGGCTCCGGGTTATGGGGCTGGGCGCGACTCGAAAAACCGGTGTGTTCAGGGATGTCCGTTGGGATCTTGCGGGGGGGCTTTTTGCGGGCCTCTTGGAGCAGTTTCGAAGACTCTTGGGCGCCGTTTTGGGACCTCTTTGTGGCTTCTTGGGCGCCTCTTGGAACGTCTTGGGGGCCTCTTGGGGGGTTCTTGGGGCCTCTTTGGGGCCTCTGGGGGCCTCCTGGGGGCCTCTTGGGACGTAAGGCTGGGTTTTCCGGTGCGTGGTCTCTTTCTGGAGCCCCTCTTGGGCCCGTCTCCGGGAGGTTCTTGGGCCGTCTTGGGCGGCTCTTGGGCCGTATGGGGGCTCTCTTGGGCCGCCTTGGGCGGCTCTTGGGCCGTCTGGGGGCTCTCTTGGGCCGTCTTGGGGGCGTCGAGGAGGCCTCTTGTGCCGTCTTGGAGCAGTCTTGGGAGCTTCTTGGGTTGTCTTGGAGCGTCGGAAAGCCGAACAGGCGAAAATGACGAAAACATCGAAAAAAACCAAATGAAAATAAACGATTTTGGCCTCTTGGGGCGCTCCTCGGGGGCCTCTTGGAGGTCTCTTGGGGCGTCGTGGAGGTCTCTTCGGGCGTCTTGGAGCCCTCGTGGGGCGTTTTGGAAGCCTCTTGGGGCCTCCTGGGCGCTTCTTAGGGCGTCTAGGCGGTCTTTTGGGGTGTCTGGGGGCCTCTTGGAACGTGCGGGGGGCCTCTTGGGGTCTTTTTGGCCCGTATTTGGGCCTTTTTGGGCCCGGAAGAGCGTCGTGAGTCGCTCGTGGTGGGCACCCCCCACCCCCTCCAAATCGACCGGACCGGGTTCCCCGGGGAGGGGTTTGGGGAGGGGGAAGCATTTCACACGCCGATGACCCAGGGGGTCGGCGGATTTGGATGACCCGCCCCGGTAACCAACATGATGTGCGGGCTCCATAAGGAGAGGTTTCCTGCTTAAGACTTCCTCGCGTTCCACTCAAAAGCGAGGCTCCTTTTTTGTCGACTATCATGGTGGGATCGTGATGCTGACGACGATGTTGGTGTGTGCTGCTGATGGCCGGTAATCATGCTAGGATCACGACATGATGACGATTGAGTGGTGAGCGAATGTGGGTGAGTGGCAGGATGAGTGGATGACGATGTGGTTTGATGATGTTGATGGGATGGTGGTAGTGATGGTGATGGTGAGTGGGATGATGATGGGTGGTGGTGATGATGGCGACGATGATGACAGGAGGAGTGGGTGTGAAGAGGACAGGGTGGGTGCGGGGACTGCGCGAGGTGTCCTGAGAAAACAAGAACCCCACTTAGGATGAAGGGAGAAGCACAAGGGATTCTCAACACTGTACTATCAAGCCTTCGAAATCAAAAGGGTTTCCATGATTTTGAGCCCGATTATTCGAACATTGCCGTTTCGTTTGAGACATCCTCCAATCACCAGGTCCCGTGCCAGCACCATTCTTACACAGACATGCAAAATCCGCGCTGCTTGAGACAGCGTCCACAAATGGAGCTCCCGCGTGCAACACACGCGCACACACACACACACACACGCACGCGCAGAATGCACACAGAACACACACACACACATTGACCACACCGCACAAAGCACACAGACCACACACACACACATACTCAAAACGCCTACAACACACTGGGCACACACACACACACACCGAGGGCACACACACACACTCACACAACGCACGCATGACACACGAAACACCTGACACAAGCACCACACCCAACTTGCGCACACACAACATGCCTAACACATAAGTTCAGATATACTTATAGATATATATACACATCGGATGCAGACCACACGTGCTCCACGCATAACTCACACATATCACACAGCGGGCACCACACACACGCAGCCACAACACACATAACACACACACACACACCTTGTCCACCACACACACGACTAGCACATGTGTTTGTATGAGCCTGGGCACGCACGTGCCACTTGTACAGGTGGCACGTGCGTGCCCAGTCCCATACAAAAAGAACTGCTTCACGCAAGCATCCCAGGATCCGAGGAGGAGGAAGAAGGATATGGAAAAGAAGTGAAATCATGAGAGAAGGAGGGTACTGAGGATCACCAGATGGCTGTTGGGAAGGAGATGCAACAGCAGGACCGCAGTCGAACGCAGGTGGGGTTGCCACGCCTTGCGATGTGTGTGGCGCGGGAGGGTGTTCTACACCTCGCGGTCGCATTTGAAAAGAAGCTCCGAAATCAATGTTTGGTGGATGTCTCTAGCGAGCCTTTCGTTCTGAAGAACCGGAGGGCAACTTTGAATACGCAAGGTTCTCATTGTGGGTAGTTTGTCTCACGAGAGACGGTCGATGTTTTATAGTATTGACGTCTATCATCATGATTGTGTTTGAAGGTTGTATGGCAACTTGTTGACATTGTGTCTGTTGGACCGTGGCGTCACGGTCTGCGTCAGGGGCGCGATCGATCCTCATAATGTTGTGGATGTCCCGAGCGAAGCGGCCAATTTCAATAGCGAACGGGACTTTCAATGAGTCGTTTGTGAGCTCTATTCTGTCGGACATGTGCGTTTTGTAATCAAATAAAAAACGGAAAAAAACATAGGCAGAGAGAGAGAGAGAAAGAGAAACACGTGCGAATGGACAAATGGACACATCTTCACATACACAGAGAGAGAGAGAGAGAAAGAGAGAGAGAGATAGAAATAATGAGAGAGAGAGAGAGAGAGCGAGAAACAGAGGGAGAACAGACCGTGATGCTTCGAGAGAGGCAGAGGGGGATATGGTAAGGTGGGGACAGAGGCAGGGAGGGACGGATGGAGAGAGAACGATCGATATTGGAGAGCGAGCGAGAAGAGTAGAGCAACCTTTGTAGAGACTTAAATATTTAGTAGCAAACAGGGAAACACGAGAGAGAGAGAGAGATATGGCGAGATAGAGAGAAAGAAAGGGAGAGATGGAAGGAGAGGGGATACACACATGCATATATATATATATATATGTACACATGTCTAGAATTCCATCCGTATACATGTAAAGAGAAAGAGAGAGAGGGATGGTTAAACGTGCCGGCAGAGGTGAGACTTCGGACGCTGTAGAGCATTGAGAGGGATGGCCCAGTTCTAAGCACGGCAAGCAGCGACGACGCGGACTATTATGTGGACGCCATCGTGATTGGTCTTTTTGGTGTGAAGTGGGGAGTTCGGGTATTGCGAGAGCCCACTCAGACAAGCCGAGTGAGCGAATCCTCACTGGTTCATCGACATTGGCATAGTGTACCAGTGCAGTTCCCATTCGGTTTGGCGAATCGACGTGCGTTTCGTTAGATCTGTTCCGTCGTTTTTGGACGTTGATCAGAAATCCCGCTTGGGTACACACGAAACGCGGTGCCGTGTGCACGTGGAGTGCCCTTGGCAGCTTTGACTGAAGTTGTTTGGTTAAAGAGTGTTCTGTCAATCTTTCAGGTGTGCGATGGATGGTGCAAAAGCGTGCCTGCCCCGAGCTGAGCCACCGATGCTGCGCTTGCGCCGTTTGAGAATTGCTTGCGGCGTGCATTGCCTTGCCCTCTCTCGCGGTATGAGCACCAGTGGTTATACCTTTGTTTCGAAGCTTGGGGCAGGAGGTGGGCTCTACCTCTCCTTCAACGTTGATCGTGGCATGGGAGGTGCTTGCAGGTTGGTTCTGCGCGACTGCCTGGCTGATAAAGAGGGGTCCCGCCCTTGGCACGAGAGCCTCTCGTGCGGCTACTTCGGGGTCAAAGCCTCTACGGTGAATTTCGAGGTGGTATATAACAGGCATTACGGGAGTCGTTTTTGGGAGTTCATTTGTTGGCGAATGCGTGTGGCTTGTTCGGGCCGCACGCTCGTCTTCAAGGTGGGGCTCTGGCGCCAGGCAGGGCTGGGATCCGAGACAGGAGCGGTCGGAGGCTGCTGGGGGATCCCGGAGACGGGCCTTGGGCTTGCCCAGTTTTCTGTGCATAGCGGCCCGGCATTTCAATTAGTTTTGGCGGCATTTGGGCATTGCGCAATGGGGGGCCATACCTTGGGGGGCAGCGAGGGCTGCAGAAAAAGGTGCCCTTTTCAGGCCCCCCAAAGATACCCTTTAGGGCCACAAAGGGGCGTCTAGGGCCCGCAAAGGGCACCTTTCTCCACCCCCCCACTATCGCCCCCCATAGGTGTGTTGTCCTTTCAGAGGACGGCGTGCCCGGGTCCAGGCCCTTCGGGCGTTTTCGGGAGGTCTCTGCGTGTAGAAGTAAGCACCTACGCGCCCACAGGCTGTGGATGAGGAGGTAGAGGAAAGCAAGTTGGCAGGGATTAGGTAAGATGATATACATCCAATGGGGATATGTTTGACAGAGTTGTACGCTATTTAAGCTAGCACCCAAATGCTTGCAGGCCTTGAGTGGAGGCCGAGAAGGGAAAGACTGGAGGTACCCAAAAGGACCAGACGATGCTGAGGAAAGTCAAGATCGTGCTCGGAAGGAACGCGGTTTTTCGGGTCAACCAAAAGACTATGGAGGTTACACTGGCAGGTAAGGCGCTGGCAGTCGCCAAATACGGCGGGAACTGGCCGGCAGCTGAACAAGAAATGCAGGCGTCGATCGCGAGGTCGAGCCAGAATTCCATAGCAGGAGAAGGCCCACACCTGCGGGCCATCATTCGCAGTTACCGGCCCAGCGCCAGGTGACATCTGGTTTCGACCGCCTTCATAGCCGCTTGGCGCGCTCCACGATGACCAGAGGCGTGCCACGCTCGGGACTTGAAGGGGCGCGGAGGCATGCTCTGGCTGGATCCTGCAGAGCTGGGATTGGAGTCGCCACGAAACGCTCAGCCTGCGCAAGGGCAGCGAGTACTGCTCGGAATGCGAAAGTCGCCTCGAGCCTCGAGCTCGTGCTCATGGAGGGCTGGCGCGCGAACCTCTTGTTGGAGGCGGCGGGAGCATAGCCGCACAGACTGGTATCTGTGCCGGCCTGGGCAGTACGACGAGCGACGCTGCACGGCTGCCAGGCTCTCGGCAGATGCAGCATGCACGCGGCCAGCGTGATGCCAGGGGCCTTCGTCTCGCCTGCGCACCTGCAGGCGTCCGGCGACAGAGAGGAAGGCAGGCAGGAGGGCCACGCGCCTTGGCGCGCTGCAGTGGAGGAGCTGCGGTGCGAACGCTGCGGATTGGACGAGGCGCAAGACTTCGAGCACGTGCCGTGGCGCTGCGAGGTGGCCAGCAGGCCAAATGGTCGACCTCGGGATGCCTTTCAGCGGCACCTCCTCTGGCCGACCGGCTTGAAGCGTAGAAAGGAGGATTCGATGCCGGCCTGCTTGTGTGGGCCGGCGCCACCATGGAGGCGATCTTCGAGGTGCGCTACAAGGAGGAGGCCGCCCGAGGGCGCGGGCATCACGCACCCAGGGAAGTGGGGCAGGAAAAGGAGGTAGAGAAGGTGAGGGCACAGAGGAAGAGCAGGAAAGCATACATGAATTGATGAGTAGGTAGAGGTAGAGAGGAACATCTAGCAGGGAGAAGGATCGGGGAAGACAGTCAGGCAATACACATAATATTTGTGTTGGTGCGAAGATGTAGTGTACATGATTCAAGCTTGTGTGCCCACAGGCCCTGGACAAAGCCACCGCGATCCGGGAGAAAGAGCTGGCTACGTTCAACGAGGAGAGCCGCGGCGGTGGACTCTTCGTGGCACGTGGTTTCTGAAAGTATTGTCGTTTGTTTGTGTCGATGCGGGAGTGAATTGTCAGCCTTCTTCAGTGTGGGCGATCCATGTCGGCACGGTTTGTTTTCTGACGGAGCGGGGCTCGTTGAACAGTGGGGCTTCTGAGGATGACGTAGAGCCCCCGACGCGTTCCAGGCGTGTGGTGTCACGGGGAGGTTGTGGGAACGAAGCTTCGGGAGGGGCTCGGCGGGACAAGTGTCTCCAGGGGATGCTCGGAGAGGGCTCTCGAGTCCCGCAGTGTTGTTTTCAGGCGTTGGGTCGACATGGCATTTCGGCAACGAGTTTCCCTACCATGCCCATCTGCTGTTGCCTCCATATATCCGTAAGGGCTTCGCCCCCTGCCGCCGGCCCCCTCGCCATGGAAGAGCGAAGTCATGAGGCTTTGGCTTCGCCGTGAAGCAGTGTCGGGACCTGTTTGTTTTTTGGCCCTGACCCTACGGATCTGCGTGAGGGGTGCCGCCGAATTTCAGAAATGTGGCAATTCCCTCATGGTTTTGGACCCCACAAGGGGGCCGGCGGATTATATAAGATTTTCCGCCTTGTGTTGTTCGCCGACCTTCTCAAGCATCCCAGGCGCCTGGGTTTGAATAAATCCTACACCTCCTGGGGCTGCAACCCGGCCGACCGAAGCCCAATAGATTCACACATGTATGCATGTTTAGCGTTTCTACGTTATTATTGTGACCGACGTGTAAGTTTCTGAGCCAGGCCCGCTGGGCCTGGACACCTGTGTCTGGGATGCAGGATGGCCTGGGTAACATCCGTGCGTGCATACGCTACCCATGTCCAGGCCAGGCCAATTCGCCCCGATCCAGGGCACAGGATGGCTTGGACAAGGTCGTCCCGTACAAGCGGCGTTTTGCGCACAGCTTGGCCTGACCAGGCGACAATATTGCGATCATATTTCTGATCACTGCCCATCGCCAACGACCAGCGCGAGCGTATGGCCTCCCACGGCTATAAGAGGCCATTGCTTTATTGCTTGGGGCATGACGGGCGTCATGGCCCCCGCCCCCCCCCCCCCCCCCAATATGACGCAACGCTCCCCCCCCCAGTGCGCTCCGGGCACTGCCGCCGTGCGCATTGGGATCCGCGTAGGTGTCCGCGTAGGAATCCGCATAGGTGTCTGGTCCGCAGGCGTCGTCGTCGTCGTCGTCGTCGTCGTGCGCGCGGACGCGGCTGGAGCCTGTTTTCAAGTCCGCGCCGATGACGGCAATCATCTGGGGGGGAGGGGGTCGATGACGTCACGTTTCGCGCCGGCGGCGTTTGGGAATGGTTAGGAATGGCGGAGGACGGGTAGCACGAACATGTAGGTGGCGATATGCACCACAACGCTTGTGTACATCACAGTGCCCGCGTGCACCACAGCGCCTGTGTACACCACGCCGCCGATGTACACCACAGCAGCCGCGTGCAACACTGCGTCAGTTTGTGCCACCGTGCCTGCGGGCACAGCAGCCCCTGTGTACACCACGGCGCCTCCGTGCACTACATCAGCCGTGCGCAGCACAGCACCAGTGTACACCACAATGCCTGCGTGCATTGCAGTGCCTGTGTACGCCACGACGCCTGTGTGCACCACATCAGCCGTGTGCAACACAGCACCATGGTTGTGTATAGAATTTCAGAAGTACTCCTTGTGACAAAATGGAGCGCCTGTGGATTCCAGAGAAAACAATGGAAAACGAATCCTCATGGACGAAGGAACGCCGCTGAAATCTACGAGTCCCCCCGAGTCCGCCCGCATCACCCTAACTCCCACTTGCGTCCAGGAGGCTCCAGCTAAACGGGCTGTCCGAAAACCAAGTGGACCGATTCAATGGACCATTGTGCGGTGCACGCTGAGATGCGAACGTGCGTTGTAACGCCAAGCCGCGTGACGGGGGGTAAGAAGGAGGAGAAGGAGGACGAGGAGGAGGAAGAGGAGGAGGAGGAGGTGGAGGAGGAGGGAGGAGGGAAAAACGCCGCATTCGATTATCAGAACTTTCCCGGCGTGGCGTTTATGTGTCCGCGTCATATCCTGACGTACATGCTCCTTCTACCTGTCCTATACACGCAGGCGCTGTGGTGTACACCGACGCTGCATTGCACGCGGATGCTGTGGTGTAGACAGGCGCCGTGACGTGCACAGGCGCTGCGGTGCACGCAAGCACTGTGGTGTACACAGGCGTTGTGTTGCTCACGGTTGCTGCGGTGTATGTACACCGGCGATGTAGTGTTCCCAAGTATTGTGGTATACACGGGCGGTGCGTTGCACACGGCTGTTGCGGTGTACGCAGGCGCTGTGGTGCACACGCGCGGCACGCGAGCGTTGTGGTGTACAGTGTACACAGGCGCAATGGGCAGATCGCCACTTACATGCTGCTCGCGTCGTCGTCGTCGCTCGTCGCTCGTCGCTCGTCGCGTCGTGCGCGCGGCCCCGGCTGTGGTGCCCGAGCCACACGGCGGGGGGGGGGCGTCACGTCATACCTCCCCCCCGCCCTCCCCCCCCCATGAAGCCCGTCATCGCCGAACATAAAGAAACGCCTTCCAACGATCCATCGCCACCCGTGCACATATATATATATATATATATATACACATATATATACACACATATATATATATATATATATATGTGTATTGGTTGAGTGAGTTTGACCTGGCCATGTTAGTAAGATTGGTGTATGTGCGTGGTTGGTGCCCCTGTGCCAGCGGCCGTTCCCCCATGGGGATGGGAAGAGGAGGCCTTCAAGCCCCAGGACGTGCAGAACCAGCGACCGCGCTTCTCGTCAAAATCCCCCCGTCGTCCGCCTCCACGTCTCCTCCACCTCCTGCTGCTCCTCCTTGTTCCGTTCGGATTGTCCCCCCACATTCCCACCCCCTCGCCTTTGCCTCTTACTTCGGTGCCCTCCTTTTCCTCCCGTCTTCTGATGCAGTCAGGCACGCTGCCGCAGTGGTGCAGTTCTTCTGGCCCGCCCTAGGCGGTCGGCACCCCTCAGGGGGGCCGTCTTCAGACGGGCAACGGGCCAGCATATGCCTGTTCCCCCCTCCCTGCCTGCTCCCCTGCGCGTCCTCTGGCAGCACGTCCTCCTCGTGATCGTCTTTGCCACCGTCGTCTCTGTTTCTCCTCGTCGTCCTGCTCTTCTCTCTCGTCGTCGTCCTCCTTGTCCTCCTCGTCTCCTCCTCATCGTCATCCCCGTTTTTGTTTCTCCTCCTCGTCGTCTTCCTCTTCCCCGTCGTCATCCTTATCGGTATCCTCCTCGTTTTCGCCGTCGTCCTCGCCCCACGCCTGCTCTCCTCCCTTCTGCCTGGGAGGAGACGGAGGCGTTGCAGGCGGTGCTGGCTCTTGATTCATCCTCCATGTCCCCTCCCGCCTAGTGCCCCCCCCCTCCTTCTCCTCCTCATCCTCCTTCCTCCTCATCCTCCTCCTTCCTCCTCCTCATCCTTCTCCTCATCCTCCTCATCCTCCTCATCTTGCTCCTCCTCGTCCTTCCCGCCTAGTGCCCCTCCTGCGCATCCTGCCACACGGGCGCATCCGACGGACTTCGTCCACTACCAAGCTGGCAGATGTCACGACAACCGTCCCAATGCGTATTACTTCGGACAGTTTTTTGTCGGGCTCACGCGGTGCTCGCACTCGACACCCTCTGTCAGCTTTCGCGTGCTGGTCATCCTCGCTGGCCAGTCTTCCCGCCAGTGTCAGCGCCATGTTGTTGGGTGTCTGCTTGGGCCGCCGGGGCGTCGGCTGTTCCTCGTTTGATCTGGCCCTCCTCCGCGCCTTCCCCCCCACGTCGCCCGCCAGCGTCGCAACGGGTAACTGCGTCCCGCGCCTCGCGGTCCAGGCCGACGAACCGTCTTTGTCGACGGGGGCGACGTGAGAGTGCGAAGGCGGCCCTGCTTTGCATAGCCCGGGTGCGTCCTCTGTCCTCGCTCCCCCACGCCAGGAGGAGAAGGAGATGCTGCATGCGGTGTCCGCCCTCAAGCAGGCCATCACGGTACTGTCCAAACACCACAGCGGTGCCTTCCTGCAGGCGCCCGGCAGATCGCCGAGACATGGCACGGGTCGAGTCCACATCGCAATATCGTCTCGTTGTTTCTCCGCCTCGTTCCCCCGCCATTTCTCCCCAACCTCCCGTGCCTGTTCCTCGTCTTCGCCGCTGGGACCGTCACCAGCCTTCTTCTCGTCATACTTCCTCGTTGTAAAGGGCCGCATCATCGTATCTGACCTCGTCCGTATATTTTCTCCTTCTGTGTCCCTCATTATCCTCACATTCCCTCGTTCTCGTCCTCGTCATGTTCTCCTTGCGGTCGTCCTGCGTACTTTTTCTCTTCCTCCCCATCCTGCTCCGTCCCGCTTGTGGCAGTTCATGCGACTGCAGCTGCAGAGTCGGGTGTCATTTTTTCGCACATTGTCCTTTTCACCATTCTCGCCGAGGGCGCTCCAGTGCTCGCAAAATTCCTATTCGCAAGCGTCCGAAACAAAACAAACAGAAACATAGGGCCCGGTGCAAATGGATCGTAATTCCCCCGTGCAGGCCCAGGCCATTTGCGAGCAGTTTCTTTGCGAGTGGTGGAACGCGTTTGTTTGCCCTCGTGTTCCTCATATTGCACGTTGCGCGACGCACCCAGTTTAGAGCGCTCCCTTCCTGTGGCTCCCCAGCTCGCGCCAGCGCGTCTGTAAACAGCAGGCAGCGCCCGATCAACACCGCATGCCTCGCGAGCGCCGCGGCGCCTTTGAACACCTCCGTGCCAGACCTCCAACGTCGCAAGGCACTACAAGCGACCGCCTTTCGTTTTCTTACAAGTCTTTCTTTTCTCTTGAAAAATATTCGGGCCGCAGGATCCCAAACCATGTTCCAGGATCGAACGCATGTCCTTCGAAGGCATTTTCGAATGTATCCGGGTCTTCTTAGGGGAAGCCGGGTGTCTGTGGAGGCCGAGGCCAGGCCATGTTGGTGGCCTTGGTTCCTCCTGTCGGCCGTCTTGAACTCTTCAGAGAGCTTTAGTCGTTTGCGTTAGTTCGCGCCTGCGTTCTTTAATTTTGCATCCGCCCGCCGCTGCGGATGTGCGGCTCATGCCCTCTGATACAACTACACGAATTGACGGTGCGTATCGTGCGCGTTGTAGCTGGAAGAGGGAGCGCGCGCTGCGTCTGGATCAACACGAATAGACAGGTTCTGCAGAAGGCCCTCCCGAAGGGACCTTCTGAAGCTCGGCGAAGGTAGAGAATATGCATCTCATTTGTCAGGTTGGGTTGCGGATGACCTCTTCTAACATCAGACCACCCCAAAAAACAGGCGGTCAGCCGAAACACAAGCAGGGTGATGTCCTATGCGTTGACCGAGATGACAGCTTCCATCGCAGCCGCAATGCAGCTGGCAGAGGGAGCGCGATGCTGGACGGGAGTCCGACCGACCTTGCGACAGGCGATTTATGGTGAGCATCGTCAGAATTCCAAGCCCCGGACGGAAAGCAGCGGCTCAAGCTTAAATTAGAGCGAGTGAGGATTCCCGCGACAACGTTATCAGGGGTCGCGGGCCTTGTCTGTTCCCCGATCAGCGCCAGGGGCGCCGAGCAATCGCAGGACCGAGAGGACTTCGTTTCAAGCGCAAGAAGTGGAGCGTGCGAGGGCGCCCCCTAGAGAGGACTGGGCTAACCGACCCAGACGCGCGCGCCGCTGCAGATGGGGCCGACTTCCCAGAGGAAGGCCCGGCAGGGACTCGCAATTTTATTTTGCGCGTCGAACAGATTCGAGGCGCGGCGAGATTGCCACGTGCGATAACAACGGACACCCGCCTCGCACGAGAGAAGATGATGACGCCGAGATAAATCGGCGGGTTTTTGTCCAATGCTGCGACGATCGGCCTGCGATTGATGACTTCGACCCCTCGCGCGTTCGGGCCCCAACTGGCGCCGATGAATCCATGGGGGCAGCGAATAGACATCAAGGGGCTATTCCAGACGCCCCACAGCGCGCGCTTGCCAATCCAAG
This sequence comes from Prorocentrum cordatum, assembly GCA_963575745.1. NCBI lineage: Eukaryota > Dinophyceae > Prorocentrales > Prorocentraceae > Prorocentrum > Prorocentrum cordatum. Next base: position 1,228,167 of record CAUYUJ010005446.1, on the reverse strand, counting down.
CGATCTTGGTCAGCTTTCCGCCATCTTCGGCGCGGCGGCGGCGGCGGCGGGGGCGGGGGGGGGGGGCAGCGATTCGAAGGGGGGCATTCGATTTCCGAGGGGATGGCTAGACTGGAAGGCTTTCGAGCGCGGCTAAGAGGCATCGCCCTGCGCCTTCGCAGCCTCCAGAGTTCGAAGACACTCAGCCGTCGATCGAGCGCGGCCGTCGCGGAAGGCCCGCCCAGCCAGGGCGCCTGACAGCGCCCCCGGCTAGACTTGTCAGACAGTTGCGGCTGAAACGGGATGCGCTAAGGATTTCGCGGTTGGGCTCGGACAAGGCCCTGCCGATTCGAAGCAGGAGCGGCCGTTGCAACGCGCGTCGCACCGCATAGAGGCCCAGCGGGTTCGCCAGGTCGCGCGCGCCGACTGCTGGCGCGATTTCGCCCAAGAACGCGCGCGCGCCCTGGCGCGGGGGCGCGGGCGAGTCTCGATTCCTAGGCAAATTTTTGTCCGTCGTTGCGCGCCGGGCCCCCGCGTTCAGAATGCTCTGGCGCCTGTCAGGGCGTCCGCGTGGCTCTCCTGCGAAGCGGGCGCGCAGCCCCGACCAGACGTCACTGCGTCGCATTGCGAAGCGCAGAATGGCAGGCAGCCCAGCAGAGGGGGGCCTCGGCGACAAGCATGAGATCACAAGAAAGGAAAGTTAGCTTCATGCGCGACAGCTGGAGGCATCTCACGCCGGCGCGGCTGGGCGGGCCCAGGCGAGGGTCGGTCTCGAGATCGCGCCGGGCAGGGCCGGCGCAGAAGCCGACGGTGCCCGGGCCGACGCAGACAGGGATCGCAAGGCGAGGCGCGCGATTGAAGGCGTTTGCTCGAAGGCGACGCCCCCGCCCGCGCCGGGGGCGCAGCCGAGCGGGCCGCCCGGCCCGCGGTGGCGGCCAGGGCCGCGGCCGAGGAGGCAGTCGCGGTCGAATGCTGCGAGGCTCGCAGCGAAAGCCGGGGCTGAACATATGGCCCAGATTCACGGGGGCGAAATGATTTCAATGGCAGCGGACAGACATGGAAGCAGCGCGGCCGCGAGATGCACCGATCGCCGACTTTCGGACTCGGCTGCACTTCGCGGAATGTGCTGGGCGTTCTAAATGTCGATTGCATTGCGCCTTGCTGGCACGACCGCCGCCGCCGCGCGAGGCGACGATGGGGGTGGGGGCGGCGCCGGCCCATGGCAGTGGCATTTCCCGTTGCCCGCGCGCGCTGGTCCGACGCGCGGGCGAGCGACCCGACGACAGACTCCGTTGCAATGGCCGCTCTTTTCTTGGAGCTGCCGCCGACCCCGCGCGCGGCGGAAGTTCGAGGGGCGCCCGCAGCGGCGCGCCGCCCCGAGGATGCGCGAGAAGAGCGCCGACAGAGAGTTTCGGGGGGGTCGACGACGGGGGCCCGACCAAGAAGCGCGCGTGGCTGCCGGGGGAGGAGGGCGAGCCCGATACGGAGTCGCGAGTGGAAGCCCCGCAGAGGCGTGGACCACGCGACGAGGCGTGAAAGAGCGGGGGAGGCCCCGCGAGGGTTAGCCCCGCGGGGCGGAGGCCAGGGCGGCCATTCAAGAAGAAGAGGTCGCAGATCGAAGCGCAGAGCGCACGAGGAAAACCAACGAGGGGCCGGCTTCGGGGCCAGCCGAGGCAATGAGGGAAACGATGGAATCAATCGTTTCCCCCCCTAAGAGAGGGAAGAGACCCCTTGAATTGAAAAGCGAAGCCGCGGAGGCCGAGGCGCCTGCATTTGCGCGGCCCGAAGCTACTCTGCACGAGGAGTAAGGTAGGGTCGCTTTCGAAGCGTCTGAGGGGGGGGGGGTGGGGCACTGGGCCGGCGAAGACCGGAACGCCCCCGCGGGCCGCGTCGGGGGGCGGGGGGTCTGGCGGAGACCCCAGCTTGCAGAATGTTGATGGCGGCGGACATGATGAAGCATTAGATCTCGATCTGTTCGCGCCGGTGGCTGCGGGCCTGGGGCCTGGGGGCCCACCTCGGGGCGACGGGCTTGGCGGCCGCGGCCCTGGGGGTGGCCCGGGCGGTCCCATTGGAGGTCTTGGTCCTCGCGAAGGATGGCGGTGGGCCGCCGGGAGACGCGCCCCCCCCCCGGGGGACAGCGACGCCGCGCTGCCCGCTTATCGGAGACGGGCCGAGGGCCGGGGGCGCAGAGAAGGCAACAGTAGCCCTTCCAGACGCCCCCAACGCTGCTACTATACCTGAACGGCCCAGGGCCGCATGCCGACTTGTGGCCGCTGCGACATAGGAGACGGACGGACGAAGCGTTGAAGCGGTTCAACCAGGCGTTAGATATCAGGTACTCCGCTATAATTTCCGCTGGCAGAGCCTGGTAGATCCCCGCCCTAGACGTTGCGATCGCGTCTGATTTGCTAAGCTCTAGACTGCCGAAATTTGTGGTTGAGGCGATGAAGCCGTTCTTGGTTGATGTTGACAGACAAGATGATCTGTTCCCGCGAAGAGATTATTCCGTCGTGCAAAGGGGGATCACGTGCGTCATCGTTCAATGCGCATTGGTGAGATATGGTAGGGTCGAGGGAGAAGACCATCAAATCGTAGACTCGCACGTGCTATCGGTGGGCCAGCACGTGCGGCGAGTTGCCAGGCCCAGCGAAGAAATGCGGCCTGCTCTCCGGATTTTCGACGTCGGTGGACACGGTTGCTATTTCAGATCCGAGAATTGAATCGAACATGGCAAGTTGCAAGACTATGAACAAACATGGAACCCTTTCATTGAATACGAAAATCAAGACCATGGTGGATCGTCGACGTCAATGAAAAATGAAACTCGGTGCTGCCCGGTGCTCGTGGGGCGTTTCGGGAAGCCTCTGGGGCACAAGCAATTGGCAGTTTTGTCAGCTTGTACATATTGGCCTTCGTTCCATCCTGCCACCGTCCCAGGGCTTGGGGCACGTTGCCGATTGGGCTTGTGGGAGGCCCCTGGGGGGGCTCCTGGAGGCAGTTTGAGAGCTTCTTGAGTGCCGTTTCTTGAGGCTTCTTTTTGGTTTCTCTGGTTTCCCGGGGCTCTTCGGGGGCGTCTCGGAGCCACCTGGGTTCTCGGGCTTCCAAGGGGCTTTCTGGGGCGGGGGGCTTGGATTTTCGGTTCGTGTTCGTTGGCTTGGGCCCCTGCTGGGGCCGCCAAGGGGCCCTCTGGGTCGTCTCGGGGGCCCCCGGTGCCATTGCGAGGCCTTCGGGGGGCGTCTGTGCGCCCTCGCGGAGGCCTCGTTAGCAGTCGCGGGGCGCGGCGCTTGGGGCCTCGAGCCGTCGTGGGGCTTCGGGGAACAGATTCGCGAGAGCGTTTAAATTTTCGCGAAACCCGCGGAACGGCGGCGGCCTGTCGAGGGGCCTGGCCAGGCATCGCTAACCTCATGGGCCTCCAGGGATTTTCATTCCGCTAAGGGATGAGAGGATGCCCGTTCCTTGCCGGGGCGTCAGCCGAGGATGGTGCGACGCAGCGAGATGCGGCGGGAGGGGGCGCCTCGAGCTGACGGATGCAGTGGGGCCAGCCCGAGACCAGTGGGAAGGGCAGCCGCTGGCATCTTGGAAGGGCGCATTGCGTGAACGCCGGGAGGCCCATGGCACGGCGACGAAAGCTCGCGTCTTTAAGGGTGGCCACCAATTCGGGGGGCGCGCCCCAAAAGGGGGGCGGGGGGGGCCGCGGTGGCGCGGGAGTGCGAGAAGACATTGGCACCGCCGGGCGGAGGTCCAGGTCTGCCCACGCGGTTAAAAGTGCTGTTTTCCGTGATTCCACCCCGAGTCACCGTTGACGTCCATTCGCAGCCCATCGCGGTTCATGGTGGCTGCGCTGGCCAGAGAAGCCGCGAAGGTCGCGTCTGTTGCAGACCTGAACAGGTCGGGCGCAGGCCGCGCGCGCCGATTGGCCTGGGGTTTGTGCCGCTTTCGCGGGAGGGGCGATGCAGAGCACCCTGTCGTTGCAGGCTTTTCCCCCGCCGTTCCCGCGACCGACGCAGGGCCCGGCGACGGCGCGACGGGGGGCGGGCTCGTCTCTGGAAGCGAGGCTCGCGCATTGCCTTCAAGGGGCGGCCCGCAGATCGGTCGGTTGCCCTTCCGGATCTCTGGAAACCTTCTCGCTAGACCCTAGAGCAGCGAAGGGGGCGACTGCGTGTCTGGCGCCCGAGACGCGCATGATCGCCCACAGCGGCGGCGGCAGAGTAGGATTCGAACGGGCGCCTGCCCATGCCGGGGGGGGGGGGGGGCAAAGCCGCGCCCTTGGGGCCTCGAGCATGGCGGGGGAAATTTCGAAGCGGAAATATTGAATCGATGGCCATGCCCGGCGCCCTCAGCGGGGGAAAAGGTATTGGATTTCGGACGCACTTTCGCGCGGGAGTGCACGACGCCTCCCAGCTGCCCAGTGGACATCAAATCCGTTTGATTATTTTGGGGGATATGCCGCCCTTCACAGTCGCCGGAAAAGGAGGCGCTCGGTCGAGCGGGCGCCCCGGCAGCTGGCGAGGACAGGCATTTGCCAGTAGGCTCGCGCGGCGCCAGGCGCCGAGACTAGTCTGGCGGATCCGCGGACCATGGGGGGGTCCAGTCGATCCAAACAGGAATTGCGCGCGAATTAATCTATCTTATTTCACGAGCGTGCCGACCATGGTCCGCGCCTCGCGCCTCTTGGACGGGCCAGGAAGTTTCTCGGCCCTGGCGTGTGTGATCGCGAATTTCCGCTGTGCGCGCGCTGTTGCTGGGGCGTTGCGCTGGTCGGCCGCGCCGTTGACAGCCGACGTCGAGCCGATCGCGTCAGCGCGTGTTTCCGCTGCGGAGGCACCGCGGCACGCGCTAATTCCAGGGCAGACTGCTGCGCCGGGGCGACGCGGCGTTGCTTCCAATTGCGCGGGGATTAACGTGACCAGGGAGCTCGCGATGTTCGAGTTGCCTCGGGAAAACCCGGATGATTGTTTGGCCTCGACGAATTGGGAGGTGGATCGGTCGCGGGCGAGAGAAGATTGGTTGCGGATGCGAAGTGTCGCCTCTTCCGCATTTATTATTTGTCATGTCCCTCAGAAGTCCTTCGTCGACGCTTGCGAGGCTGCCAAAGCGCGTCGACCGCAATGGCGGAAGTAGGACTACGCGCGGGCACGAGCACCCCGCCCGCGCGCTGAAACGCATAATTGGGGACCGCACTGCACGATGGGCCATTGGTTGGAGGGCGGGCGACTTCTCTGAGAGGCGCTGCAGAGAGACCCCCCGCTTCGCATTCTGAGACCAGCATGCGACGCTTTTCGCCGCGGCGGGCGCGCGCGCGAGACATCGGCCATCCACGTCGTCAGCTCCCTGTCGAAAATGGAAACACCTAGAGAAAAGTACGTAGACATGTGCGCCGATCGCGCGCATGAGCTGGGGCTGGCGCGCCCGGGCATGACGACTGTCCATGGCCCTGCAATTCCAGGTTGCAAGAAGCAGAATGCGGTCGCTGAGCGAGCGGGCGGGGTCGTCCAAGCGGGGGGCTCGAGCGCGTCTCGTGGTCGCCGGCTTTCCCTTTCAATATTTGGCATTCGCAGTGCATTATGTTTGCGTTGTTCCCCGGCTGTTGGACCCGAGGTCTTCGGGTCGCCCCCAACTCTGGCTTGTGCGTCGCGCGGGGGGGGGGGGGCAGCGGGCTTCGGCGTGCCCCTGGTTCACTTGGAAGGGGCAGGCGCGGCGAGCAGATTGCCGGGGGGCGGGGGCCGACCGGTCAAGAACGCGCATCATGTGCGGCGCACCGCGCGCAACTTTGCATCGGGAGATTATTTGTTCAAGTTCCCAGTGCAGCACGCCGATCGCAAGGCGAGTGTTATGATAAATTTAGCGGCCCTCGGGGGCGAGTCGCCAGGGTGCCCCGCGGTCCCGCGGCGGAATAATTGCGGGCCCGCCGAGCGACCGGGCCTTCGCCTCTGCGGCGGGGGCAGGTGCCGCGCGACAGGCGAGCGCTGCAACGAGTTTTTGTCAGATTGGCGCGTCCAGGCGCGGCGCGCTGGAGGCCGGCGCGCGGAGGCGTGGCCGCCCTGGCGCCCGACGCGGCGGGAGTAGATTCGTTTTCTCTTGCTTGCGTTTTTTAGCATCCATCCGCCCGCCGCCGCGGGCGTTTGGCATCAGTCTTTTGATGCCGACGTAAAGAAGGCGGCGTCACAATTGCGCATCGTTCGCGTTGTTGCCGGGAAAGGGGCGCGCAACGACCACTGTCGCATCCGCGCTGTCATCCTTCAGCGCAAATGGGCTGGTCTTGCAAACGGTTCTCTCGCATGGGCCCTCTGTGCTTGGAGAAGATGTATCACGTGCGTCAGGTTGGTTTGCTGGTGCTCTCGATCGCCTGACCAACACCAGCTTTGGTAGGCGCAAAGGACGCGCCGGAACGCCCAGAAAGCTTCGCGAGCGATAAGGGAGCGAAGGGTGGGGGGGGGCAATGCGCGCGGCACTTAGGGAGGAGAGAAGGGGGGGGGCTTTCTAGGCAGCGTTGGGCATTCCGCTGCGCGACTGAAGGGGGGGCGGATGGGGGGGGCGACGCATTCGGCTTTTTGTGGGGAGAAGGGGGGCCTTTCCAGACAGCTTTTGGCATTCCACCGCGCCTCCGCGTGGCAATGGGCGCGGCGGCGGATCGGTTCGCTCGTTTTGTTCGATTTGCGCGTCGCCGCGGGGCCAAGTGCCGTGCCCAACAAAGGCCAGAACCGCCAATTTCGATCTTCGGAACTCGCTCCTTGAACTTCGAGGGCCAGAGGAATGCGGAAGAGCGGGGGCGAAGGGTGCAAATGCAACGCGATGTCCATCGATTGTTTTTTTGTAGGTCTGTTCGGATTTTTTGTGTCCACGTCGAAGACCCCGTGGCGGCGCCGTCATGAGAAATAAGACCGTGCCCTGGAGAAGTCAGCGCGCATGCCACAATATACATGTTGTTGTGTTTCCACGGGATGGAAGGTGACGGGGCGGGGGGGCGGCGACGAGGATGACGATTACAACGGCGAGGCGTGCGTCGAAGCCCGCGCGGACGACGATCTGTCGGGAAAGGGCAGGGACAGGATAATCTTTCAGGAACAGACGCGGCACAGTGAAACAAGAATAATGCAAAAGGGAGAGGGGAAGGGTCGTTCGTTACGACTTGTTTTTCGTTTCCACGTCCGCGGATGCCTCCCCCCATGAAGTCGGACAAAAAACGGATTCACTGGACGCTTGGAGGGGGGCGGGATTGAACTGCCCCCCCCTCATGAGTGGCAACGGCGAGGCGGAAGTTCGAACATCCCCTTCGGTGGAATTGTAAGGAGGCGGGGAGTTCGAGCTGCTCCCATTCGGTTCGAGCTGAACTGAGCCTCAGAAGGATTCAGTTGGAGCTGGACCGCTACAGTAGGGTGATCCCAGAGGTGGATCGAACCCGACAAGTTGCTGCATTTTTGGGCCGACTCCAGCTACAGCAGTATTGTATAAGTGCTGGATCGGACCTCCGTGTGGTTCAAGTAGAGTTGGAGCCGGCCGTCGCGCGATGCTTCACAGTTCGCGCATACCTACCAGCCCATTCAGAATCCTTGCCCATGGCAGCTGGCGGGAAATAGGACGAAGAGACACAATACTGTGACACAGAGCGGGCAGCCAGGGTGGGCAGAGATATCTCCGGGAGCAACGGGGGGACCCCGGAGGGCGTCGTCGGGCCATCCCTGGAGCCCGCGCGGGGGGCGAGGCGCGGAGGAGGAGGAGGAGGAGGAGATGGCGGAGCAGGAGGAGCAGACGAGGAGGAGGAGCAGTAGGAGGACTTCGACGACGACGACCACGGCCACGACCACGACGAACAGAGGAGGAAAAGGACACCTAATAATACGACAAAGGCAGGGACGAGGACGATGGCGAGGAGGAGGAGGAGGGCAACGAGGACGAAGACAGAGCTCTCAGCATCGCCTCTTGGAGCCTTCTTGGGGCTCTTTTCGTAGGTTGTCGTGCCTACTTGGAGATATTTTGGTGGGTCTTGAGGCCCTCGTGGGGCCCTCTTGGAGCCCTCTTCGGTGTCCTCCCTCGGAGCCATGGACAGCTTTGGGGGGCCATCTTGGAGACCATCGAACAAACGAGAAGGGGGTCCCGAACTACCCTCCCTACGGGGCTATGGAAATCCTCTTTTCGGGTGCTCTTGGGGCGTTCTTGGGCTGACCGTGGGCGATCGTAAGGCCGTCGCGGGTGCCTCTTGGGCCCCACTTGGGGTTCTCTTGGGCCATCTGAGGACAATCTTGATGCTAAAAAAGCTCAGAAGCGCATCGGAAGCAAAATGACGTGAAGGCAGACATCATGGATTTCCATTTGATGTTCGAACGAGTTTGGCCACCCGGGGGGGGTCCTGAGGGGGCTCCGAGAACACTTCGAACCGTCTTGTGGCCCTCTTCGGGCCTCTGGGAGGTATGTCGGAAGCTATCTTGAACCATCTGTTGCTGTGTTGAGCCACTTTGGAGGCCATTTTGGACCGAACCCAACTAGGATGCGATTCAAGTTTGATCAAGCTACACTAGGATTATGTTATAGTTTGATCGAACGTTGATCACATTCTGGAAAGGGGAAGGGGCGCTTCAAGTGAGGAGGGGGGGGGCGGTTTCGACGTGTCCAGGGATTTGTTTCTCCCGGCTCGGGCGAGAGCTATGTTGGTATACCCAGGCCCTGGCAAGGCCCACCCATCCTGGGCTCAGGCCTGCTTGGCCAGTGTTGGTGTACACCCTAGGCGATGCTTAAGAAAACCCAAGTTTTCGTCCAGGGTCTCGATTATTCTTAACTTTTCAATGTAAATCCCAAGATTATGATAGAAGTTCTGGGTTTTCTTCAAGTTCTGAGACTGTGAATTTCTTAACCCATGATTTCTTAAGCATTTCGCAGGGTGTATATGTAGATCTCGACCCGCGGAGGAGCCGAGGGGGAGGGAGCGAGAGCGGGGGCCCAGGTGCCGCGCACGCACCTGCCGCGCGCCCAGTCGGCTCTCCCCGTGCGCACGCCGGGCGCCGCGGTCCGCCGCCCGATCGCCTGGTCGGCCGCGGCATTTCGATGTCGACGACCAGGGGGGGAGGAGTGGTGGCCGAGGAGGAGGAGGAGGAGGAGGAGGAGGAGGGCGAGGAGGAGGAGGAGGAGGAGGAGGAGGAGGAGGAGGAGGACGAGGGGAGGGCGAGGAGGAGGAGGAGGACGATCAACGCGGGCAAGGAGCTCCTGATGATGAGGAGAGGATGGGGAGTGGCCGACGACGGCGCATGAAGAGGACGAGTGGGGAAGGAGCCTACTGGAACCTCGTGGCCCCAGTTCCAAGGGGCCGAGCTGCACCCATCGACGTCACGCCGCCCCGAGTCAGAGCCGAAGCCGTGCTCGACACAGCGCACCACCGACGCAGGTTCTGTTGTATACGCCCGACGGGGTATTGTTCTCCTCCACACGCGTCTCGGACTTACAGCTGCTACATGCGCAAGACGCCCGCCCCGTCTCGGACTTACAGATGGTACATGCGCAAGACGCCCGCCCACGGGTACGTGCCAGCCCCTCGGCGGGAGGAGTGGGTCGGGGCTCATCTTGAGGTCGGACAGGGGTGTGGCAGAACAGGGTGTGGTGCCACTCGTTAGAATGGCGATGCTATCTACGATAGATGTCCTCGCCAGATCCAGCGTTCGCACCACACCCCTTTACACCACACCCCTTTCCTACCCCCAGAGCTCAGGAGACGGGAGTCAATGCAGACGGGGGTCAGCCAGAGCGTTGGATCTTGCACGATCCTGCAGGACCAGGGTCGCACTTGCCCGGGCTTGGGTTCAGGAGTCTGCAGGAGCCTGCAGGATCCTGCAAGGCCTGACTGACCCGCGGTTGGACTGACCCGGGTCAGAAGATACCCGAGAGTGGGGTGAGGAGGAGAGGAAGATGCAGAGAAGAAGCAGATGATTCCATCCCGCCCAAGTAATGCGAGCAGAGTAGGCGGGATCATCGCCGATGCATCCGCGATGCGGCGCGATCCAGAGCACGAGTTTGTCCAGTTCGACGTTGGCGGTGAATTTGCGATGCATCGGCGATGCGGTGCGATCCTCCGAATCCGTTCTGCTCCAGCCGATGTGGGTGGTCTCTAATTCGAATGCGTCCTCTTCATCCTTCTCCCTCAGGCCTCCCCTTCCTCCTCCTCCTCCTCCTCCTCCTTCACCGCTCATCCTCTTCCTTCTCCTGCATCCCTTGCCCATCGACGACGATGCAGACGTCGTCGATTTCGTCCTTGTCCTCGTCGCATGCCCGGCCTGCGCACGGTCGCTCAATTCAGGAGTAACGATAGGGAGGGATAGGTATAGGGGGAATTCATCGACTCCCAATCGCCCATTGATCGCCGATAGGGGCCCGATAGCCCCAACCTGCCCTTGAAGATGCGGTTCACTATCGGAGGCCTATCGCCGATCTATCCGCGATGTATCGCCGATTCAAGGCCGATGCATCACCCCCCTGTGCCCGCCCCCCCCCTATCGTTGCCCCTCATCAGTCGGCCACGGTCCAGCGCTTGCCACTTGGCGACGGCGTCGATGGCAATGTCGTTGTCGTGGTCATTCCGAGTACGTATTTTGTGGCACCGACGCCGGGGCGTCGGCACGCCAGGAGCCGGCCGTGTGCGACGGTGGAGGGAGGAAAAGGGGGGTGATAGATAATGACGTGGATGAGGAGGGACGAGGGAAGAGGAGGAGGAAGAGGAGGAGGAGGAGTAGGAGGACGAGGAGGAGGAGGAGGAGGGGGCTAGGGAGGAGGAGGGGGAGGAGGAGGAGGAGGAGGAGGAGGAAGATGAGGAGGAGGAGGAGGGAGGGATGGAGGGAGGGAGAGAGGGAAGGCTTCAACAGCTGTCCCCAGAACGTCCGATCCGACATGATGATCCACGCGCCGCCAGCACACGCTACTGGAGCGGCGCAAGTGGATCCCGCGGAGCTCGCTCGCCTCGGCCTGCCGGTCACCCTCGGCAAGACAGACCTGGGCAGCCGACCGCGGGGCCCCCCGCTGCCAGCCAGACTCGCCGCCCTCTGGGCTGACAACCTGCTCTGCCTCGTAAGCGCCGCTCCCTGACTTCAGTATCGTTTCACCGATCCCCATCCCCATCCCCATCTCCTTCGAGATCCCCACCAAATTACCCCCCCCAGGTGGCGATACACCCCTCGAAACCCGAAGGGAACGACATATATCCCCATCTAGGGGGGCAAATCGGCCAGTGGGGCCCAGGCCACGCCGCTGGGGATGGGGATCGGTTAAACGATAAGCATGGCTAGACCAACAAGAAGACGGGGTCCTGATGCACGCCGGAGTGGGTCGCGCGCGGGCCTCCGCCGCGCGGCTGTGGGAACTGAGAGCGGCCAGCCTCTCAGCCGAGGCCACGTGTACGCTCCTGTGCACTTGATGGCGGGAACGCGTCACGCACCACCCCAGGGGGGACTTGCAGACAGCGTGGGTGCGGGAGCTCGACGACGTGTTGTTCGCCGCCCTCGATAACCTCCTCGCGGGGCCCCTTGACGACGTCGGCGCCAGCGGGCCACACTGCGCCTTTCGGACGGAGGGCGCGCTTCCCCTTCCGCCGCTCAGACCGCCCCGGCCGCTTGCGCCGCTAGCTGGGCCCTCTGCCTGCACGACGAGGCCACCTGCCTAGGGGTCGACACCCTGGAGGAGCTTCGCGCCTTCTGCCCGCGCACTCTCCAGGCCATTGCCCAGGCAAAGCAGGCGCTCTGGGAGCCGCAGCACAAACGGCAGGGGCCTCTGGGGGTCAGCCGCTTCGGAGGCTGGCAAGAAGCTGCTCCTGGACACGCTGCTCCTCCTCCTCTTCCTCCTCCTCCTCCTCCTCCTCCTCCTTCTCCTCCTCCTCCTCCTCCTCCTCCTGGACGAGGACGGCCGCTTCTCGCTGCGCTCGGCGGGAGGGCCTGGGGCGGTTCCGTTCCTGCTGTCCCGACATGCCGGCGCACCGCGCAGCCAGACAAACTTTTTCTCACGAATCTGAAGATGCGGCTGGACATGCCCGTCTGCCCAAAGGGGGCCCTGTGCAAGCACACGAACAAGACCACGGGGCAACCATGCAACCAGCCTCTCGACCGGAAGGGGTGGCACGCGAGGAAATGCAAAGCGGGGGGGTGCTGGAACGACCGGCGCAAACGGCTGCGGGACTGGCATTCCAAGCGGCACGCAGCGCTCACTGGATACGCTGCGCCCACCGAGCAACAGGCGCCAAGGTGGGATCGCCGCCTCCCCAATGGCCGCCTTGAGGAGGCCAAGCTCGACGCGGCCACCGTCGACCACGCCACGGGACGCCAGATCTTTGTGGTCTGGGCCGTGACCTGCGCACACTCAGCGCATGCCTCGCGCAGGCAGGCCCGGTCCCACAGGAGTGGCTGGGCGGCGGCCCAGGAGGTCGACAGCAAGAAGGCGCGATACCCCCGCGACAAAGGCTCGACCTCATCCCCACGGTGTTCGCGGCCGGTCCCAAGAAACTGCGGCTTTCGTGCGCAGCTACGGCGCCGACCTGGAGGAGGATGAGCTGGGCGAGCTCTTGGGCCGCCTCTGACGCGAGATCTCGGTGACCCTACAGACGGGCAGCGCCGAGATGGTCCTCAGCGCCTTCGGCCACTAGTCCGCCACGATTGCCAGCAGCACGACCTCCGCCAGCACGACTAACCACTAATTCGCCCGCCCGCCAAGACGACCGCCCCGACCACCAGCTGACCAACAGCCAGCGCGACCACCGCGACCTCCAGCCCAACCAGAAGACCGGCCACCACGACCGCCGCGATCGCAGCCAGCACGGCCGGCTTCCAGCACGACCGCCGCCGGTACGACCGCCATCCTACGACCGCCGCCACGGACGCTGCCACCCCCCCGACGACCCCCCCCCCGCCCTCCTCTCCTGCCCCTGCCGGCCCGCCCGGGCCACTGCGCGTGTCCCGCGCTTGCCTCCCCTCTCGTCCTCCTGCTTTCCGCGCTGCCGTCCTTCCGTGGTCGTCCCTCTCCCCCTGCTTTCCTGCCTGTGTTTTCTGGCTCCGCGGCCTCTGTCGCTCTTCTCCCCCCCCGCCTCGGCGGGTCCCCCTTGCTCCGTCGTCGCGTCGTCCGTTTACCGCGTCGCCCCATCGTCGCTGCTGGGGCGCGGCGCGCGCGGCCTGGCTGGGCGGACTCGCTCCGGGTGGCCCCCATGAGTTTTGATTGCTGGCGGGGGCGCCGCGCCCGCGGCCAGCGAACGGGAGGGAGGAAAGGTGGGAGGGAGGGAGGACGGGGGGAGGGAGGGAGGGAGGGAAGGAGGGAGGGGGGGAGGGGAAGAGGGAGGGGAGAGAGAGAGGTGAAAAGGGACGGAGGCAAGAGAGTAGGAGGAGGAGGAGGGAGGTAGGAGGAGGGAGGAGGAGGAGAGGAGGAGGAGGAGGAGGAGGACGAGGAGGAGGAGGAGGACGAGGACGAGGACCAGGAGGAGGAGGAGGAGGAGGGAGGAGAGAGGGAGGAGGAGGAGGAGGAGGAGGGAGGGGAGGGAGGGGGAGGGGGATGGATAATGGCGCGGTTGGGGAATATAGACAAGACGTGGCTGAGGGGAGAAGGAGGAGGAGGAGGAGGAGGAGGAGGAGGAGGAGGAGGAGGAGGAGGAACAGGAGGAGGGGGAGGAGCATGGCGGAGGAGGAGCAGAGGGACGAAGAGGACGTATCCGCTGCGGGCGGCAACTCGGCGGCGACTTTCCGCCTGCGAGGAACGGGAGTGGCGGCTGCCCAGGACGGGGTAGGAAGGAGGAGGAGCAGGAGGGGAAGGATTAATGAGTAGGAGGACGACGGTGATGACAAGGTGTGGACTGGGGCAGAGGTGGCCGATGGTGTTGCCCGTGCAAGGCTCAGCGTGGCGGCCACACTGCAGCACCTGACCGAGGATCGCGGCGTTGCCCGCCCGGGGGGGGGAACGATGCCGAGGCCCCCCCTCTCCTCTTGCATGAGGGGGAGGAGAAATTGAGAGTGACAGGGGGAGAGGGGGGAGATACATCAGAGAGAGAGAGAGAGTGGGGGGGACGAGCGAGAAAGAGAGAGAGAGAGAGAGACTGAGCAAACAAAACAGAAGCCGTCAACATACAAACAGCACGCACTTACATAGCAGGGCAACATGAGGAAACATGTACACAACCAGAGACAGAGAGAGAGGCAGAAGGAGACACACATATACAACTATATATAGAGAGAGACAGCAACACATAAAGAGAGAGAGAGAGAGAGGAGCCGACAACCTAAGAAACAAACAACAGACATAGGACGAGCAACGTATGCATACATGGACAACAAAAAACGAGAGAGACGTACAGAAAGAAAGGCAAAAGGGGAAGGGAAGGGAAGCAATGCCTTCCAGAGCCCACCGCGCCTTTTTTCCAGGCCCCGGGGAGGCCTCCAGGTGGCGGGGGCCTGAGTGGAAGCCCGCTGTCGCCACGGCCAGATTCGACACGAAGTCTTCGTCAGATTGCTGCAGGTTGCCTCATCTTTGTTTGTTGCATTCTTGATGTTGTTTCTGCCCCTCCCGCTCCACCGCCTCCCAACAGTTGCCGTCCCCAATCTCCCCATGTGTCGTCTGTCGCCCTCATCCTCCTCCTCCTCTTCATCTCCTTGCGATGTGTGTTTCCTACCATTGCTCGGGCACCGAACTCCCAGGTTACCCGACATCCATAGTTTGATGGTTACCCTCAACGGCATTTGCAATACAGTATTCGCCTCCGCGTCCCCGCCCTGCCAAGAGGAGCACTCGGAGCTCCTCAGGGGTGTCTTGTCGCCTTCCGAGCGGAGGATGGTCACTTCGTTCGTGCAGTCCGCCGACAAGCAGGGCTACGCACCGCCACCGCCTCAGAACACCATCCTTTTCGTTTTCGTCGTCCGCTCGCCGTCTTCTTCGCCGCCGTCTTCGTCGCCGCCGCCGTCGTCGTCGTCGTCGCTGTCGTCGCCGTCGTCGTCGTCGTCGTCGTTGTCCGTCGCCCGTCGTGTCCGTCGTAGGTTTGCCTCCTGGTTTGTGGCCTCTCCATGTAAAGTTATGTGTTATGTGGGATTGGGGACTTCGACGCGATCAGTGTATAGTGGCCACAGTGCAAACAGACATCCATCCCCATCCCCTCCCTGCCTGCCCTATTCCTCCATGCTCTGTTTCCCAAAATCCCCCCTCGCTCTCCTCCCTGTCTCGTCACTTCTCCAGTCGCTGTGACAGCTCGGGGAGCTCGGGTGCAGGACCCAGGGGCTTGCGGCGCCTTCGCTGTCGTGCAACCAGGGGCGTCGCCAGCAATAGCGACCCCGACCTGCCAGACGGTGGTACGAGTTCTTCTGTGGCCTGATGCGGCGGTGCCTCCGAGGCCATGGGTGGCCGCCATGTGCCGCATGGGCTACGCTGCCAGGCGCCGCCTGCTGGCCGAGGGCGCTGACTCCGCGCTCCTGGCGCTCCAGGTGCGAATGTTGCGTGGACCAGGCGACGAAGGTGCCGCCTCGGCCTGGTGCTGGGCGACGCGCTTCGACGCAGAGGGGCAGCGGGGGTTCACAGGCGTGCGTCAGGGATGCGCTGGGCCTGCACCAGCCCGCAAGGCGATCTTCGTTGAGATCCAGAAGCGCGACGATCTGGGCTTGTTTGCGCTCCAGCGCAACTTCGACGTAGTGAGCGACGACGCGGAACAGGGCACCAGGCTGGAAGGCAGGACAGGCGCAACGAACCGCCCAGACTAGCCGCCCAGATTGCCGCGCGAGGGACGTGAAGCCACTGGCTGGTCGACACCGACAGCTGGAGCGGCCTGCGGGACGTTGGGCAGAACGTGCCGCCACCACCTCAAGGAGGCAATAGTCGCCGCGGAGCGGGGCGCCAGCTTCGCGCCCGCGCCAGGCCGCCAGGACGGCGGTGGAAGAGCCGCGGAGGAGCAGGCCGGAGAGGCACTCGCGGCTGCCGCTCGTGCAACGGATGCTGCGCCGTCGCCGGTCGAGGTTCCGCGCCCGAGCCCCGACCCCGGACCCCGTTGACAGTCCCAACGGGGACAGCCCGGCGTGTCGTCCCAGATCGACGGGCACGACAGACCCGGCCGCGAGCCGGGTCATCAGCCACCCAGGCATGGGCTCCCACTTCTTGTGCATGGCCGAGTGCGGGCATGGGCCGCCTGCCGGCCGCACCAAGGCCACCGCGGCCACCCGCAGCGCATCGCAGTGCATCGCCGCAGCCTTCGCCGCTGGGCGCAGGCTCAGAGCGTCGCCGTGGCGCGGCGCCGCGCGGCCGTCTAGGTGCGCGGCTCGGATTCCATCGGGCAGAAAACTGGACAGACACGTCGTGATCCTGGCCGTGGAGTCAGACCAAAGGCCGTGATCGACTGACACGCCGGCCCTGACTGTGAGCCGGGTCGTCAGCTGCCTGGGCATGGACACCCAGTGGCCCATGGCAGAGTGCAGGGTCAGGGGCCGCCTGCCGGCTGCGCCGAGGCCGCCGCGGCCACCAGCAGCACGTCGCAGCGCATCGCCACTGCCATCGCTTCCCTTCCGAGGGCGGGCTCGCAGCCGCATGGGAACATTTTGTTGCTGCGCGGCGCCGTGCAGCGGCGGAGTCGAGAGGCTGCGCCTGGCATCTTCGATGGCGCTGCTGACCATGAGCACCAGGTGGTGCCATCGTGCCTTTACGCAGCTATTTTTCCCTTTGCTGCGTGCCCCCTCGGTTACGCGGCACTGCTTCACGCTGTCTCTGTCCGTGCTTGGAGGCATCATGGCCCCAGGCATGCCTGAATGTTCTCGCTCCACAGGTGTCCCCTGCGGGCCCGTGGTTGGGTGTCCCCTTTCGCTCGCGTCTTGGCCCGTGCCTGGCGGACTGCTCTGTCGATGGACAGGACGCGAGTGCGTCGGGGGGTGCTAGCCTCTTCCTGGCGTGCGCCAGCAAGCGCGTCGGCCTCAGGCGTGCACGACAGGCCCTGTCTAGTTGGTCATGCTGGTCGAGGGGCCGGCGTAGTTCAGGCTGGTTGGTCCTGCTTGCCGGCATCTCGGTCTATGTTTGGTTGCCGCGTGCACTGTCTGTCGAGGGTCAAGGTAGAGGGCTGCGATCCCGTGCCAGCCTGCGAGTTTAGTCTTGTGGGCAGACGCTGAGATCGCCGCCGCTGTCTTTGTCCTGTGTTGTTTTGCTCCTCCCCACCCGTGTCTCCTCTTCCCCCCCTCCCGCCTCGTCCTCCCAAGTTTCCTCTTCTTATCGCCATCCGCCTCTGGTGGGCATCTCGTTTTCTTGCCTGATCCAAGACGGGTCAGCTACCTCCTCTTTCTCCTCTTGCACATAGCTCCCCTCATTTCGGGCACGCAACAGGAATTTCGATCCTTGCGACGTTTTGGTATGTCGCCAGCTTTGGATCTTTCGAGATCACTTGACACCTTCTCCAGCGCCAGTTCTTTGCCGTGAGAGGTGCGTTGACGGCCAATTGCGAGAACAGAGCCACATACCTTTGATAATCACAGGGAAGGGATAATAAATTTCGGGGTTCGGGGGGGGGATCATGCATGTTTCGCCCCAGCAAACTCATATGTAGGATTATTTGCTCGTATGATACTCGTGTAGCGACGATACCCTGGGGGGGGGGGGAGTCGGAGTTTTTTGGGGGTGGGAGGAGTAGGAATCCATCGTGCGTGGTTATTTTCTTCGTGAAGGTTGGTGGTTCGCCACGTTCGCGCGCCACTCGTCCTGGCAGGATCTCTCACATCAGGAGATTACGGCTTCGAGACTTCCGGCCTCCAGGCGCGTCGGTGTCAGTTGGCAGTCGCCTTGCACGCGTTCGTGAATTGGGAAAGCGGGAGCGATGAACATCCCGTGACATCGCCCCACGTTCGTGTTTTGGGAAAATTGAAGTGGTGAGAACCCCATAGCCCTGCCACAGGTTCGGGGGTCAGGCAAACGCACATGGTGAGAATCCCAGATACCTGCCACACGCTCGCTGCAGTGTCGTTTTTCAACAGAAGCAGTTTCGATTCGTATTTTCACCGGCGGTTATAAAGTTCGGCCTCGCTGCCTCTTTCCCCGATCAATTCTGTCCTGGCCCGGGATAGCCAACTCTCAGGGGTTAAAACGGGGTGGGTGGATTCCCTTCCTTCTCTGGGGTGCGTGGTTATTGGCTCGATTTCTTCGAATCGCGGGAAGGGCAGCTATCGAATCGCTTCGTTCGTTCTGCTGGCCCATTTCGCATCACTGTGGTTGCGTGGTGGTGTTCTCGAGCCTTTGGGGGCCTCTCGGGGGCCTCAGGGCCTCTGTCTGGGCTCTTGGGAGGCCCTGAGGGCGGCGCGCAGGAGCATAACCATCTCTGATAGGGGGCTTGCGGGGGACCTGCCCGGGACCTGCTCGGGGTAGTTGTCGGCCGCGGACCTCCAGGGGCCGACGAGGTATGAGATGGCGCGGGCCCGACTCGGACGCGGTTCCGCCGGGGCGCGGGGACAAGAGTGCCCGACGTGCCCGGTCCCAGCGGTCTGCGTGGAGCGCCGCGGCACTGCCGAGGATGTAGGTTGAAGGGCGGGGGTGTGGCGGAGGCGAAGGAGGAGGAGGAAGTGGACAAAGAGGAGGGGGAAGAGGAAGCGAGGGGTGCGAGGAGGAGAACCTAGAGGAGGAAGCGGGATCCCTTGGATGGTTGCTTCTGGGATTGAGGTGTGACATGATAGCGATGCAGAGGCGGGGAAGAAAAAGAAGGTGAGTGTGGTGTGATGGAGGAAACCGAGGACGAAGACGAACATGTGGGAAAAGAGACGGGCAGGGGGAACCAGGGATCACGACGAGGGTCGAGCGATGCTGATGATGCTGATGATGTTTATGATGATGGAACTTATTAGGAAGAGGAGGGGTAGGAGGAGAAGAAGCAGGAGGGTCGGGTGATGATGGTGATGATGAGGATGACAATGATGAGGAGGAGGAGAAGGAGGAGGCGGGGGAGTAGGATGAGGAGGATGAGGAGGAGCCGGACAGAAGGAGAGGGGAAAAGGAATGCGAGGGGTACGAGGAGGACAAGCAGGAGAAGGTGGCGGGAACCTTGCCATGGCTGTGTGTGGAATTGAGGTGTGGCGTGGTAGCTATGCAGCAGTGGGAGGAACGGGAAGCTGATTGTAGCGTCTTGATGGTTTTTTGTAGCGCTTTTCGTTGGAGAACGGAGATCATTTGAAGCAGAGGGGGGAGGGGTTGAGGTTCTTATAAGCAGAGGGGGAGTCGGACAGGCACATCAATACACTTTGGGCGCTTTTTGCGACATCGTCTTACATATTGGTTCGCCCGCCATTCGAGGGGGCCGATCGCGCCTGTCGGAGTTGCTGTGTCCTCGGCGTCGCTTCCAGTGTCAGTGTGGAATCAAGACTTGCGCCCCACGATTGGATTGGAGGATGAGCGCAAGCTGAGTGTTTCAGCTGCGGGGGTGCGCGAGCGTTTGTCGCCACGCAGGGGCCACGGGCAATTGGGAAACGTTCAGGGAAATGGGGGGCGGCAGGTCGGGGAAGAACGGAGGAGGGGGAGGGTAAAGCAGCGGGCGGGAATGGGGAACATAGTGCCCAGGCGAGATGCTCTGATAGGGGGGGAGCGGTGTGGGCGGAGGGCGCAGTTGGATTTTTTTCGGGTAGCCCTGGGACGTTCAGACACCTCCGCCCAGAGGCCGGCAGGGGGTTAAGCGGCCCTTGCCTTCCTGGCTGCGGGCGGGGCGCGACGACGCACCCGACCTGCACCCCGTCCCTAGGTGCCGGTCTGTACGTGCTCGCCCCGCGCGAGACATCCAGCTCGTTCAGAACTACACTTCGCCAGACACTGGGCGTAGCTCTGCACGTGCTGGCTTCGCCGGAGACATCTTCACAAAACGGAGCACTTATAGAACTACACTTAGCCAGTGGGTCGGGGTGCATGTCGGGTGCCGTCACCAGCGCTCCCAACGTGTACCGCGCCCCGGCCGCTAAGTGCCGTTCTGTGCGTGTCCCATTTTCGCGAAGCGTGGCTGCCCGCGCTGCCCGTCGCCGAGGCCCCGCCCCCTGGGCCGCTCCCCGCCGACATCCCGCATCCCCCGGCTCAGCGAAGCCATCCGTATGCCTGGGGGCCCAACCTCGCGCAGCCCGCTTCCCCCCCCGCCTGTGCCCCAAAAGCAAATCTGCGATCCGATCCCCCGCACTTTCGAGTTTTTCTTCGTGCCGGATTTCCCGTCTGAGGGTGAAACGCTCGTTCGTGTTCTGATGTTTCTTGCGGCTGCCGCCAAGCGTCGCCGTGAAACAGGGTGATCGCTTCCACGCTTGGCACATATCGTCGTCGGCGCGACCGTCGCCGTCCATCGTAGGTCGTGAGGCGGCGTCCGTCAACCCAGACCGACCGACGCGCCCAATCAATTTATGATTGCCACCCCTGGTCCCCGCAACGAAGTGCAGTTCTGTTGCGTGTAGTTGTAGATGTGTTCGAGGGAGGAGGAGGAGGGGGAAGAGGGGAAGATATGGAGGAATAGGAAGAGAAACAGGAGGGCTTGGACGAGGAGGAAAAATGGAGGGTAAGGATAACATGGAAGCCTTTCTTTCGATTATTGTCGTGATGATTTAGTGCGGCGCCGTTCGTCCAAGGAGTAAGGGATGCTGACGCAGGCAGGGGAGACGGAGGAAAGGGAAGAAATCAATTATAGTTTGTGCGACGATCGGATACCTCTGTTCTCGTTCGAGGATTGAGAGTCGCTGACGCACAAAAGGGGAGGAGGAGAGGGAAGAAAGAAGGAAGGGTGAGTAAGACGATAGGCGGGCTCTCGGGGTCCTTTTGGCGGTATTTCTGAGTCTTCTGGGGCGTCGCGGGGGCCTATAAGGGGTCCTCTTGGGGGTCTCTTGGGGGCTCTCGGGTTCCTCTTGGGAGCTGTTTGCGGTGCCTCCAGGGAACCTCTGCACCTCGAGCTCGACAGGTCCATTCGGGTCCCTCGTCCTGGCCCGCTCTTGGAGCCGTCTTGCGGGACTTCGTCAGTCATCTTGGAAGCCTCTGGAGCTGTCTAGGGGCCCTCTGGGGCCGTTGTGTCCGCTCTCGGAGGACGATTGGGGCCGTGTTGGAGCGATCCTGAAAGCTACTAGGGCCGCCCTGGGGCGCCAGCACGCCCCCAAGGCGAGAACGGCAACAAAAACTGGAAGCATCACACAAAACAAACACTCACTTCTGCTTTTGTGGGCCCTCTTGGGAGGTCTCTTGGGGGGCCTCTTGGGAGCTTCTTGGGGGCCTCTTGGAGCCTCCGGGTCACCCCTCTGCGCCTAGAGCTCGACATGTCCTCTCGGGTCCCTCGTCTGGGCCCGCTCTTGGAGCCGTCTTGGGAGCCTCTTTGGTCATCTTGGAAGCCTCGGGGGCTGTCTAGGGGCCCTCTGGGGCAGTCGTAGGCGCTCTTGGACGCCTCTTGGGCCGTGTTGGGGCGATCCGGGACGCCTCTTGGGCCGTCTTGGAGCGCCGGAAATCTCCCAAGGCGAAACGCCAAAAATCTTCAACACTGAGGGGAACTCATCAATTTCTGGTTCTGTGGACCCTCTGGAAAGGTCTCTTGGGGCCTCTTGGGGGTCTCTTGGGGCTTCTCGGGGGCCTCTTGGGGGCTTCTTAGGGGCCTTTTTGGGCTTCCAGGGAACCTTTCGGCGTCTAGAGCTCAACATGTCCGTTCGGGTCCCTCGTCTGGGCCCGCTCTTGGGGCCGTCTTGGGAGCTTCGTCGGCCATCTTGGAAGCCTCCGGGGCTGTCTAGGGGCCTTCTGGGGCCGTTGTGGGCGCTCGTGGCCATGTTGGGGCGATCCTGGAAGCCTCTGGGCCGTCTTGGAGCGCCGCAAAGCTCCCAAGGCGAGAACGCCAAAAACTTCCAAAACTGTAGAACAATATAAATTTCTGCCTCTGTGGGCTGTCTTGGGAGGTCTCTTGGAGGCATCTTGGGGCGTCTTGCAGGCGCTTTGGGCTGTCTGGAGGCCATATTGTGGGCCGTCTCGGGCCATGTAGAGCTCTCTTGGAAGCCACTTGAAGCGCTCCTGGAAGGCTCTTGGTGGCCTGCTGGGACCTGCCCGGGATCCTGCTGGGATTTTGCCGGGACTTGCGGGAAGACTTTTCGTCTGGGGACCCCCAGGGGCGGCCCCGCGCACGCGAAGTAGAATATTGTTAACCAGTCACTGGAGATCTTAGCACGCCCTTGGCTTGTTGGGCCGGCGAATTTCTTATTTTCGAGTTCTTGCTCGTTTGTTCATCAGCTGGCCTCGTTTTTGCAAGGTCCTTTCCGGCGTCCTGTGGGAATTTTTGGCCCTGTTCGAGGATCCAGACGGACCGAAGACGGGAGTAGAAGCGAGGTTAGAAGAGCTCCCGAGGTCCACCGCAGAACGCACGTGCACCGCGCAAGAGCCGGCGAAGGGAGACCTGCCTCCCTCTCGTCATTTGGCATGGATCAGACGTGCGGCACGGCGCCAGGTTGGCCCAGGCAGAGCCACATGGCAGAGTAACAATCGGAACGCGTCAACTCGAGCTGCGCGCAGCCGAGGGTTTCCGCGGTTGGGTCGGTTCGGCTACCTCGCAGTCGGTTGCGTTCGATCGGTTCGATTCGGTCGGTTGTTGTGTCTTTGCTGCGTCGCTGTGTTCGTTCTGTTTGCGGTCTGTCGGTGTTGGCCGGATGTTTGTTTCGCTACCGGTTTGCCTGTTTTTCAGACGTGATGTCGCCGTGGAGGGCCGTTGCAGCTGACCTCAGACATTTGTGGACCTCGGGCAACTTCTGTGTTCGAATCCTGGTGTTTTCTGGTTTTGTTCGGGCCCCAGGTCAGTGCAACATCGATCCTGAACGAAAAATTTGCCCCCGGGAAGGGGTCGAGACCTCCAGTGCCCTGCGGATCAGCGCAGCTCATATCGGCGGATATCTGGACAGGGCACGCCGTGAGGCGCAGGGATAATCGCGCTTCGCGCGTCGTGGCCTGGGCTGGGGAGCTGCCCTCTGCGTGTGCGCGGGGCGCGGAGCTCTCCGCGCGTCGCGCCACGCGGCGCGCGATGCGCGGCACCTGGGGCGGGCTAGACGGGGCCTCGCCTCGGAAGGACCGAGAGGTTTGGACTCCCCTCTTCGTCGGCGAGAGGTCGGCCGGAGGCGGTGAGAGTGGACCGGGGGCGGCTCCCAGCGGCGGAAGCTGGCGGAAGGTCGTCGGACGCAGGGGTTGCCCACCCAGGAGACGTCAGTGTTTTTTGGGGGGGTCTGGTTGTGCCCACTTGTCAGGTATCGAGTAGCCGACATGCGCATGCAAGCAGCGCCACCGTGAAGGAAGGTTCTCACAGCCACTATCTGCTTTCAAGCGAACTTGCATCATCGAGCTCATAGCAGCCTAGGGACCGTCTGCGGGGCCTGTGGTCAGTTTTAGTTTGTCTTGACGCCTTGCTGGCCTTATTGAACCCATTTTTTTGGGGGGGTGTCAGGCCTTCTCAGGATCATGGTTTGGTCTTCGGGTCTCCTCTAATGTGCCTGCGGGAGCCGTCTGCGTCTGAGGAGCCTTGTGGGACTGCGGAGATGCCGTCTGTAGGCCAGCGGGCGTTTTCGGTCTGAGGGCTTCATGAGGCTGAGTTGATTCATAGCAATTTCAAATCGTACCCCAAACATCGATGTTTGAACGGGCCTTGTGACATTGGAAAGGTCGCCTTTAAGTCCAAACAGGGCCAGGTAGTGGGCGGGGGTCATTTGCCATGCGATGTTTGTAAAGCGCGTGCCCGCCGATCGGCATTCCGAACAGTTGGCTTGGCGTCAGTGAACACATCGATGGCTGTGTTACCTACATCGCGACAGTTGGTGATTGACATCATGCGTTCATCTTTTCTGTATCCATCTCTGCTCGAGGCCGAGAAATTCCACAAGAAAGTGTTCGGCTGGCCCCCTTGCCTCGTCTTCCGAGCAATGATGCAATGAGTTTGCGCGCTTCAGATACGCAAGTTGAGGTTTAAAGACAGGTTCGGAACAATGCGCGATACGTGTGCATTCGTGGTGTTCGCCTGCCTCGGTGTGATAGCATCTCCAACGACAATGGCCAGCACACAGAACCCGATGCCAACTTTCAGAGTGCGGAAGGGGCCGCCCAATTCTTTGATGAGGAAGTCTATCCCGATAAGTGCAGACGGCCACGTCCAAGTGCAAGCGGTTGAAGTCCCCTCTTTTTTGCAAGGCTGGGGATCTTTGGGCACCAGCAGTAAGCTTGGGACGTTGATGCATTAGGCTTGCGCCATATCCGCATCTTCTGCATATTCTGTGTATAAAAGTTAATATGTATTTGGCATGTGGCTTTGTAGTCACAACTAGTTTCCGCGCGAAGTGCGTGTTCATCGGCAAAGTGTATAATTCTGGTTTCTGTGAAAGGTCACAACACCCAGAACCCAGACCGAAGCAGTTGGGAATGGGACTGTATCTTGCACTCCTGCTCGCAGCAGCCTTTACTAAGTACCTCCGGTACGAGATCAGACATAATGAGGGGGATCTGCTAATTCAAGAGGCTTACGCCATCCCGCCGACCCCGAGAAGAGTCGTCGAGTCCACGGTTGAGGCGTCGTGAGCTTTTTGGTCTGTATTTGGGGACTCTTGTGGGCGTCTTGGGAGCTGTTTTGGGGCCTGGCTGGACCTCATGAAGGCAGTTTTGAAGCGTCTCGAGGGCAATTGTTGGATCTCCTTTGGTTCTTTTGGGGGCTTCTTGGGGCTCATTGGGGGCCCCGTTTGTGCCGCTTGTGGGCTTCTTCGAGCTTTTTGGGGAGGACCTCTTGGGATGGAAAGATCGGACTCTCGGTTCGTGTTCTCCCTCTTTGCCTCTCTTGGTTCTTTCTTGGGGCGATCTTTGGCCGTCTTGGGCCCCTCTTTGGGCCGCCTTGGAGCCCTCTTGCTCCGTCCTGGGGCCCCGGTACGGGCCTTTCGGGTAGTTTTGGGGCGGTCTGCGGGGCCCAGTGGGCCTTCTTGGAGCGTCGGAAGCTCGAGAAGACGAGAACCCCGAAACAATGAACAACCACAGTAAAACGTATGCTTTGTGCCTGTCGTGGCCCTCTTGGGCAGGCTCTCAGGCGTCGTTTGGCGTCCCGCGGTTCGAAGGCGTCTTGGGGCGTCTTGAATTCATCGTAAGCGTCTTGGGCGTATCGTCCCGCGATTCGGGACCGTTTTGGATCTTCGCTGAGGCCACGCAAGGCAGGCAGATTTGGAAGCTCCAGAGTCTCCAGGCAGGCGCCGGGGAGCTTGTATAACCTCCCTCGTCTCAAACAACATTCTGGACCCTGGGGGAGGGGGGCAGGGGGAGGGGGACAGCCAATCATCTCACACGCCTTCTCACCCCTGCCAAGTGGGGGTCAGAAGATTTGGTTAGTGGTTGTCATTCAGCCCTCCCTCTCAGGCCCTCTTGGGGTTCCTTGGACCATGTGGGGCTCTTTTGGGCCGTAGTGTGGCCAGGTCCGCAAATAACTCCATGTTGGCGGTGGACCCCCCACCGCCAAGTGGCCCGCGACAGGCAGGCGCCGCCTTACTGTGCACTCGACGGCGGGCCCTCATTGTAAACATGCTTGCGATAGACGCTGCGATAATGTGTGATCGGCACTGGCTCCCCTCTGGAAACAGGTCGGCGGCGAGCGAGGGGTTGAAGTGAGAAGGAGAAGGCCTTCTCAGAAGGCGGTGGGACAGCCCTCGCGCCTTCTGGGAGGATTTCTGTGTCTTCCGGGGAGGCTTTCAAAAATTCTCAGAAGGCCGGGGGACTTCCGAGCCTTCTGAGAAGGCCCGCCCCGCCTCGCCGCCAAGCAGGGGACCCTGTCGGCAAATACGGGGACGCGCTGTCAGACTGTTCGCGGCAGGCACAGCCGAGATCTGCCCCTGACGGCTGGGCCCCGCCGTCAACGAGCAGTTTGCCCTGGGCTGTGGGTTGACCTCCAGGGGCGCCTGAGGTCGCGACAGATGCACGCTTGGCAGCGCCGAGAGTGAAGGCAAGATCTTGTTGGGTTCTGCGTGCAGTGGGGAGCCCATGCCGAGAAGTTCCCCGCTTGGCCTCCAGGGTGCCCTGGATTCTTGAATTTCGATGGTTTTGCAATGAGAAGCGTGAAGTCTCCACACCAAAAGTCAATGGACGTACTGGGGTCTCAGGGTTGAATTTCTTGTGGAAGGTTTCTTGTGATCGAGCTCCTACTGTAGACCGCTGCCCCGCTGCACGCTGCACCCCCACCCAAGGTCGCAGGAGGCGACCGACACGTGCACGCTCGGCAGCGCTAGGGAGAAGAGGGGTCTGAAGAGGGGTCTGATTGGGGTCGACATCTGCTCTTGGGGGAGTAGGAGAGAAAGGGGGTCTCACACGCCTTGTGGCACGACAGGTGTCGGCGAATTTCCACTCAGGCGGGTTTGGGTGCTGCCACCTCGGTCCTGACCTCGTCTGCAACGAAAAAGACTTTTGCAGACTCGCTGACAGTATTCTACCACATCTTCCAGTCGGATGCCTCTGGAGGCGAGGTGCTGTCGGCCTCCATCGTCAGAGAGCAGCTCTCGGTGGCGACGTCATCTACCGGCTTTGGCGCAGTCCAGAGGTTCAATTTCATTTTCGTGGGCCCCGACCATAGCGCCGTCCCGGCGCTGCTCAACTGTTCTACATGCCAGCAGCTCGAACACAGAGCGGCCGGGGACGAGGTGATCACGTTGCAGCACGTCCACGACCATTGCGTGCAGAATCCAACTGGGCGTGTGCTGTATATGCACAGCAAGGGGTCCTTTCACAACACGCCAGAGAACGTGGTCTTCAGGCGCTTCATCACCAAGGGGGCATGGTCCGACGCGTGCCAGACCATGCCCCAGTCGTGCAGCGCGTGCGCCTCTCGCTTCAGCCCCCTGCCACACCAACACTACCCTGGGAACATATGGGTGGCCAGATGCGAGTACGTCTCCCGCCTAATCCCACCAGTGAAGATGGTGGCGGCCATGGAGCAGGTGGCGACCACGGCAGGGGCTGCGCAATGGAACGACATGCTCAACAGACCAGACATGGTCGGGCGCGGCCGATTCTCCATGGAGCATTGGTTGAGCTCCCACCCGAGCTTTGCCCCATGCGAAGTGTACGACAGGACCGACTATCTCTGGGGGGAGTCGACGACGCAGATCCCTCAGAATTGGAAGTCTTCTGGAGGATCGACGGACTGGACACCAGAGGTGCGGACGTTCCCAAGGTCAGAGACTAAGCTGAGCGGGTTCTGCCAAGCGGGACTCGACCTGGATTTGGATAAGGTCAAGGCGTGGCGGATTTTCGAGTGGCAGCACTTGTACCCCACTGTTGCTCTGCAGTCGTCCCCCCTCCCGGCCTACTTCAATGCGAGCGCCGGCGGCAATTGCAAGCAGCTCGGGCGGTGAGCACTGATCAGGTGGCTGGTGAAGGTGTCGAGCGAGGTTGCGATGATCACGAGGTGAGGGGGCTGAAGAGGAGGAGGAGGGCATGTAAAAAGGGGGAACGGGCTGGGGAAGGGTACTGGATCGGGAAGGTGGGAGGGAGGGGGAGAGGAGGGGATGACGGATGAGGGAGAAGGATGCGTATTGAAGAATTGCAACACAAATCATTGCAACGCAAATAATGACATGGCACAGCGGCACAGAACAGAACATGCCATAGCATGGGTTTGAAGATCCAAGCGTAGCATGGCATAGCATGGCGTGGCAATGCGTAGTCAAGCATTGCATATTCTAGCATTACAGCTGAAGGCTTGGCATCGCACAGCGGAACACCACATAGCATTGCATTACATGCCGTGGCATAGCACTAGAAATAATGACGCCAGCGCTGCAGCGGGAGCACGATTCAGAACCAGCGGAAGCGTGGAAATGAAGCCAGCGCTGCAGCGGGAGCACGATTCGGAACGAGTGGTCGGGAATTGATGTTTCCTGCTCCGGCGCGTTTCGCTTTGGAACAGACCGGAATTGGCCGCGTGAGTTTTGGTTTGAAGTAGAGCCGGGTCGTTGGATCCGGGGTCAGGGCCGATTTTGTCGTGTTCATCTAGAAAGCCACCCTACATGCGCAGAATGGGCCTTTGTGGCTGGTGGAATTGAGTGTAAACGAATTCTTGACGTTTCGAATTTTCCCATCAGCCCATCCAGGAACGACGGGGAGGGCAACTGTTATCGTTTGAAGGAGGATGAGGACACGTGTGGACGGAGATGAAGGACGAATAGGCGGATGAGGAGGCGGAGGGGAGGATGAGGAGGGCGAGCGGAGGGGCCAGAGGCCTCTTCGATACCTCTCGGAGTGTCGTCAGGTATATATCTTCTTGGGCGCTTCTCGGAGGCCCCTTGGGGCTCCTTGGCTGCCTCTTTGCGGTCGCAGGGGCCTCTTGGGGCATCTCTGGTGCCTCTGGGGGGCACCTTGGGGGCTCCTGGGAGTCACGTGGGGAGCGTCCTCGGGTCTTCCTGGTGGCATCTTGGGGGTCTGTTGGGGCCTCTTGGGCGCCAACTCGGGCCTTTTTTTACAGTGCACCGCTGACGAGCTTGCACCTTGAGCTTGCACCTCGAGCTTGTCGGCGGCGTCGAAGACCAAGGCGTCAGGCGCCAGCTCGGGCCATCTTAGGGCCCTCGTGGGATTCCTCTCGGGCCCTCGGGGCCCTCCTGGCGCCCTCTCGGGCCCGCCGCTGCAGAGCATCTGAAGCGGACGTTGCATGTGCTCTGCCGTGGGTGGGCGCTTCGGGCTTCCTGGGATCCCCAGGGCATGTCTTGGGCCCCTCCTCGTCCTTGTCCTCCTCCTCCTCCTCCTCCTCGTCCTCCTCCTCGTCCTCCTCCTCCTCCTCCTCCTCCTCCTCGTCCTCTTCCTCCTCCTCGTCGAGATGTGGAGGACGCGAGGGGCCGCCTGCAGCCCTTTTGGGGCCCTCGGGGCGCCCTCTTGGTGCCCCCGCGGTCGAGCAGCTGACAGGGCCGTTTCAGATGCTCTTCCGCGGGGGGCGGGGGGGCGGGGCGTCTTGGCTCCCCCCAGGGCTTGTCTCAGGGCCTCGCGGGCCTTGTGGGAGCTCTCTCACGGGCACTGTTGGGCTCTACCAGGGCCCTCTATTATCTATTAGTTTGGCGCAGCCCCTGGAGACATGCCCCAATTGCGTTGCCGGCGGCGGCCGCAGGGGGAGGGGCCCTGTGGCGCCGTCTTTGCGCAGGTTGACATGGCGTTCGACATGACTGCAAAACCCTGGGGTCCTCTGGGCCTTCTTCGGGGATTATTGGAGCATCTTGGCAGCGTCCGCGGGGCGCCTCGGGGGCTCCTGTGGGGCCTTATGTCCGTCTTAGGGCGCTCTTGGGCCGTCTGTCGCTTTCGGAGCCCATCTCGGGGGCCTCTTTCGGTCGGTTGGAGGCTTCCTTGGGGACCTTGACGGCCGCCCGAGGGCCCCCAAGGGCCGAGTTGAAGTCCTATTGGGCACCTTTTCAGGCCGTCTCGGAGTCTTATTGGGCCGTGAACCCTGCGTTAAAGTCAGTGCGCGGAGGGGGTCCGAATATTTCCTGGACGTCGTCAGGGGAGAGGGGAGAGTAGTAACCATTATGTGTCATTGTAGAGGGAGAACAAAGAGGGAAGTTTCCAGCTACGGATTCGCCATGCTTGCCACCTTTCTGCACACACTAACACAGGCCGATGCCAATCGCCAAAGCCGTTGGCGTCTAGAAGCCCGTCCCCTGCAGCCAGTGCCATGGACGTGCCCTTCCCCTCGCGCCGATCGTGACCTTGATCCTGCCGCGGGGCGCCCTCCGCGTCGCGCAGCTCGTGCCGTTTGGAGAGCCACGCTGGCGCCTCTGGACCGCCGCGCCGCTCGAAGAACCACCGCGCCGCTTGGATAACCACCTCCAAGTGCGAGCTCTGGACGCGCTGGACGAAGTCCTCCCCACGCCCAGAGCCTGAACGCAGCGTCACCCGCGGGGGCGCGAAGGTAGTCGCACATCGCGGTGCAGGCTAGAGCGGTGGCTCTTCTCCATGGGGGGCGGCGCGACTGCTCGATGGCGCGAAGATCATCGCGCGTCGCATATCGCCAGGCGCGGTGCGCGAAGTGAGGCGACCCAGGAAAGCCTTCCTCTGCGAGGAGCTGCCACTCCTCATCGATGGTGGTGCCCTGCCTCGCCTTCGGCTCGCGGTTCGGTGCGGCTACGTGCAGTGGTCACCCGCGCGGGCACAGAGGGGCCCCCGACGACGCTGAGCGTTGTCCGCCTCGCTCTCCGCTGCCGCCCAAGTCGTGCCCCCTTCTGCCAAGGACGTCGTGCCTCTCCCATGGCGGTGCTGGCCTCCGCTGTGTCTCCGTATCGTGTATCCGATCCCCATCCCCATCTCCATCCCCTTCGAGACACCCACCAATTTACCACCCCAGTTGGGGATACACCCCTCGGAACTCGAAGGGAACAGCCTATATCCCCATCTAGGGGGGTATATCGGCTAGTGGGGCCAAGGCCACGCCGCTGGGGATGGGGATGGGGATCGGATGAACGATACTCAGTGTCCCTGCCCATGCTCGGGAACACGGGGGCCGCGCCGCACCACAGCATGCCGTTCCCCGCGAGATTCGTATGTTCGGGTCCCGAGCTCGCGTGGCCCAGGGAGCGGCGGCGGCTGTGGCGGCGTTTCGGGTCTTGGCGCGCGCCGTGATGGACCAGTGGCCTCATGCGACGCCTCGCTGGAGCTACGTCGCCCCGAGGAGAAGTGGGGGACGTCCCGAGCCATGTCTCCCCAGCGCTCGTTGTCACGCCAAGTTTGCTTCACAACGTGCTCCTCGCCAGGTGGACCCTCTCTCCTTCCCGAGTCCAAATCCGTGCTGCGGATCGTAAGCGCGCCTCGTCTCCGTCGTCGCCTTCGTTCTCGGAGGCGTGCCGTGGTCATACTGCGTTTTGCTCGGCCTGGGACTTGTGTACTCAATACAGTGATCACCGCCACTCCTCCGGCTCCGCTCTGCCCGATCCCCCTCCTCCCGGACCGCGCGTGGAGAATACCCCCATCCGAGTGGGCTGCCGAAGCCAGTCCGCGATGCAGCTCTATAGTTGATCTTCAGAGTTTCGCATTTGCATCGGGCTCCGTCGACCTCCGCTGTCGCATGCTTCTGATCTCAGCGTTCCGCTTCCCCTTGCCTGACGCGGTGACCGCCCTGGCCCACGCGGTCCTCGCCCTCTCGGCGACCTCAGCGGCGCCTCCCGATAGCGCCGCCATGCTGGTCTCCAAGCTCGACCTGGTGGCCTCCTTGGCGACCTGGCGACCCCACAGGCCGGGGGGGGACATCGCCGCCGCCGAAAGGTAGAATCTGTAGTGGCATCCCCACACGCCCCCACGCGCTGATCAAACAATCCTGACTTGTTTCACTGCTTCCGGCCTCGGGGCTTGCAGGGACCCTACTCTTGCTCTCCGGGCGTCGGTCCCCGGCGGCCTCGATGGGATGGCGTGCGCCCCATCGCCGTACACCACACCGCCACTGGTACAGTCAACCCGCATAGTAAGGATGGGCAAGTTTCCCAAGGGTGCCCTTGCATCCTTGCCTCCTCGGTCCATCCTTGGACACTTTCCTTGGCCGCGCTCCGCTGGGAAGCCTTCGAAACGGCATTCAAGGCCCTTGCATCCTTATCGCGCGTCCTGATGATACGGGGCGACAGTGGTTTCTTGTTCTGTGCTCTTTGGTGCGAGAGCTCCGTCCCGCCGAGCTCCTGGCGTATCGTCTCTGTCACCTCGGATGCCGGGCCATCCTTCGGGCCGCCCGCGAAGTCGTGCATCCCGTCGCCGCTCACCGATGCCTCTGTTCCGGTGCAGGAGCTCAGGCTGCACGCTGATCCGCTGCTGCAGCGACCCCCGCTCGCAGCCTGGGGCTTCTCCGCGACTGCGTCCCACGCCGCCGTATTGGCCTCCACGAGCTCGCTCAGCGAGCCGCCGCACCCTGGCGAGCTCGTCGCTCAGGAAGTCCGCGCCGCACATCCTGCTGACCACGACGTCACGCTGCTCGGCTGCACTCCCCGCCGTCCGGGACCAGGCCCTCCCGCGGGCGGCGGGCTGCTCCCGCGAGGACTCGTTCTTCGGCGGCGAGCGAGGGGGGGGGGACGTGAGAAGGAGAAGGCCTTCTCAGAAGGCTCAGAAGCCCCCCCCGGCCTTCTGCAAAGCCTTCTGAGCCTTCCCCGAAGACAAACGAGAATTTCTTGCTCCCTCTACGGGAGGGAGGAATATTCAAAGATAGTCCAAAACTAAGATGGGGACGACTTTTTCTCTTTGGAATTTGTTTTGCTTTTTTGTTTGTTTGTATTTCTAGCTGTTCGTCAAAGTTCCCCCCCTGTAGGAGGACACGCCCGACCTGACACTGGGGGCAGACGCTGCTTGGCGGGTGGGCCACGGCCCGTCTCGCGCCACCGGCGACGGCGGCGGCGGCGACGGCGCAGGCAAGCGCAGCGACGCGCCTGTGGGGTGGGCGGTGGGCGGGGCCACGGCCGGGAGGGGAAACCACATTTTTTCCGTCGGCAGCGAGGCGAGACGATCCGCTCCAGCGTGGCAGCGATGCAGGGGCACTGCAAAGCGAAGTGGCCAGCATGCAAGAGGAGGGAGAAGGAAGGGCAGGGCGGCCGCGGGGAGGGAGAGAAGGGCGCGCATTCAGAGGCGGAAGACTTCCGCCATGAGCAGCCGGCGGGGACGGCGGGGGGCGGCGGGGACGGCGGCCGGGGGGCCGGAGCGCCAGCCAGGCAGACCGCGTCAGCAGGCGCAGGGGAAACAGAACACACAGACACAAGCAATCGTCGATTTCCAAGAATCTCGGAAAACAGGGTAAGTGTGGGGGAAGACGAAAGCCTCGAAAGTATGGGGTCACAGGGGGAGTCCTGTGATTTGTGTCTCTTTATTTGTGTGTCCCAGGGCTCCTTCAAACGCCTGCGCCAGCTGCGCCAAGGCGAGGCTGCCCTGGCGGATGGCGGATGAGTGCCACCCTGATCTCCTTCCGGGTGCACGGGCCGCGCCAGCCCCAGGAGGCGATGCGCCTGCGCCTCGTTCAGGCCCGGAACTCCGACGGCTGCTGCCCGCCCAAGCAGCAGCCCCGCACACCCGCGGAGAGCACGGCAAGCTGTTCCATGCTGTCCACCGCCTCCCCGCCACGACAGGTGTCCTCCTCAGCCGTGCAGTCGTGTGCCACACAGCCGCCATGGTGCCACGGTGTTGCCGCATCCCGCGCAGAAAGGCCGCCCGGGCGCCCCAGTGAGCCCCCCTCGAGCGCGCCGCGCCTTGGGCCGAAGTGGCGGCAGAGGTGGAGGGGGAGGGAGCGGGGAGCCCAAGAAAGGGGGGTTGGGTGGGGAGGGAGGGAGGGGAGGAGGAAGATTATACAGAGTGGGAGGGGGAGGACGGGTGGGGGTGAGGATGAGGAGGAGGATCACGATGATGATGAGGATTAGGAGGTAAGAGGATGCGGATGAAGATGAGGACAAGGATGATGTTGTGGAGGATGGTTTATATGATGACGACAAAGATGATTGTGGTGAAGAGGTTGCCGTCCATGTGGTTGTTTAGGTTGATGTTGGCCATGTTGGTGGTATCGATGAGTATGCTGTTGGCCATGATGACATCGATGTTGATGATGGTGATGGTGCCGATGACGCGGATGAGTATGATGAGGATGTTGTCGAGACCAGTGATAAGGAGTGTTGTGTTGAGGCTGACGAAGGTGCTGATGACATTGATGATGTATATGATTAGAGTTATGGGTGTGATCGTGGTGGTAATGCTGAGGGTGTTGATGACGGGTGACGATGATTATAGTGTTGACGACGATGTTGTTCGTGTTGATGTTGACCATGAAATATTTGGTGTATTTGCATATGTGTGGCGATGCGACTACTATTGGTGTCGATGCTGATGTTGTTTGTGAGGCATAGGTCGGGTGATAACGACGACGATGATGTTGATGTTGATGACGGTGACGATGATGATGGCGTTGCTGATGATGACGAAGACGATGTCGTCGATTAGGATGCTGATAATGATCGTGTTGGTCAGATCGATAACGACGATGGCGATGTTGATAATACTATGGATGTTGACGATTACGTTGCCGTTGCTGATGGCGCTGCTGAAGATAGTGATGATGATGCGGCAGAAGATGATGATGATGAGGATCATGAGGATGATGATGATGCTGATGATGATGCTAATGATGATGCTGATGCTGATGCTGATGCTGATGCTGATGCTGTTGATGATGATGATGCTGATGCTGCTGCTGATGCTGCTGATGATGATGATGCTGATGCTGATGATGACGATGATGATGATGATGATGGTGATGGTGATGATGGTGATGTTGGTGATGATGCTGATGATGATGATGATGATGATGATGATGATGATGATGATGACGATGATGATGATGATGATGATGATGCTGAATATCGGGAACGGAATTTTAGGGGGAAACGAAGCAGTAGCGGCTGATGGGAGCTCGCGGGCGGGTCGCCGGACGGCCCCGTGTCTAAGTGCGCCGTGGGTGCTGGCCGGCACTCTTTGGGCGCGGGCGTTCGGTGCCGTGGCCTCTCCTCTACCGTATGTTCATCGCGCAGTGCAAGAAAACAGAGGAGGAGGAGGAGGAGGAGGAGGAGGAGGAGGATGAGGAGGCGGAGGAGGGGGAGAAGGAGGAGGGGGAGGAGAAATGGCAGGAGGAGGATGCCGATCAGGTTGACGAGGAGCAAAGGGCGGAGGAGGAAGCAGAGGAGGAGTACGGCGAGTCCGATTGCAAGGAGGATGAGGAGGAGGAGGAGGAGGAGAAGGAGGAGGAGGGGAGGAGGAAGAGGAGGAGGAGGTGGCGGAAGATAATGATAATGATCATGATGACGATGATGATGATGATGATGATGATGATGATGATGATGATGAGAGGAGGAGGAGGAGGAGGAGGAGGAGGAGGAGGAGGAGGAGGAGGAGGAGGAGAGTGGGAGGAGGAGGAGGCCGAGGAGGCGGGCGAGGAGGAGGAGGAGGAGGAGGAGGACGGCGAGTTGGAACGCAAGGAGGAGGAGGGAGCGGAGGAGGACGAGGAGGCGGAGGAAGAGGAGGAGGAGGACGAGGAGGAGGAGGACAAGGAGGAGGAGGAGGAAGAGGAGGAGGAGAAGCAGGAGGAGGAGTAGGAGTAGGAGGATGGCGAGTCCGATTGGAGGAGGAGGCGCAGGAGGAGGATGATGAGGAGGAGGCGGAGGGGAAGGAGGGGAATAGGAGGAGGCGGAGGGGAAGGTGAGGAGGAGGATGCCGAGGGTGCGGGCGAGGAGGAGGAGGAGGACGAGGAGTAGGACAATGAGGTTGAGGAGGAAGAGAAGGAGGAGGAGGACGGCGAGTCCGACTGCAAGGAGGAGGAGGAGGACGAGGAGGAGGACGAGGAGGAGGACGAGGAGGAGGAGAAGGGGGAAGGGGAGGAGGAGGAGGCGGGCGGAGAGGAGGAGGAGGAGGAGGAGGAGGAGGAGGAGGAGGAGTTGGAGGAGGAGGAGGAGGAAGGTTGGGAGTTCGACTGCAAGGAGGAGAGGGAGGAGGAGGATGACGAGGAGGAGGATGAGGAGGAGGCGGAGGAGGAGGAGGCGGGCGAGGAGGAGGAGGAGAACAAGGAGGAGGAGGAGGCCGAGGAGGCGGGTTTTTTTACATCAACGCTCAGAGCCTCAGGTCAATGAGGAAAGTGATGAAGGAGTAGCCGAAATCGAAGAAGACGTGATAGTCCCAGGAAAGCGGTAGGTCCCAGCATCTGTTGTAGTACAACGCAAAAGCCGAACATTTCATAGGAGATCCAACCCAGTAACGCCGTAGATCACATCGGACTGCTGAGCCCATACAAAAGTGCCGATAAGGGCCGCTCCAGGAAACAAAGCTCCGCACGAGAAAAAAAAAGTGCCACACGACGCCACACGCCGTAGATCTCGTCGGACAGCTGAGCCCCTCCAGAACGCACCAAGTAGGCCGTACCAGGAATCAAAGCACCGCACGCGAAAAAAGAAACAATGCCATATGACGCCACGAGCCGTAACCCCAGAAGCTGGATATCCTGAAATGGGCAATCACGGAGAACAAGTACTCCAAGAAGAAAACAACGACGCCGAAGATGAAGAAGGCGGACCGAACAAGAACCCCTCGCCTGGGTCAGGTGGAAGACCCACAGGACACCACACACGTGACTGCCAAGCACGCACATCCTCGACGTCGGCATCGCCCTTCATGTCCGTCGTGGCGCCCAGCCGCTCGCTGGCGATGGCCGCGCGGGCCCGCCACCAGCCTGGGCCGCGGCGAGCGGCACCCACGTGATGGCCGACGGCCACGTCTGGATACCCTCCCCTGGCGGACATGGGAGATGGCATAGCTGAAGCTGATGCCATCTGGAGCGCGCCTGGATACCCTCCCCTGGCGGAACTGGGAGATGGCCGAGCTGAAGCTGATGCCATCTGGAGCCCGTCGCTAACGCCCTGCACCTCCTTGCCCGAGCAGACCGAGGAGAAGACGGCGTCAGCAGAGGTGTAGCCAGCATCCGCTGCAAAGAGCTGAGTTGCCAGGGAGAGCGCCACCTGGAAGCCGTCCCCGAACGCGACGTCCAGCTCCACGTCGGGCGGCGTCCACGACCCTGGGGCAAGCCAGCTCCCGATCGGCTTAAGCTGCTTGCCGAAGTTGCAGCACGACCCGAACCCGAGCCCCTGCAGCAGGGACTCGTCTTGGACACCGTCCATGGCCACGACGCCGTCGCCGAACTTCGCGTGGGAGGAGTCGCTGACATCCAGGCCTGACCGCTCCGCTGTCCACCACTCGAGCCTGGGCCCTGCCGCCGCGGCAGAGAGCTCGGCGGAGGAGACCGAGGCGAAGCCGCCCTCGGGGGCTTCAGCCGCCCTCGGGGGCTTCAGCCGCGTGCCACGCTGCGTTGCGCCGCAACCGCGCGGCGCCCGGGATCCGCCGGCGGGCTGACAGGCAGCGCAGCGCGGGCCGCGCCGCTGCCTCCCGGTCGCGCCAGGAGCCGGGCTCGCCGGAGCCGAAAGCAAGGCGCAGGGCGGCCTCGCAGGCTCGCTGCGCCCGAGCTCGGGCCAGGCGGCGAGCAGCCGAGGGACCGAGGCGTGCAGCGTCGGCTTGTCGCATCGAACTGGGCCGCCACATCGAGGGGCAGCCCACCGTCGCCATTGCTTGAGCCAAAATGGCTACGGAGGCCGAGGAGGCGGGTGGGCGAGGTGGAGGAGGAGGAGGACGGCGAGTCGGAACGCAAGGAGGAGGAGGAAGACGAGGAGGAGGACGCGGAGGCGGAGGAGGAGGAGGAGGAGGAGGAGGAGGAGGAGGAGGAGGGGAAGTAGGAGGAGGAGGAGGAGGAGGAGCAGAACGGCGAGGCCGACTGCAATGAGGAGCAGGAGGGGAGAGGAGGAGGCGGGGGAGGAGGAGGAGGAGGAGGAGGAGGAGGAGGAGGAGGAGGAGGAGGAGGAGGAGGAGGAGGGAGGAGGAGGAGGAGCAGCAGGAGGAGGAGGATGAGTAGTGCCTGGAGAGCGGGGGGCGGGGAGAAGAAGGAGGGCGATGCGGGCGAGGATGAAGAAAGGATGACGAGCTGGAGGGCGATGACGAGGAGGAAGACGAGGACGAATATGAGGGTGAGGCTGTGAGGGATAAGGGGGAGCAGTGGGGTGGGCGGGGAGGGGGAGAAGGCTGAGGAGGTGGAGAGGGGGAGGGGCAGAGAGGAATGCTATGAGGAAGAGGTACGGACAGAGGCTGGGAGGGTGACATGTGCTAGAAGGAAGATGGATAAGGGTAGTCTGAGAGCTGTGAGAATGGGCCGGAGGAGACGGAAGAGGGTGTCAGTGAATCGTAGAAGGATAATCAGGAGGTTGTGGAGGATTAGGAGAAGGAGGTCGACGAGGCACATGAGGAATATGAAAAGGGCGATCATGAGGTCGATGAGGTCAGGAGGGGGGGGAGGACAGGATTGCGTATGTAGCGATCCTGGACCCCAGGGCGTGCCTTAGCATCGCACTGCAGAGGCCGCCGCTCCTGAGCTGCCGCTACACATTCCAGGCGACTCGACAAGAATCGCGCCCGAGGCATTTTGGGGGCCCCAGGGGCAGTCAAAAGCGGCTCGGGATGATGAACCGCCAGCCCCAGGGAAGGTCGGGTGGGTGGCAATGGGAGGTCTACAAAAGAACGGGGGGGATGAAATAATCATCTTTGGCACACGCTAGGGGGCCTTTTTGGGCCCGTTGGTTCGTTGCACCGTTTTGAAAACGTTCTGCGCGGTGAGTGCGCCCGCGGTTCGCTGCGCAGAGGAAACTACGCGCGCGCGCGAAGCGAAGCATCTATGACCGTCTGGCTAAGAGGGCAACGTCAGACCCCGAGGGGTTGCGCGGCGACACCAGGGCCGCGTGCGCGCGGCCGCGGTGCCCCGCCAGAAGTTAGTGCACTTTGGGGAGGTCCATTTGGGAGGCCTAGAGGTTCACACAAACACTAGGTATCGGCGATGTGCCTCCACCGAGGGAAGGTGCTCCCGATCTCGGTGATGGTGGTCATATTTTGGCGTCCTAGGTGGCCGAAGTATTACCACCAACACCAAATTCTAGGGTAACTTCCCCCTGGCTGAGGCATGCCCGTGTGTTGGTGTTGGTGCCCATTTGAGTGCCTCCAATTCCTCCATCAAGTGCAATGCAGCACTTGGGTCCCTTACGTAAGGAACATTGTTGGGCCACGGTTTGACCCACCCGGGCAGTTTACCGACACCTCGAGCAGGGAATCGATGACAGAATTGATTCACCCCGAAATCAGTTTTCCCGGCCGAGTTCACGAACAGATCGTGGATCCGGCAGGGAAACTCAATGTTGGGGTACATCAATTCTGTAGTCGATCCCCTATTCGAGCACTTGGTGGACGCTTTCATGCATCGCAGCTTTTGGCCGCCCGCTGGTCTCGCGCATCGGCGTGTCCGGGCGGGAGGCTGCCGCGCGCGCTGTTCGGAGTGCAGTGTTGCGGCCACGCTAGGAGCTGCGCCGCAGGCGTGGAGAGCGTTCAGGTCTGGCAGCCTACAACATGAAAGAAGGGCTTTCGCCTTCAATTGCTTAGTTTGGTAAACGTGCGTTCCCCCCCCCTCCGTTTGCGTGCCCCCACGAACACGCACCTGAGGAGAGACCGAGAATCCTGGGGCCCACAATTCGAAGCGAACGAGCCGTCGGAGGTCAGGAGCAGGAGGGCGTGGAGGAGATGGAGGAGGAGGAGGATCCTCATTTGGACGTGGCTTAGGGGGTTAAGCGCTAACTCCCATACGCAATTGGAGCGGGGACCGAACGGGGGCCCGAAACGACGAACGAGCTGTGGCCAGAAAAGACACGGCGGAGGGAGAAGCGAACAACCGAGGCCCGAACACCCGAGGGGACAAAGCAGACACGCGACAAGCGCGATTGAAACACGCAAGCAAGCATGCGCATTGCAGGCACAGTCTCTGAACTTTGGAGAGAGCGCGTTTCACGGGCGCTTGCCTTGGGAACATTCGGCGGCGCGTTTCGAGCCAGGGGGTAGGCCCCCCCCCCCAACACTCGGCGCCGTCGATCAGAGCCAGGGGCACTCCTCCCCGCCCTAACCCCCCCCATCCCGAACCCCCCCCCTCCCAAGCGGGGGGGGTCCAAACCCCCCTCCGCCTCCCTCGGCGCCGGGTCCGCCGGCGCCCGCGCTGGCTGCCGCCAGCGCCGCCGACGGCCGGGACGCAGCGATCAACACCCCCCCCCCGCGCCAGCGCTGGCGCCAGCGCTGGCGGCGGCCAGCAGCGCCGACGGTGGGGACGCAGCGACGATTACCACCACTACCACCACCATCACTACCACCACCACCACCTCAACCCACCACCACCAACCCACCACACAACCACCACCACCACCACAGCCACCACCACCACAACCACCACCATTACCACAACTTACCACCACCACCACCGCCGCCACGACAAAAACCCACCAGGAGTACCACCACGACAAACCACCACACCACCACCGTCGCCACCACCACACCACCACCACCACCACCACCACAACCCACCACCACTACCACCGGCACAACCACCACCACTACCAGCACCACAACCCACCACCACCACCACCACCACCACAAACCACCACATCACCACAACCACCGCCACCACCACCACCAGCACCACCTCCACAAACCCCCGCCACCACCACAACCCACCACCACCACAAACCACCACACCACCACCACCACCACCACAAACCACCACCACACCACCACCAAACCACCACCACG
>CAUYUJ010005446.1:1100554-1183054 GCA_963575745.1 Prorocentrum cordatum | reverse complement strand
ATGCTCCGCCCTTCCATCCAGGGGGGGGTTCGAGTTGTAACGCCCGCCCTTATCCAAGCGACCACACGACGCGCTTTTTTTAATTTTGTGGGACCTGGATTCTGCTGCGTGCGTCATTCCACCAGCACCCCCACAACCGTATGCTCCAAAGTTCTCCCGTTCCCAGCTTTAAAGGAGGCGAAAGAGGGCAAACACTCGGCCATGACATACCGATTCCATGTGCCGCCACGGCTTGGCGACACGTGCTGCCCACGGCACGTGGCGACTAGGAGCCTCGCCGACGCGTCGGCGCGACGCGTGTTGCTGCTCGTTCGAGGCAGGGGGCAAGAATACAAGCGCCGATGCAAGTACATTTGCCTTGTCAGTCTCTTCGAACTTGCTGCGCAGGCATGACCAGATTAGTGTTCCAGCCACGCATACAAACCAATCAGAGTTTCCAGACCCCACAGTACTCAACCGGGCAGTTGGCACGAGAGGAGCCACGTCCTTCTCATCTCTGAGAGCCCGCGCTGCTCTCCGCAGCTGAGCGCCAGGCACACGTTTCCTTTCATCGGGGGGGGGATTGGGGCCCTGGAAGGAAGGAGCGTACAGGAGCCACCCAAGGTCAAGCAAAACTTGAGTTGGGCAAGCATCGTTGAAGGCAGCAACCGTACACGCCATACTGGCATGGCCGGCTGGACCAACATCGCCAAGGGGTGTGTTATTCCTAGGGTATTTCCCACCACGCATACGAGTCAAACGTCTGATTGAGCCAAGGGCTCGTGGTCCATCGCTTCGCTCATGCATCGCAACCGCAAGAGGTGTCTGATAATCGCGGCCACAACGAACACATAATGTTAGATCACGCAGGTGGCGACGGATGTGCCCACCACCCGAGGATTTCGTACAGGAGGACCTGAAGAGTTGCTGCTCAGAGACGCCAGTAGCCCAACAATCAGCACGTCGGAACCGCCCGACAGAAAGGGTCTCATAAACATTGGTGCGCGAGGCGCTCAGCCGCACCCAGCAAATCCACAGTAGTTCCATACCAGAATCATTGGCTTTCTTTTTTGGCACGCTTTCAAGATCCAGGCACTGCAATAACTGATGTACTGATTGGTTTCGAATGTGGAGCCCACTGCCAAACGGCTACGGGAAAGAACCTTGGTGGGGCGAGCCACATGGTAGCATGTAAGAGGGGCTACACGGTGGATTTCGCGCCACAAGGAACAATGCTCAGTCCACCGAGCGCGGCGGCTGTAAAACCCAAGGTGTACATGTCTATAACCGATTGGCAGTTAGCGATCTTTCATACGAAAGACTGGGGGCAACATTCGACATATAGAAGTAGAACGCATACATATCAGCCCCAGGGGCGTTTTCAACAAGCAGGGGGGCAAACCATAAGCTGACACGTTGACTCGCGCTCACGAGAGAGAGAGAGAGAGAGAGAAAACAAAAAAAGAGAGAGAGAGAGAGAGAGAGAGCGCACGCACCCCACCCAGCCAACCAGAAGCGTGAAGGGAGAATGGCCACAGGTCCCGGGCCGTCTCCATGCGCAGGCGACGAGGAAAGCGGACCTTCGCGAACACAAGCCTAATCAAGTTCGGGGAAGGGCGGTGCAGGAAGGGCGGCACAGCGCGGGTCCCGATTTCCAGGCCGGATTGCTTGTGTTCAGGAGAAGCACCAGACCAGGTATCGTGGAGGAGGACGGCAATAGGAACAGGATTGGGAGAGGCAGGCGGAGGGGAAGGGGGAGGAGGGACGAGACGGAGGGGGTTGGGAGGGGGACCGAAGCTTTGCTTATCGGAGGGTGCGACGTCGCTTACTGCGACTCGAGCGCTTCACTTGATCCTCCTCTTTGGGCCACTTGAGGTTTTTAATAGCTTTGGGGTGCTCTAGTCCGCAGGTTGATCTGGTTGACCAGGGATCTCTGGCGCGCGCGCGCGTCCATCCCCCTCTTTTCCTGCCTCCCCCCCTCCCTCCCCGCGTCCTCCGCGGGCGTATCGTCCCTTCGTCTGTCGTTCCGCACTCTTGCCACAGGGCCCCCTTTGCGCTTTCCGGAGACATTCGGGAAAGGAGGGGTGGAGCATGTTTGATTAGGATGAACCTGCAGCGGAATACTCTTTGCATCTAGCCGCAGTGATGACTTTTCGCGGTTGGTTCTGCGTTGAGGCAGTCGGGCGAGATCTTCGGGATCTTGCAGCAGATGAAGGACATTTCAGCCGCATGGGTTATTTTGGACCCAGGTTTGCAGACATGACGATTGGTGTGCACATTGCATTGTTTCGCAGTTTGTTCATCCTTGCATTGGCCACGTAACCGTAGCTGCCACCCACACGCGCCCCCTCAGCCAGACCTCTATGCTCGACTCCGAGTCGCATGCCTGCGCGTTCAAGGGGAGCGCATCCTGTGTTGCGCCAGAGCTTCAAGATGCTCGAGTGGTCGGCGAGTATGCAGCAATATGATCCACAAACATTTGTGCGCCAGTATTTCGCAATGATTGTGCATGTTTCAGAGACTTGCGAGCGAGATGAGGTTACAGGGTTGGCGACGGTGTCTTGGCACTCTGTTGAGCAGTTGTAGCCTCGTATGTTCAGGCGATGTCATATCGACGCTCAGGGGGAAGAGGGCTCCCGATGAGCAAATTTCTGCCACGCGCAGAGGGGGGGGGTAGTGGCCGACCTTGCTACCCGCCCCCCCCCGCCCCTGCTGCGCCAGATTGTGCCAGCGATACCCCCATGGGCACATGTTGGTGCGGCAAGTGGTGTTCACCGCGTCGGCGCGGCGGCGACGCTGGCGCGGGCGCTCAAGGTTGTTGGCCACAGGCAGCCTGCACTATAGGCATGCTGGAGTGGCCTCCTCCACCGGAGCGGGGATCACAGAAGATGGAGCGATGCACGCGGAGTCAGTCACTAACAGCCAGGGCGACACTGCGGGACCCAGGCGCATGCAGATCCTTGGTGCATGGAGGACCGTGCGCTGTGCCCTGTCTC
Source organism: Prorocentrum cordatum (assembly GCA_963575745.1). NCBI lineage: Eukaryota > Dinophyceae > Prorocentrales > Prorocentraceae > Prorocentrum > Prorocentrum cordatum. Next base: position 1,180,079 of record CAUYUJ010005446.1, on the reverse strand, counting down.
AGAAAGGTCCTCGGTGCCCTAGGGCGGAGCCTTGGGATGAGTAAATGGTCCAGATGGAGCATGAGGAGGATCCTGATATTCCAGGAGGGCTGCCAAATGGCACCAGGAGGCGGCACAAGAGATCGAACATTGGTCGCGCATCGTGCGCCGAAATCCAGCCCAGCGCGGCCAGCCAGCCAGCCTCCGTCCTCGCCTCCCTCCCCCTGAAGAGATTTGGTTTGAATTAATATGCTCTGGTTGCATTCCGTGAGCGTGATACGAAGAAATCCTTCCTCAGTTCCTCTCTTCCTTCCCCCTCTTGTTACTTCCCCCATTCCCTCCCCTCGCTCGGTCGCCCTTGGGCGGGGGGGGGATGCTGAGAGGGAGTGCCCCGCCTGTCGCAGGCGGGCCAGGTGTCTGGTTAGGCTGGGATAGGGGCAGCGCGAGCCGAGCGCGCACTGATCATGCCATTACCAGCAGTGCAGATACGATGTCGGCCGTGGGATGCGAGCTCGCGCACACGGGAGTCCTTTCCGTTCCCCTCTTCTTCTTCCTCTTCCTCCTCCTCCTCCCTTTATCACTCTCCTCTCCCTTAGGGGACGCCGAGTGTCCGCGTAGCCACGTCGCCGCACCGGTCGTGCGGAGCCTTCTGGCCAGGCCTTGGGTGAGTGGTCGGTACATGCGCCTTTCGGGCCCAGGCTGCGGCCTAGCCAGGAGTGGTCCTTTGGACAGGGAATGGGGCCTCGAGCCTCGCCAGGGTCGCTACTGGTACGCAGTCGGCCTCCGATGGCCCTTTCTCATCCTCGGCCGTGTCCCGCCCAAAACCTGTCCCTGGACCCCTCCAGGGGGTCCATGTTGGGCCACTGTGTCCCAGCAGCGCCCTCGGAGGCCACAGAGCGAGGAGGTGGGCGGGGGTCAGCGAGGAGGGAGAGGCAGGAGACGGAGGAGGTGCAGTCGGCCTTCTCCTGGTTGGGGTGGGGGTAGGAGCAGCGACCAAGGGCGTGTGAGTCACAGGGAGGATGAGGAGGAAGAGGAGGGGGAGAAGGGGGAAGGGCTAGGGCGGAAGAGGGGTTACAAAACAATGATGGGGAGGAGGAGGAGGAGGAGGAGGAGGAGGAGGCCTTTTCCCAGAACGGGATGGATAACTGAGCAGGGATGGGGACCGATCTCGGCCGAGAAGAAGGAGGAAGAGGATAATGGCAAAGGGGATGAAGAGGAGACGGGCGAGCCTGTCTCACTGCGGAGGAAAAATGAGATGAGTATTGCGACGACGAAGAGGATGGCGACGAGGTCGAGGGTGGCGATAAGGACAGTGATGGTGGACGGGAGAAGGGAGTACTGATCATTAAAAGGTTGGGGAGTACGAGAAGGATAGGGACGATACTAATCATGATGTTGATTTTGATGACGATGTTGATGTTGATGATGATAATGATGATGTGGGAGGCAACAGCATGAAAAGGCAGCTAGTATGCGCCAGACTTTTTGCATGCAGGAGACTTTTGAAAAGGACATGTCGGAGACCCAGAAGGAAGAGATGGCGAACCAGAAGGCGGGCTGAATCTCGTCACTCCCACCGATCGTTTCTCTTCTCCCTCGCAGCCTGATCTCTTCTGGCCTCCTACTCTGGATTATCTCCTTTTCATGCGTGTTCCTCGTCGCTCCCCACCTCTCCGTAGCCATTTTGGCTCAAGGGGCCTGCTCTTGAACTTCCCAACTTCGCTCGAGTGCGGCCATAGGGGCCATTTTGCAGTCACGGCACCCTTGCAACAGGTGCTAATCCGTCTCCTTTTCGGTTTCCATTCCTGCGCAGGGCTGCTATGGCCTTGCGCGACCTCGCCCCATGGCGCAACGGCGGCGGCGGCTGGCGCGGCCGCGGTGGCGCCAAAGGAGGTGGTGGCAAGAGGAAACAGTATGATGTCTGCTCCGCCTGTCGGCACTGGGAGTATCGGGCCTACGGCAACTGGTGTTGCTCGAAGTGCGGTGGCCTCTGCACCGGAGACGCTGCTGGAGCCCCTGGTGGTCGTCCTGGCGGGGGTGGAGGAGCTCATATCAAAGCTGCTCAGGGAGGAGGTGATAATGGCGCTGACCTACGTGCGGCAGCGCAGGTGTTCTTGGCTGCTCGCCCTGAGTTGCAAGGGCAGCTTGGCGAGTTCGTGCAGCCTCCTCCGCAAGAAGTTGTCGAGTGGTCTCAGGCTCAGCTCCATGACGGTGCTTGTACTGAACGCACACGTCTCGCCCGTGAGGTGGAGAACCAAGCTCGTGCTGTCCGTCTTGCGTCCCAGGACCTGCATCAGCGCAGCTCTAAGGTTCAACGCTTGCAGGAGCAGCTGGAAGAGGCGCAGGCTGCCACGCGTGCGGCCCAGGTCGAGGAGCAGGAGGCGCAGGCGAGGAAGAAGGCTGCGGACGACGCCGTGGCCGCTTTCCGCGAGGTCGACTGGATCGCCAACGAGCGGCAGGAGCTGGCCGCTGCTGCTGCCGCGGCTCGCGACGCGGGCGCGAGGGCGGCTCAACCGCAGCCCCCGCCTGGCGCTGCCCCTGCGGGCGGCGCCCCTGCGCGGGGCGGCGGCGGTGCTGCTGCGGCGGATGGCGCAGGTGGTCGTCCTGCGGGTGGACGTGGAGATTGCGACGTTCGTATGCATGGCGACATTCCTGATCTTGCTGGCTATGATGATGACCAGCTGCGTGAGTTCTGTGCTGGTCGGCAGCTCCCCATCGATTTCGTCAAGCGCTTCGTGGAGATGCAGCGGCAGATCTACGAGGTGCCTGCGTCGGAGGCGGGTTCGGATGCTGGCTCTGATGCTGGTGATCTTCCTGCCGAGGCTGCTGATGAGCTGGTCGCCCTCAAGAAGCGCTCCCTTGAGGGCGCCATCGGCGAGCAGGACCGGCATCGCATGGAGGAGCTCATGTCCAGGAAGTCTCATGCCCGTGCTGCTAAACGAATGCGACGTGCCCAGGAGTCCGTGGGAGCTCAGTTCAAGGATCTGTTCAAGGCCGCGGTCCAGCAAATGCCACAGTCTGAGCTTTAACAGTGAGCGGCAAGTGAGGCTTTTGTATTGTAATATAACCCGTTGGAGTGCGCTTGCGAAGTCTTTTCTTGCTGGCTTACATTGCAAGGCTGGCGCCTTTCTGTTCTGTGAACACCGCCAGCCCCCTTCTGAGCTGAAGGATGCTCAGCGGCATGTGGCCGCCATGAGCTGGTGGCCCCATTTCCTCCCTGCCACCCCTCCCCCTGGGGGTGGGGCCCATGGGGGGTTGGGGCCGCTGTGCACAAAGGTTTGCATTTTAAACGTTTCTTGGCGCATGACCGTGCCGCCCGTGAAGTAGGTGCTGGAAATGGTTGGATGTTTCTAGAGTTGAAAACTCTCAGGTGTACCATTGCTGTAGGCGTCGTCTATATGGTCGCTGACTTGGGGGTCTCGGGGGAGAATATAGGTAAGATGCGGCGCGTCAGGGACTTCGTGAATTCTCTCAGTATACCGTGGCTTCTCGTTGGCGATTTCAATTTTGACATTGAGCTGATGGAGCTTTGCGGGCTTCTGAAGGTGACCCAGAGCAGAGCTTTGCCACCGGTGAGTGTGAGCTACACGTGCAGTATGGGAAAGGGTGCGCTGCTTGATTATGTCGTGGCCAGTGAGACTCTGGCGCCGTACCTGAAGGTAACCAAGTATCACGCGTCCCCTTTCAAGACGCACTGTGCTCTGGACATCCGCCTGCCTCACTCCGCGCTGCTGCAGCAGCTGTGCAAGAGGGTGAAGCCGCGCAGTTTTCCTCATGTGGAAGGCCCGCGTTTGCCATGGACTCATTATCTTGCCGCTGCTCTGTCTCGGTGGCGCCCGGGGCATCATCGGTGCCCTCATCTAGCCCCTCATGTTTTCAAGCACCTCTCGTTTGAGCTGGCTTCGTCGTATCAGCTATGGTCCAGGGCTACTGAAGACATGTGTATGTTGCACGAGCACATCGAGCACGAGCGTGAGTATGAATGATACATTTGGGCGTGGCACACGCATGAGCACGCGGCGTACCACACTAACTGATCATCGCAATACGTCGGGCAGTTTCTCGGAGCCTGTTCTTATGCGTTGGTCCACGGTTTCCCAGAAGCTGTATGACTTACGTGTGGCAGTACAGCACGGGTGCCATCATATGTGTACTGGACTGGCTCGGCGTCTCTATGACCACGGTCAGCGTGTAGATGGATATACCTCGCGCTTACCTGCTGATCAGTCTGCTGCTGAGTGGCGAGCTCAGCTTTGAGATTTAACGAGCATCGATCCCGCTCGATGTCAGGAGTTGATCGATCGGTGCTCTTGCACTCCCACTAAAGCTTGGCATGCGGCCAGGGGCTCCTCGGCTAAGGCCGTCAAGGACTGGCTCATGAGGGCCTTGCCGCGCGGGGCTAAGACGGCCCATGCGTGGCTGAAGCGTGACCAAGGTGACCCGCTCGAGTATTTCATCGCGCCCGAGGGCGTGTTGCAGTTGCCAGAGGAAGTGATGGCTCACCGCATTGAGAAGTGGAGCTAGGGAGGTGCATGCTGCGAGCCGTATTTTCTCTGAAACCACTGCGGTCGGGGCGGGCCACTGGAGGCCCCGAGATTTTCCCCAGTTGGACCCCCGGGCCCTCGGAGCCCTTGCTGAACTGTACACATCGTGTGAACGGGCTATGATGTGGCCCTCTCAGATTTTCTTGGAAATCATTGCCCTCCTCCCTAAAGCGCTACTGACGAGCGCCCCGTGTGTAAATGCCCCACCCTTTATCGGGCGCGCTGTAAGATTCGAGGGGTTTTCTTGGAGAACTGGTCCCAGGGCCACTTGGGTTTCCGGGATGACGCTGCCAGTGGGACCTCTGCTGTGCAGGCGGCGCTTCGGAGGGAGATCTGCCATGAGGTTGCTATGTTCGAAGGGCAGAAGCGCGTGGCCGTGCACTGGGACCTCACTAAGTTTTTCGACACGGTGGTACCAGCGCGGCTAGTCTCTTTGGCCTGTCGTTTGGATTTCCCGCCCCACCTGCTCTACCTCGGGCCCCTGATCCACGTGGCCCCTCGAATGCTGGAGTCTTCTGGGTGTTGTTCTGATGTGATAGCTTCGGGTATTGGAGTGCTCCCAGGGTGTATGCAATCCATGTCTTGGGCGAAGGTCTATCTGTATCAAATCCTTCGCGATGTGCATCATCGGCGCCAACCTGGAGTCTCCACTCGTTCCTATGTTGACGACTTGTCACAGGTGGCCCAAGGTAGTGCGGATGAGGTCCGCCGACAGCCACTCTCTGCTGCTGTCCACCTCGGCCATTCTCTCGAGCCAGTGGAGCTGATTTTGCCCGATAAGTCTGCTATTGTTGGTAACGATCAGCAGCTTACTCTGTTGCTCTTCAATGGTCTCAGGGCAGCTGGTTTCAAGTTGAAGTTGGCGAGTGCTACCCGTGATCTTGGGACCTCGACTACTGCTGGCAAGCGGCATGCCGTGGATATTACCAAAATGCGTAGGCGCGTTGCAGCCCAGAGGGCTCGTAAAGTTAGGTACTTAACGAAGTTGGTGAAGAAGGCCTCGAAGTTGTATAAACCTGGAATCTTGGCCACGGGGACCTGGGGGCACCAAGTGGTAGGTCTTTCTCCGATTCAGGTCCAGAACGTTTGGGGCCAGGCTGCTGTGTGCTCTGGTGCTTGGCATGCGGGAGCCTGTTCTACTACGATTCTTGGGACCTTTGGAGGGCCTCGGGGTGACCCCATTTACCGACTTCAGCGTGAACATCTGGAAGGATTTGCTTCGGCCTGGGCCTCTCTGGATCCTGAGCCCAAAATGAAAGTTGCCGTGCTTTGGAGGAGGATTACGGTGCATGAGTACTCCACCATAACTGTTAATAAGATATGGCGACGTGTGCGTGGCCCCGTGGCGGCCACGGTTGCAGCGTTACTTGGTCTAGGATGGCTGCCTCTCTCTCTCCAGCACGATGGCGCGACGATCGGGGCGTGCTGCTCCAGTTGGCCCAGCCAGGTTTCCGCGTGCACCTCCGCCGCTCTATTCAACTTACGTGTGGCGCCTTGATTTGGCGCAAGGCTTCTAAGCACTACCTAGTAGGAGGTGTTGAAGGAGGAGTTGATTTTTACCTGCATTCGGAAGGGGTATCAGAGGATGGGGAGAGGTTTGGATTATGAAGGGCAGCCCATCTCATTGAATACCATATCGGGCGGGTTTTGGACGGAAGCACGGCTTCACCGCGCAGGTCATGTCTTTTCTGTTGCAGGCGTCTGTGTTCGGTGCGGCGAGAAGATGGAGACCCCGTACCATCGCTTTTGGGAATGTCCCATGAATGAGTTTAATCCTGACACTACGGTGGCTGATTCGGCCCATCTTGCTGAGCGTGCTGCTCAGGATGATTGTCCAGCTCTTTGGTGCCGCGGGCTCGGGCCGCTTGATCGCGCCACTGGGCACCTTCCCGACCCGCAGGATCGCACCTGGTTCTGGGGTTCGTTCGCTGATCGTGAGGTGAAGGAAGGAGGAGTTTGGGGGATTGACGGATCGGGGGGGAGGTTCGCTACGGATGCCAGACTAAGGAGGTGCGTGTGGGCGCGCGTACGCCTGTCCACCACCCTCGATGATATCGACGGTGGATTTGCAGGCGCCCTCCCAGGCCCCGACCAGTCGTCCTCGCGCGCGGAGCTCCTCGCGTTGATTTTCGTACTCAGGTATACGCTGGGCAGAGTTTTGATTTTCTGTGATTACCTTCCTGTGGTGCGAGATTGCCGTAGGCCGCGAGCGGCCTTATGTGGTTGTGATATGATTGATATGTGGGCGGTTCTCTGGCAAGTTTTGGATCAGCGTGAAGGTGAGGTTGACCTCAGATGGACCAAAAGCCACCCCACGGAAGCCCAAGTCAGCGCCCTTTACCCCGCTCGAGTCGAGCGCCTTTTGACTGGCGCTGCTGATGCATGTGCAATCGAGGCCGCTAAGAGGGCCGAAGTTCCTGATGCGTGCTCGGCGCGCACTCTTTTGCAAGATGAGCTGCACGTTTCTATTCTCAGGTGGCTTGTCGCCATCCAGCGTGATGCGGTCGCGACATGTGCGCGGGACAGCGTGTGCGCGCGCGCTGGGCGTGATGAGGGCCCCCCGCACGTGCGACGGAGGGGCGGGCGGTCCTTCGCGCAGGAGCGTGTTGCGCGTGTGCGTGCGAAGGGACATTGCCCCGTTGTGCTCCGCACGTTGATCAAGTGCAACCTGTGCCACTGCAGGTTTAGCACACGTGGTGCGCTGGCTTCTTTCTGGCCTGATCAGTGCCAGGGCAGCCGCTTTGCCCGCTTCGCTGCGCCACTGAGTGAGGGCGAGGATGAGGTTTCGGTTCCTGGCCCTGTTTTGGAGGGTGCTGGCGCCCACCTACTGGCCATCCACTGCCACGAGACCCATTCCTTGTCCGTGCTGAATGGAATTTTGCATTGCTCTACCTGTGGGCGCTTCGCGGCCCAAAGTGTCCGAGGCCTGCGGGGGCCGTGTGCGCCTCCTACCCGCACTGGGTCGGAGGTGATTGATCGGCTTGCGAGAGGGCTCCCGCCGAAGTCGGGAATGTCATTCCCTCGTGAGTGATGTGGCTAATGCGGCCGAGCCGGCACTCGGGATCCGCGCGTTCGCCATAGCGCCATAGCGTCGCTCCCCATCTCTCCTCTTTCCCTGTCCTCGTCCTTTTTCACTTCCACCTCCCCCTCCAATGGAGTACGCAGCATTGTCAAGCCGCGCATCATCACCTCCCCCTCCCCCTTCCCCCCCTCAAACCTCCGATGGACCTACAGGGTTGCCAGCCCTCTCGGTTGGTCCATCCTCCTCCCCATCCTGCCATTAAACGCTCCTCCTTCCCGCCCCCCTCAATTCTCTATTCCCACAGCCCCGTCCTCTCCTCGTCATGCTGTTCCGCTTCCACTCCTTCCCGTCTCCTCACTGTGCTCCGCCTCGGCTTGAAGAGCACGGCGTGGCTCGAATCCTCCCGCCCTTCCCACCGTTTCCCCTCCTCTCCCCCCCCCCCCTCCCCGCGCTGAGCCCTTTTGACGAGAAATTGGTTCGAGGCTTTCTTTGCGGAGGGATCGGCTTCAGCCTACTTACCGCACGCAGCCGCCCTGTCCGTCATGTTTCCCCTAGTCATCCCTGTTCACTCCTTTCGCGCCTTCCCCTCCATTCCCTTCTCCTGCCCGGGTCCCCCCATTCCCCCCGTCCCGCCCTTTCTAATTAGTTTCCTCGTACTCCTCGTCATGCTCTCCCACATCATCCCTTCCTATTTCCTCGCGTAACTCTCCCTCACCCCTCACCCCATCCCCCCCCCTCATCCCTCTCCTCCGCCCCCCTTCGCCATTCTGCACCTCGTCGTTTCCCTCCACTCCTCCTCACTCCCTATCCTCCCTTCCCCCCCCTCCCCATCCCTCGAGGGAGAGGGGGGGGGGACCTGATCGCGCAGCGATGGCTTCGCGGCAGGCGTACGAGGAGCTCAAGGCGGCAAAGGACACTATGGGTGGGCGCGTGCCCCTCCCCCTAATCCTGCACGGGCAATTCTTGTTGTTTGCGTAGTGGTCGAGGATGGGGAGATGGGGAAAGGACAAGAAGGAGGAGGATGAGAGGCGAAGGGAAATGTAAGGTGAAGCCCAGATGATGAAGAGGAGGGACGGGCAGGATGAACATGGGGAGGGGAATGAGTGTGGAAGGTGGGCGGCTGATGTACATGGAGTGGGGAGAAGGATGGGGAGGGAGGCGGCGGAGGATGTGAGAAAGTCGGAGGAATAGGAGGAAGAAAGGGAGGAACTGGAATGGAAAGAGGATGATGATGACGATGGAGGATAAGAAGGTTCAGGAAGGTGATGGTGAGGAGGAGTGTTGAGAAGACCGACGACGAGGAGGATGAAGTAGAGGAGGATCGGCCGCGGGGAAGGGAGATAGTGCAGGAGGAGGGGAACAGGGATGGTTAATCCAGTAGCCGTACATGCGGCCCTCCGCAGACCAGCGTGAGAAATCTTAACCAGTTGTGCAAAGTTCCATATCAGCATGAGGACTATCTAAGATAGTGATGTGTCAATAGTTCTGTTTTATTTTTGTATACCGACAACATATCCAGCGCAGGCTCGTCACTCTCAGGAAGGATCACAATTTGAGACATTCAGATCAAGCCCACCAGTAAATCGTGCCTCGTGCCACGTGGCAGCACGGAAGCACCGTGCGATATGGAAAAGCGGCCGCTTAGTGTTGAGTTCTTTGTTTTGGGTCATGCCATCTAGAACAGCGGTTCGATCAAGACTTGTTGGCAGCGGCCATCCAGATCAAGTCGGACCGCTTGCTTCGGGAACTTCGTTTCCAAGGTCGCTTCCGGGATATCCGTGGCTCCCCGTGGCACCCTCATGGACCTGTCCGTATCGTCTACCATGCAACATCGGGACACACGATGGCCACCTGCAGCGCCGAGACGCATGCAGATCGGCACTACGCAAAGGAACGCGGCCTGCTCCCGTGTGCGGCTTCGCCCGCATGCGCAGGAGAGTCCCGTCGAGCACGTGCGGAGAAGGGAGCGGGCAGGCCGCGACCGTCATGGGCCAAGGCAGGCGAGGGGCAGCGTGGAGGGGGGCACCCGCAGAGGCCTCGGAAAGCGTTGGTCGTGGCGCGATCCTCCTCCTCCTCCTCCTCCTCCTCCTCCTCCTCCTCATTCTTCCTCCTCCTCCTCCTTCTCTTCCTCCTCCTCCTCTTCCTCCTCCTCATCCTTCTCTTCCTCCTCCTTCTCCTTCTCTTCCTCCTCCTCCTCCTCCTCCTCGGCACGTCGAAACAGTGCCGGTTCCGAGGGCCGAATTCGTGCTCGGGCCGCCCGTGGTTTCGTCGCTGTGCGATGGCAGGACGGCGCCAACCGAGCAGCACAGCGGTGCTCTCGCTGACTGTCTCCTGTGACTGCCGCTCCCTGGCCTCCGCCTCTGTCCTCCATCGTTCAATGCTTTGTGTTGTACACTGTGTGTGTCTGTGTTTTGGATTCGTGATTCGTGAGTGTGGCAAATGCGCCGCCTGGCGCAGAGCATTGGCTTGTATGTGTTTGGGGTTTTACCGCCCCAACTGAATTAACTATGTGTGAATCATTCGCTCCTGCTGAGCCTCGGGATAGAGCTGCAATGCAGAGGCTTGGGCGTTGCTCCCAGTTGCTCCCAAAAACGAGGAGGCCAAGGCGCGGGGGAAGGGAAGGAGGGTGTGGACGAGGAGGAGGGGGATGTCGTCGGGGAGGCTTGGACTGAGGGGGAGCTGGGGGACGACAGGGCCCCTCCTCCATCTTTTCGTGCAACACCGCTCGGCCTCCAGAGGAGGCGCAGGTGGCCGCAGGGCAGGAGCAGGTCAACAGCAAGACGCAGGAGCTTGCGGATACAGACCAGCGCCTCGCCAACTCCAAGACGGACATCGAGGACACCAAGAATTCCCTCGGAGCGGACCAGAAGTTCATCATCGGCCAAGCAACATTTACAAGGACGAGAAGGATGATGATTATGATGATGCTGATGATGATACTGATGATGATGATGCTGATGCTGATGCTGATGCTGATGATGATGATGGTACTGATACTGAGACTGAGACTGAGACTCAGACTGGAACTGATGATACTGATGATGCTTGTGGTGGTGATGGTGATGATGACGATGACGATGACGATGACGACTACGTGGACGATTACGATAATGGTGGCGATGATGCCGATTCTGCTAATGACGTCGATGATTATGATGATGTTGCTACTGATGCTGATGCTGATGCTGATTACGGTGATGATGATGCTGATAATGATGATGTGACGCTGTAGATGATGCAAATTATATTGATGATGATGATTATGATGCTGATGATGATGATGATGATGATGATGATGATGATGATGATGATGATGATGATGATGACGGGATGAGGGGGATGAGGATGATGAGGATGAGGAGGATGAGGAGGATGAGGAGGAGCATGAGGACGATGAGGAATTTGACGTTGACGATGATGATGGGCATGGTAATGATGAGTATCATGATGCTGATGTCGATGATGTTGTTGATGAGTATGATCATGATTATGGTGATGATGAGGTTGATGATGTTGATGATGGTGATGCTTATGACGATACTGATGATGCTGGTGGTGGTGATGATGCTGATGATGATTGTATGATGGTTTTTGTGGTGGTTATGCTATGATGGTGACGGTGATGGTGATGGTGATGATGTTGATGATTACTAGGCGGGTGAGGATGCTGAGTAGGAGGTTGATGAAGATGTTGATGGTGCTGATGATGAGCACGACGATGACGATGGTGATGCTGATTGTTGTGACGATGATGGCGCTGTTGATGGATGGCGATGGTGCGGAGTAGACGACGATTTAAAAAGTCACAATGAGCGTTGTGATGGTGATTGGAAAGTAGAGGACGGATGTATGAGAAGGAGGAGGAGGAGGAGGAGGAGGAGGAGGAGGAGAGGAGGAGGAGGAGAGGAGAGTACAAGGAGGATGAGGATAGGAGGAAGGTCAGGGAAGAGGTAATTTGAGGAGGAGGATGACGAGGACGGGGACGGGTATGAAGTGGTGACCCTGACGTTGACCACAGGTTCCTCATGGAGCTGAAGGAGAGGTGCTCCATGACCGACTCGGAGTGGGAGACGCGCAAGGGGCCCAGCTGCGCCGATGCCGTTGTCGGTATTCGGTTTTGGGTCGTCGTCTTCGTCTTATTCGTCATCATCTCACCTGTCCACCCACCGCGGACGATGACGACGACGACGTGGCGGAGGGAAGAGGAGCAGCACCAACAAGACAATGTTGAGGATCTGGCAGGATGAGGAAGAGGAGGAAGAGGAGGAGGAGGAGGAGGAGGAGGAGGAGGAGGGGGAGGAGGAGGAGGAGAAGATCAGCAGCACGTGGAGGGAGAAGGGTTGGGGGGGATGAGCAGGAATCCGTTGTAGCAACAGCTGGAGCAGGAGGATGATGAAGATCAGCTTCAGCAGCGGCAGCATGAGGGTGGGATGGCTGAAGTGAAGCCTCCCCATTCGCCCCTCTGTTTCTCCTGTGTAGGGGGGGCTGGGTGGCAGGATGGGGAGGGGGGGCAGGCAGCGAGCGGTCGGGCGAGCGAGACAGGTAGGACAGAAGCGAGGAAGGGGGGAGCGCACGAAGGCAGCAGGAGGGACGGATAGATCGCATCAGGGGGTGATGGGGGCAGGAGGGAGGCGGCAGCAGGTGGGAGCAGAGGGAGGGGGGAGCGGCGACGCTGAGAGGAGCAGGAGGGAGTAGGAGCAGGAGGCATGAGGAGCTCGAGGCAGGAGAGGGGGCAGCATCGAGGGGAGCGGAAAGGGGGGGAGGGAGGGCGGGAGGAAGGAGACCGCCGCCGCGGGCCCAGGCCAGAAGACCCGGTCCCTCGAGATGGAGGCCGTCTCGAAGGCGCGCCGCTGGCCAGCGGACGCGGCCGCCTCCCAACCCAGACTGGGGGCCCAGTCCTCCGTCCCATCCCTCCGCCCGCCTGCCCCCTGCTCCCCGCTGCTGCTGCTGCTCCTCCCTCCTCCTGCTCACTCCTGCTCCGTCCTCTTTCCCGCCGTCGTCATCAGCATGGCATCATCAGCCCTCCCCCCTCCCTCCCTCCCTCCCACCCTCTGCTCCCTCCATCGCCCCCCCGCCCCCTCGAAAACCAATAAGAGGGGGGGAGCGGGAGAGGGGGACGTTGGACGAAGGCCCAGGGATCCAGGGACAGCGGGACGAAGGGAGGGAGGCAGGAGCAACGCGGTAGCAGAGATGGGCAGGGAGGAGGGAACGATGGCGTTGGGCGGAGCGTTGAGGGCGGATGAGGAGGAGGGGGAAGAGTCGAAGAGCGGACCGGTGAAGGAGGACGAACGTGAGGAAGAGGATGGTGAGCGGGAGGAGAAGGAATAGAAGGAGGAGAGGCGGTGAGGAGGAGAGTGAGGAGCAGGACAGGTAGATGCGGTTGTGGATCCGGATGTACACAATGAGGGGAGGAGGGAGGGCGTCGTGGATTGGAGTTTCTTCTCGTCCTCTTGCCACCTCTTGCCTCGTGTTCATCCAGGCCAAGAGCTGCAGCTGGAAACCCTGCGGCAAAACCACATATTTCCAGGCAAATTCCGCTGTGGCGACGAAGGCCCTCCAGGAAGTCCAGAAACAACGAAACACGTACATCCGCCGCAGCTACCCCCCGCCCTGTTACCTCCCTCTATCCATCCTGCCGTCAAACTATGGGCTTAGTCCCTTTTTGTTCTCGAAAGGGCCCGATTTTCCTCGGTCATATGGCTCTGTGGGTCTTCCCCTGGTGCTCCGCGTGCATCTTGGCGCAACCGAGTCCCACAAGGGGCCTCTTTCCTTCTCCATGGACCCCTACGGCACGACTCCGACTGTACCTCTCTGTCTACACCTCAGGCGATGCTTAAGAAAACTTAAGTTTTCGTCCATAGTCTCGATTATTCTTCACTTTTCAATGTAACTCCCAAGATTTTGATAGAAGTTCTGGGTTTTGTTCAAGTCCTGAGACCATGAATTTCTTAACCCATGATTTCTTAAGCATTTCGCAGGGTGTACATCCCTCTCCCCATCCATTGCCTCCTGCCTCTTGGCGCGGAGTGCCCTGCGGCTTCCGCAGGCGCTCGCAATCCTCAGCTCGGACGAGTCCCACGACGTGTTCACCAGGACTGGGGCGCATGGCTATCCAAAGTGTAGAGCGAACGTCGCCGCGGCTGGATCCGCTTCGAAACCCTGGTCAGGCACCTTTCGATGACAAACTCTGACGACATCACAACGCGGAAGAGCAAATCCAGATGTACAGATTTGCGCGGAACATCTCTTGAGAGCCCAGCTGGCCGGCCCAGGACTCGGCTCACCCCGCAGAGCGGAGGCGGTGAGGAGGAGGAGGAAAAGGGTGAGGAGGAGAAGGAGGGGGAGGGCCTTCCGCTTGCGTTGCATGGGTTCCCGCGCGCGGCTGCAGGACATTCAACCCCACGCTGGCGCAGGCTCGCGTGGCCGAAGAAGCGGGGGGAGGGGGCGGGCTGTCCAGCTCTGCCCGCTCCCTGCCTCCTTTCGGTTGCGTCCACGAGGGGGTGAGGACTATCGGATGGCATTCGGCCTATCCCGCCATCGTGGCTGGGTTGTGGGTCAGAGGCCTCTTTGATGGTCGCTGGGACCTCGTCGAGGCTTCTCGGGCGCCTCCCGGAGGCATGTTTGAGGCCTCTGGGGAGCTGTTTCGGGGCTTCTTGGGGCCCGTCTTGGGCCCCTTGGGGGCCCATTTGGGCTTCGTGTGGGCCTTTGGGGGGCCTCGTGGGTCCCCCCCCTGGGCGCCTCTTGGAGCGCAGGCTGGGATGGTCGGTCCGTGCTCCCCCTCTGGGGCCCCTTTGGGGCCGTCTTGGGCCCTCTTGGGCCGTCTTGGGCGCCTCTTGGGCCATCCTGGGGCCCTCCTGTGCCTTCCTGGGGCCTTTTTGGGCCGTCTTAAGGCCCCCGTGGGCCGTCTTGGGGCCATCTTGGGGGCGTCTGGGGCCGTCTTGGCTCGGTCTTGGGGGCCCCTGAGCGTCGGAACCTAGACAAGTGGAGAACCCCAAAAACATTGAAACACTTGTGGAGCATCCACGATTTTGGGCACTCGGGGCCCTCTTGGGAAGGCGCCTGGGCATCTCTTGGGGTGTCTCGAAAGCCTCTTGGAGCGTCTTGGGACCATCTTGGTCATCTTGGACCGATCGTTCGGCGACTCGGGGCCCTATTGGGCCGTCTTGGGGGCCTCTTGGGGCCCTCCTGGGCCGTGGCCTTCTTGGGCCCCAGAAGTCATGCAGGAGGACGCCGGGGAGCCCAGGAGAGCAGCGGGAAGCCCCGAGAGATTTGGCAATTTGGGGTCCCGGCCCTGAAAGGACTCCGCAGCATTGAGGACTGAGGCTCGATGGATTAGGCAAAGGACCTGATGACACGCCCACCCCGTGCCCAGCGGCACAGTGGCGAATTGAGGTGTGTGTGTGTGTGTGTGGAAATCATCGCCGAGGCCATGACCCATGGCATCCTCCAGACTTATGGTGTCTTTTCCTCCTCCTCCTCCTTCTTTCAGATCGTTCCTTGGCCTCCCCTCGTCCGCGCGCATGCCTCGGGCCATGATGCGATATGCCCCCTCGTCGGCGCACCCGATCCTTCGCTCTTGCTTGGCCCTTCCCCCCCCCGGGTGCGCTCCCCTTCCCTCGCTGTCGCCTTTTTGGGGGGGCCGCCTCGGGGTCAGTCGTCGCCACGGCTGAGTACGCCTCCAGGCCTGGGCGGATCGCGCCTTTCGGAAAGGTCTGGGGGAGTAGCGGTCACGGGATAGCTCTGATACCCTTAGCCCCTTCCCCCCTCTACCCTCCCAGCCCCCCGGACACTTCCTTTTCCTCCCCTCCCGCCCCACCTTTCCCCGCCCCCCCCTTCACCCCCTCCGCCTTGCGAGGCACTGGCCGCAAAGGTCAGCCCGATATGGGGGCATTGCGTGTCCCCGCCTGTCTTATCTCGTAGCCATGCCCGGGGTCAGCATGTGTCTGACCTTCCCGTGCCAGGTTCAGCGCAGCAGCGCCGCCTCGCCTTTCCCCCCCTCGCTCATTTGACGCGCTTCCCCTCGCATCCGTCCATCACGCCTCCTCCTCCAGCCCTTTCGGCCTGGGCGTTTTGTCTGGGATTGCCATCGTGCGCTTCGAAGGGGCTCCCGCTGGCGAGCCACGCATGGCTCAGCGGCACCCGCCGTGGCCCTGCGGCAACTGCGCCAGGCTCTATGGCACTGCTTTGGCGAGCTACGGGTTCAGGACCTCGTGCCTGCGGTGCGGCAAGCCGGCGCCCAGGACGGCGCGTGAAAGGAATGGGCAGGTTGGACACGTGCATCAACCGCCGTGGTGCAAGAGTGCGAACATTGCATGTTGGCAGCGAGGGGCAGGATGCAAGCTTGAGCGGCCCAACAGGTGGGCAGTGGGGCCACCGATGTTGGGGGATAACAAGCAACCCGGCACGAACAACGAGAACAGCGACAACAGCAACGGGGTGGAGTACGACCCGAAGATTGCCAAGACCATGTTGGAGAGTATGGCCAACGCATTCGGTGACGGCATGACCAAGTGGCCCGACGGTTGCAAGGACATTGTTGCGTGCTGGGGCAAGGTGGACTCCGAAGCCAAGGTACGTCGGCGTTCCAGTTCGGGCAGCGGGGGTAGGACTTCTACAAAAAGTCCGACAACGCGCGGGAGCGTTTACAGGAGCAGCATCTCGAATCGCAAGAAGCCAAGCGAGCTAGATATGCTGAACAGTTTATTGTCGCCAACCAAAATGAGCGGAGGAAGAGGAACAAGGAGACAATCTGAAGCATTCGTGCGAGAAGCTGCTGAAAACAAAAGGCATGTTCCCGTGGGCAATCCTGCGGTGGCGCTGTGAGGCAAGGTCGCCCACATCCAGAAGAAGATCGATAGCGAGAACATCCCTAGCTGTTTCGAAGAACCCTCCCGAATGCTACAGCAAGCGCTGGAAGCCCTCGAGCAGCAGCGCATCGACAAAGTGGAAACGACGCAATCGAAGGAAGGCGGGCCAGCGCACAACGTGGTCTCTGAGAGCGTTCGTTATCTTGGCGATGCTATGCTGGGCCACGTTGGTATCCATGTGCCCGACGAGGAGGACTACGAACACACATTCCTTCAGGCTTGGCTCGAGCTCGATGGAGCCGACGACTAGGACGAGCGCAAGCGGATCAAGACTGCCAGGGTGCAACTTCTCGAGCCCTTCGCTGTGGCCAATGCCGCCGCTGCAGCAAAGCGGAGAATGGTCCAGCCCCCAGCTCCAGTTAAAGTAGGTGGCAAGTGAGTCGACTGTGAATATTGCAGGTGGGGTCCGGGGTCAATCGGGATGGTATATTGTTTTGGCGATCAGCCACTTGCACGAAGAAGTCAAACAATGGCAGC
Organism: Prorocentrum cordatum; assembly: GCA_963575745.1. NCBI lineage: Eukaryota > Dinophyceae > Prorocentrales > Prorocentraceae > Prorocentrum > Prorocentrum cordatum. The sequence continues at coordinate 1,163,190 of CAUYUJ010005446.1, read as the reverse complement.
ATGTCCTACGAGGTGGGTGGCAGGCAACTACCACGCAGTACAGTCAACAACCCTAATAAGCACGCGCGACTTTGCTCAGGGTACCCTTGCGTCCTTGCTCTTCCTTGCTCTTGCGTCCTCGGGGTTTTCGCCGTCCGCCACCCCAAAAATCCCAGCTTCGGCTTCCAAGGGTCTTGCGTCCTGACCGCGCGTCCTTACTAGGGTTTTTGATTGCATGTGATCAAGGTGCAGGGTGTTCTGACGGGAAGTGGACATATCGGTGGCAGTGCTGAATCGCTCCGCGCGGCTGCCGACGGGCAGGTGGCCGATGCAGATGCCGAGGGCAGTCCGCTCTATGGGGGGGGTTATTGGCGAGTGGAAAGCAGCCCCCGTGGAGGTGTGCAGAGGGTGCGCTGTCGCCCGGGGAGCTGATCATCAGGCAAGCAGCAGCGCTGAATCCCTGGGCCAGGCTGCCGACGGGCAGGCGGTCGATGCCCTTGCCCGGGGTGCTCTGTTCCACCGGGCCTTTGACGAGTGGGTCGCAGCCCCCGAGGAGGTGTGCAAAGGAGGCGGTGCTGCAGGCAATGCGTCGACTACACCGACTGGAGCGAGTCCGTCTGTGGAGGAGACGCGCGCGAGAGGCAGGCCCAGCAGGGCCATGGCCGAGTTAGGGGAGTTCGCGAGGAAGCTGAGACCCAAGGTCTGCGGCGAAGCTGGACCTCAGCGAGGTGGGCTGGAGACTCGCGTACGCCAGTCTCGTGGAGACGGTTCGAGTACCGTTCGAGAGTGGAGCTTTGCCGCTGCCATCAACGCTGCTGCGCAGAGGGAAGCAGCTAAGATGGCATTGGTTGGCAATGAGGCGCGCGAGTCGCCCCCCAACGCGGACGGGGTCCTATTCCAGGAACGAAAGTTGCTGATTGAGGTGGTAGGTGACGCTGCGCTGCGGCTCCACCATCAGGGCTGGAATGGTCGTTTGCCTCCAGCTCGCAAACAGACACCGCGGGCTGCCAGCCCGGGCGTGACAACGGGTGCGCGACATGACTTAGCCTCTACGTGACCGCCTGACTTTGGAGGAATGACACCACCAGCTCGGAGATGGATTGCGCAGCGTGCGGATGGCATGTTGCCAGGTGGTTTCAGTGTTGCCTCAATCGGCCTAGTCTCTGAACGCAAGATCATGGAGCTGGAGGGCGCCAACAAACGCATGCTCATGACGTGCATGGAGCAGCTCAAAAGAACTGGCAGGCCCTTTTACCGTCGGAGGTGACTGGAACATGACCTCTTCTGAGTTCGAGGACATCCAAGTGGCGCAGCACGTTGCCGCGATGCTCGCTGCGCCAGGTTAGTGGACATGTTCGTGTGGGAAGGGCGGGCGTCAGGTTATTTCGTCGTCAGCAAGCGCTTCAAGGGCCTTGCCGCGTGGGTCGACAGGATCGATGGGCTCTCACTGCTGCGCTGGGGGGGGGGGGGGGTCCGCTTGGAGCTGAGCGCTGGACCTGGTGCCGCACATGGGCAGCAGCTCGAAATGCCGAAGACTTCCCCGAGGGAGTGTCCAGCAGGAGTGCCCTGACCTCCGCCGTCGCATCAGTGCATCCGTGGAGAGTTCGCGCACGTTCGAGACCAGGGAGACTTGCCGCGGTGCTGCGCTGAGTGGCAGAGGTTAGCTGAACAGGAGTTGGCGGATCGTTGCAGGTCGCGCAAAGCTTTTCAAGGTCGCGGGGGGAAGCCATGGCCACGTGCCAAGTTGGTGGCGGCAAGTTCCAGGGCACGGCGCTGAAGGCAGCACTGCGTCGCGGATATGGCGGTGAGCTTTAACGGCCATGGTGGATGTCATGCGTGTTTTGGCGAGAGATTGGGATCAGCACTGCGAGCTCGTGGATGGCAGGTGCAACGCCGTGAGGAACCTGTATCGCATGAAGGTGGACATGGGGCCGCAATTGGACATCTGGTGTTAAAGATGCGGTTGTGGGTTTTCGTGGGCAGAGGGCGGCCGTAAGGGTGCAAACTGGAGCGCTGCTATGGAAGCGATCAGGATCGTGGATTATGTTGCCGTGGGCAGGGCGCGACAGTGTAGGGCGTTAGGTTAGTCGCTGGGGCTGTTAGGGGCGGGGGCAAGGAAGCGCGCATTATGGTCGAAGATATTGCATCCTGGCAGCAATCAGACATCAATCCTGCGCTTGGGATCCAATCTCGCGCCTCCAATTCGAACGCTGGCCTGGCGGAATGGGAGAAGATGCGGCGAGCATGCGACGGAGGGAAGAGCTGGTGCAAGGCTGCGAATAATAATGCCTGCCGGCGGGGTGCAGATGCAGGATGCGGAGCACATCAGGAAAGTGGCCGGGTTTTTTATGCGTGGCGCGATTTCGGGGGTGGACGACGCTGGGCCGCGCAACGTGCGCTGTTATCAGATGGCTCGCTCGAGGCGTTCGCTGACGCCGGGGGGGTAGCGGAAGCCAGGGGTGAATTGCCGCCTCAGATGACCACCGCCATCATGCCCAGGCTGCCCGCGCCAGAAGGTGGCCATCGACACATTCGCATACTCGCAGACACTCTGACGATCTACAACAAGTGCCGCAAGTGGGACCTGCGAGTGGCTCGGGGCGAACGTCACAGGTCATGGCCACGCGATCGCAGGGGGGGCTCTGAGCAGGCGGTTTGGACCCAATCCGTCATGGCTGAAGCAGGTTTGGCTCTAAAGAGACACGCGGCCACGGCCGCGCTGGCTCTCGAGAAGGCCTTCGAGAAGATGCCGCGCGCGAAGTCTTGGGAGGTTGGGCGCAGAAACGGGTTGAAGCGCTTGCGGAGCGCATTGCTTCTCAAGTCGTACACGGGAAGCAGGGCGATCAGATTTGGTCATTTTGCTTCTGATTTAGGCATGACGAACAATGGCGCCACTGCTGGGTGCCACCGCAATGGTGATGCTATACACGCTTGGGGTTTACGGGCAACTATGCACGGCGTGGCTTTTTTTCCATCATTGCGCAGGTCATGATGGTTGCGCCCTAAAAACAGGTTCTCACGATCAAGTTCTGAGCGCCACCGCCCCAGCGGCCAGACGGTTACGCGCTGCGTTAATGGGCCCAGGGTTGGAGTTCAGCCCAAACAGAGGTCATGATATTGCCACGTCGCCCCAGCTCGAGAGAGAGAGAGAGAGAGAAAGATAGTCATTGCGCTCAAGAAGCATGAGTCCAGGCGGCACAGAGCAGCACGGCAATTGGGACATCACCGCTCCATGGGGCGTGGCGCGACAGGGCTGGCGCAGCGATCGTGTGCCGAAGAGACACCCAGGAGGATTGCTAGACGTCGTCGGCTGGCGCTTGGGGGTAGGCAGTTGGGCAGATTATGTCGCGGTGGTGGCTTGGGTCCAGTGGCGTGCGCGATCTCGGCGTCAGGTATGAGTGACTGACTTGCGACGGCAAGAGGGAGATGCTGCGCCGTGGAGGTTCAGCTGGCAAACTGTCCAAGAGCGGACCCCACCTTTGATGCGGATGAGTGTTCTCTGGTGCACTGGTTGCGGAATCTACGCGGGAAGTGGGCACGGCGCCAAGCAATGGCTCTGGCGTTCATGCACGTGCGGAATCAAATCCAGTCCTGGCACGGAGTTCGAGGGCCAGCAGGTGCCGTCACCCTGGCCTTGAGAACATTGTGGTGGCAAGCTATTTCTTGGGATCGCTGGATGACTGAGCGCCGGGTGGCGCTGGGCTTCCATAGTTCGGGGCCGCTTGCGCTCAAGAAGATCATCAATCGAGATGCCCAAAGGCGTTTTATGGCCGAGATCCCCAGAAGTCGCGGCATGGATGGCCCCGTGGGCCCACCGTTGTTGCAGCCCGCCAGTGACCTCATCAGTGCTCGGTATCCCCGCCGCGATCCTAGTGCTGGATTGGTGAGGACTAGGCTATTGGTGGATTTTCTTAGCAGGCGCGTTTTTTGTTGACCAGGGTGGCGAGCGGCCCGATTTGCGTGTCATGTGGAGTTGAGGGTGATACGGACATTCGTCGGATGGACTTCCTCGTGCGGCTGGCGCGCGGTGGAGTGGCAGAATTGGACGGCAGGGGGGAGTGGGTTGCTGTTGTGGGGCGGGCGCGATCACGGGCAGGAGCGCCCCATCACCGCGCTCACGCGCATGGGGGCAATGCCCGATCCCACCTTCGAGTCGCCCTTGCCGACCACAGATGGCATCATCAACTGGCACGTGTGCGCAGTCAGCGGGCTCATCAGTGGTGCGGTGTGTAGCGATGGCAGCTGCGTGCGGCCACAATGCGAATGTTGGGCTTGTGCTGGCTGGTCCTGTGCCATGATAAATGGAATAGGTGATGCGGTTGTGGCTGCGTCGGGGCCCGTGCCATGCCCGTGGCAGTCATCGGGAGCTGGGAAAGTCTGGGCCGTCGTCACAGCACTGACGCATTAGCTGGACGAGCGAATCGCGATTGGGACGGGCTACGACGACCTCAGGCAGGCATGGGCGGGGTGATACCTCACTTCCGTTTGCATTTCGAAGCATCAGCGCATGGAGTTGCGGCCGAATGCATGGGACGTCGTGATCGACATGGTCTGGGTTCGCACGCGCATGGCGAGGGCGCAGGCCAGCAGCCGCGGCGCGGACGTCTCCCATGGGAGGTGAAACTGCGTTGCGGACACGCATGCGGGGCAGGGTGCCGCCCGCCACCCTCGCCAGCGGCCGCTCGAGAAGCTGCGGGGACTCAGGGGGGCGGCAGCCCCGCTGTTCCTGAGGTGCGTCCTTCGCATCCTCGGGATGCGCCAGAAAGAGGGGTTGAATGATGTGCAGCAAGTGGGTGCGGGAAGGCCTGTGCGTGGCCCTAGTCTAGTCCTATGTGAAGACGGAGACCACCGAATGCAGCGCTTCCGGGGGCGATGGGGCTGCGGCAGGTGCGGAGGTAGCGGAGCTCGTCGTCGGGACCTGGCCCGCGTTCCGTGCTCGGGGGGCCCCACGGGGCTCGTGAAGCGCACCCGTCCCGCAAGTTCTGCCGGACTGGTCCCATGGTTTGGCGTCTTCAATGCGCTGCTAGGTGCGTTTCTAAGGCATGCTTAATTTCCAAACCTTGTCTTGGGAGCTTGCCCCTGGGTTCCGCGAGGCACTTCAAGCGTATGTGCCTCATCCGGGGGCGTTATCCGTCAGGTGAGAAGGTGGGGAATGGTTCCAAGAAGCCTGTGCCCATCCTCGCTCGAGGCGTTGCGAGGGGGGCGGGGGATCTCGGCCGTCGCTGGCCCGAACCAGCACGCACCACCTCTCACCGCGGAAACTGCGACATCGATCAGGGATTTAGGGGCGTGCTCCGAATTTGTCTGGGTGATGGTGGGGTCGTGGGTCGGGTCTTGCGCTGGGGCTGCCCCAAAGCAGCTCTCGCCCTGCCCTGCCCACCTTTGTTTCTTCTCGTGCGTATCAGGCCAGAGCCTGCAAGCAGCATCCTTCAACGCAGGGACAGCGGCACGATCGGGCATCTAGGGGCCTGCTCCATTTTTGCCTGGGCGGCCACAAGGACCCGCGCAGCCTGTCAGTGCAGAAACGCTCGAGGCGATCGGTTGCGGTCGTCTCTCCCCGTCATTATGATTATCGATTTGGCCCGGTGTATATTTCTCGGTGCGCCTCGTCGTCATCCAGAGTTTCCAGAGCCTCCTCCTCCTCCTCCTCCTCCTCCTTCCTCGCTTGCCTCGTTCCATCTGTTTGTCAATATTTTCTCGGCTCCCCTGTTTCCTCCTTCTCGGATCTCATCGCACATCGCTGTTCCCACCGGTCCTCCGCATTCCGGCTCCGCGCTTCTCCACGCTGGTTCTCCTCCGTCCGTCCGATTTTGTGTTTCTTCATTTGTTCGCCTGCTCGCCTCCCGCCCCCGCAACCCCAGAACACTTCTGCAGCCGAGATCCCCAGGGTCGTCATAACGCCCTCAAACACTTCGTCCCTCCGCTTCTCGCTACATCACGTTATCGTCAGTTTTCCCCTTCCCCTCTCATCACCTCCCCAGCGTCCTACTTCTAATTCGTATGTTTTGCATTCTCCTGATCCTGCTCCTCGTCCTCCTAATCCCTTGGGCCTCCTGGGGCCTTCTTCCTCCTCCCCCCCATAGCCGGAAATATGCACCATCCTGCTTCGTTTCTCGAGACGCGTCCAGCCGTGGCTGCGACCGGCAGGACGAAGGAAGAGGCAGACGGGGAGGTTCCCCACCCTGACCTTCAGGAGTGCAATCAAATACCACAGGACCTTTCATTTCAGATCCTTGTCGAAGGTTATTAGCAGTTTATATAGCCGATCGGTCTGGAGGACTGCTCTTTCGGCACTCGGAGGGTCAGGGCAAAGCTCCCCAGCGGTCCCCTGAAGATCCCCCGAAGCCTCTGGACATCTTCCGGCACGTCTTTCGCCGTCTTTTGCCGGTTTCCAGAACCCACGTTGGCGAAAGAGGAGCAGAGGGTGGCACACCTTCGAACACACGTTGACGTAAAATATTGGTATGTCAACAAATTCCGGGCGTGGCACACCTGGAGATTGGAAAAGTCCAGGGGCCCTTTGTTGAGGTGCACCATGCCTGGAGAGGTACAGCACCCGCAGACGTCTCCAGGGCTGCCGCACTTTTCTCCTGGCATGGCACAGCTGGTGCGGTGCTGTCTGCGTTAAGTTCGCCGGGAGTCTGGCCGTGGCGGCGCAGCTTGTCAAGAGCCTCGCACCTCTGACCTCAATACTCCTCCTGCTGCCTGCCCTTCCGCTCCGCTCCCCCGACAGGTACGGCGCAGCACCGGCTCCTCGCGCCGCGAGCAGGCCTCGCGGATGCTCGCGCGCGCGGCGGCCAAGCTGCACAGTCCGCGGTTGTCCAACCTGGCCACGCGCGCGGGGCCCTCGGAAGCCTCGCCTGCCGTCGCCGCCGCCGTCGTGCCGTCGTCACCGCCGTCGACAGTTGTTTTTTTGGAACCGCGGGACATAACGCGCGTCATGCCCGCCCCCCACACAACGTCCCCTCCTCCCCATAGATTATTTCATGCTTTCCGCCGCGTGATGCCCACGGACATATTGTGAAGCTCACGCACTATTGTGGCGTTCGCGGGCACAACAACTACCTATACGATCACCCTTCGGGTGAGAAGGCGTGGGGGGGGGGCGAGGGGGGGAACCAACCTCTGACTCAATCGATCTCACTATCGACCTCGCTCAACGGGACACCACGGGACACTTGTCGATCTCACTATCGATCTCACTCAACGGGACCACGGGACACCACGGGCCACCACGAGACACCGCGGGACACCGCGGGACACCTTTCGATCTCATTATCGGTTTCACCATCGATCTCACTATCGATCTCACTCAACGGGGCACCTCGGGACACCACATCAATCTCACTATCCATCTCACTATCCATCTCACGCAACGGGACACCACGGGACACCACGGGACACTTGTCGATCCCATTATCGATCTCATGACCGAATCCACTTTTTGGGACACCACGTGACACCTCGGGGCACCACATCGATCTCACTAGCGATCTCATTATCGATCTCACTATCGATCTCACTCAACGGGACACCACGGGACACCGCGGGACACCACGGGACACCGCTAGGGCCACCGCCGGACGGACGGACGAACGGACGGACGTAGGAGAAACATTTGTCTTATCTTCGCCCTAGCACGGCGAACACCGCGGGACACTGCTAGGGCCACCGCTGGACGGACGGACGGACGGACGGACGGAGGAGAAACATTTGTCTTGACTTCGCCCTAGCCACGGCGGGTTCATTCCTCTTGCGCGCCCACGCAGCTTATCCTCGCCCGCACGCACGACACGAACGAAACGAATCGATCTCCCGGCTGGGGGTCTCCGTTCCACTGCGATCTCACCCTCTAACCTCCGATGGCCACAGGCGTAGACGCTGTGGTAGTGGCGTTCCTAGGCGTGTGCGGTGCCCACAGGCCCACAGGTAGTGCTCGTAGGCGTATTGCGACGCTCGTGCGCAGTTGGGGTACTGGCAAGTGCCGGAGTGTTGCCGTGCCTACGCGTGGTAGTTGTATGAGATTGTGATGGTGGGAACGATTGGTTTACCCTCGCCGTGCGGTCGTGAGACGAACATTGTGCTGCGCACCTTACATCGAGGGGGACTCGAGTACGGATCGTCACCATCAACCCACCTTTGAGTGGCTTTTTCTGCCCCCCTCCGCGGCCGCCCCCTCTGCCCTCGCTCTTGCACGCTGGCGAATTCGCTTCTCGGTGCCCCCGTGTAGCTCCATCGCTGGTGCAGCCGACTCTGCCTCGCCGCCGACGAAAAAAGTGTTCACCTGAACCTCCCTTCTCCGCTCTCCCCCCCGCCCTTCTCCATCCATCCCGCTTCCTCCATCCATGGTCCCTCTTCCTCCTTTCTCTCTCGACCGTTGTGCACCAGAGCATCATGTCGAATACATGCAAGGCGTCACCAGAGTGTAAGCAACCATATCGCTCAGCCACCTCTTGCTACCTCCCTCAGTCATACATCCGTCCTCGCTTTTCCCTCCCCCCTCCACTGTGATGTACACCCTGGTGCTTGCAGGCACCGTGCTGGTGCTCGCTGGCCACTTTGGCGCACACAGGCGCCGCACAGTAACGCGGAGGCACAGCGTGGCGCAGCAACCACACCAGCACCAGTTGGCAAGCGTAGATAGCTTGACACCCGCAGGCTCACAGGCGTATTGATCGCGCTCGCAGGCATAGCGCTTTGCTCGAAGGCTATTGTAAGATGTGGAGGGTCCATTGTGCTTGCATGCGTGCGGTGCGCAGAGGCATGTGTGGAGTTGCCCATTACCAGATCGTTGTCGTCTTCGTCCGCGTCGTGTCCGCGATGAGGGGGTATGACGCAACCTTGTCGCGCCTAGTGGTGCGTTGCTGAGGGTTCACGCTCGTTGCGTCACCCAATGTGTCGTTGTGCGCGCTGGCATGGTGCAACGACGACGACGTCGTCGTCGTCGTCGTTCGGTGCTCGTCCGCAGAGAGGGGCGATAGCGCACCCCCAGCTCGCCTTGGGGTGTGTCGCATTATTCCCACCCACCCCAAACGCGCACTACCCCCAAGAATATAGAAACGCCCTGGGCGTGGTCGTCATCGCCCTCGGAAGCCGCTGGCGCCGTCGCCTTCGTTGTCGTCGCCGTGGCTGTCGTCGCCGTCGTGGTCTCCCGTTCGGCACGAGAGGGAAGGAGATGATGGGGGAGGATGAGGGCAAGGGAGGATGGCCAGCAGGTGGAAGAGGAGGAGGAGGAGGAGGAGGAGGAGGAGGAGAAGGTGGACGGGGAGGCAGGAGGAAGAGGAGGAGGAGGAGGATAGCCATGAGGAAGCAAAGCCGAGGACGAGTACGTCGGGTAGGGCAATGGACAGGAAAAGAGCAGCTGGGTAGACGTCACTTCGCCCCTCCCTTTCTCAGATCACTCCATCTGTCAATCCTCCCCCTGCACACACACACACACACTCTCGCTCGCTTCTGTCCCCCCGTCATTCCTCTCTACCTCTCTCTTCATCCCCCATTCCCGGAACTCCCCGTGCGTCCCACCTGCCTCTTCGCCGCTTCCCTTCCCCTCCCCCTCTCGCTCGATCCCTCCATCTCGCCTTCTCTCTGGCGCGCCCTCCCAGCCATCCATCCCCCCTGCTGTGCACCGTTGACTATCGCGCGCGGGAAGGGGCAGCAGCCGGAAAATAAGGAGGACAAACATGGGAAGAGGAGGATGAAGAGGGGAGGAAGAGGATAATGAGGATCATGCCATAACCTCCGCAGGAGCGGGTAGGTGTGAGGGGCTGGTCTGTGCCCTTTGGAATTAGCAGCTTAGCCATCGGCTGTCAAGAAGCCACCAATAACGAACGAAGATTCAAGCCCGCAACGGGGACGCGTCAAGACGAGTAGGCTTTTGCACGTTTTCCTGCGCGTGGTGGGAGGGTGAGTTTTCGCCCCCTCGCAGTCGCTCGGCTCTCAGGTGAAGCTGGACGCGTTCGAGCGCGTGAAGAAGGCGATCGACGATATGGTGGCCTCCCTGCTCGAGGACTTCGCGACCCCACTCGCCATAAAGAGTACGGGTGAAACACTAGCTCTCCTGCACACGTGTCCTGGAGGTGTTCCTAGCGTCGGCATCCCGTGCTCCTTCTCCGGTTCCAGCACCGTCAACAATTTACACAGGGCAAACAGCTCGGCACGACCAGAATGGGTACGGAAAAATGCGCACAAAGACCGACAGCAATTCCTGTCCGTTTGAACAGGACTCGTTGCATGCGTCGCTGAGATCGCTGCCCATTTAGGACGGAAGGCTAGCTGCTGTCCAACAGTGGCCGCTGACGGGTTTGGTTGTTGTTGGACATGGTACCCGTGTTCTCCGCACCCATGTCGGGCGTCCAGAACAGCTGGATTCGTGGAAGGCATATGGGATCCTTCCTCGGCGATTTTTCGTTGTTGGCGACCTCGAACCTCGGGGTATGGGGAAGGACGGGCCGCCAGACTAACAACAGCGAAGTACATGTGGTTCGCTCAAGCCGCTCCCTCCGAGGTCGACGTTGATGGTGGTCGGGGGATTGGTACGCATTAGTTCGAAGCAGAGGTTCCTCCACGTGCATCTGTCTGTCTTGCGTTTTCCCCCACGGCCCGCCGCCCGAACGCGATGAATGCCGCAACGCCAGGACGATGCCGACGTGAAGCGAGGCACCCTCACTTTCCCCACGCCGAACGGCAATGGTGGTCGAGCGACGATCCGAGCGCCCACGCGGGCCCGTGCTTGTGGCTTGTGGCGTTCCCTTGCAGGCGCCTCTGCAGCAGCACTGCATCAATGTCTGCATAGACGTCTGAACTTACTTCTTCGTCTGAAGCTCTCGGACGTGCGTGTGTGAAGATGGGGTACAGGCTCGGGGGCGCCGCATATATATATATATATATATGTATATATACATATATATATATGTATATATGCATGGTCGCCCCCTATGATCATACCTATTCGTCTCTCGCGCGACCGCCGATCGATATCTTCGCTCTCCGTTTCCTTCTCCTGTCCCTCCCTGCCACTCCTCTTCCTCCTCCTCCTGCTCCTCCTCATCGGAGTCTTTGAACTCGCCAAAACCAAAGAACACCTACAAACAAACAACAAAAACAATCAAACACAAAAACAACAACTATGATTTCGGGAGAACTTCTGGGGAGGGGGCCGGCCAAGGTTCTGCCGAAATCATAGTTGTTTTGGTGTTTTTGTTTTTTGTTGTTGTTTTCTGGAGGGTTTTCACTGGCGTTCGGCCTCCACAGAAGGATTCCTGTTGAAATCCTCTGCGACAGGCGATTCCCATTGAGATCTTCTGCTCCTCCTCACCCTCCTCCTGCTCCTCCTCACCCTCCTCATCCTGCTCGCGTCGAGGCGTTACTCACAAATCTAGTTGTGAACGCAGCTGCACAACTAGTTTTGTGAGCAACCTCCCGCTACGAGACACTACTCGCAAAACTAATTGTGAACGCCGCTCCATCACTAGTTTGGTGAGTAATGAGCTCCTTCTCGTCATCGTCATGCTCCTCACTCTCCTCTTCTTCCTCCTCCTGCTCCTCCTGCTCCTCTCCCCTCCTGCTCCTCCTTCTCCTTTTCATTATGCCCCCTCCTCTCAGATTCGAGGCGATACTCACAAATCTAGTTGTGAACGCAGCTGCACACTTAGTTTTGCGAGCAATCTCCAGGTACGAAACACTACTCGCAAAACTACGTGTGAACGCCGCTCCACAACTAGTTTGGTGAGTAATGAGTTCCTCCACGCGTTCGTCATGCTCCTCACTCTCCGCTTCTTCCTCCTCCTCCTGCTCCTCCTGCTCCTCTCCCCTCCTGCTCCTCCTTCTCTTCTTCATGCTGCCCCCTCCTCTCCGTTTCGAGGCGATACTCACAAATCTGCTTGTGAACTCGGCCACAACACTAGTTTTGCGAGCAACCTCCCGCTACGAGACACTACTCGCAAGACTATGTGTGAACGCCGCTCCACAACTAGTTTTGTGAGTAATGAGTTCCCCCTTGGCATCGTCATTCTCATCACCCTCCTCTTCTTCCTCCTTTTGCTCCTCCTGCTCCTCCTGCTCTTCTTCATTCTGCCCCTTCCTCTCCGCTTCGAGGCGTTGCAAATCTAGTTGTGAACGCAGCTGCACCACTAGTTTTGTGAGTAATGAGTTTCTCCCCACCTTCGTCGTGATCATTGCCCTGATCTTCCTCTTCTTCCTGCTCCTCCTGCACCTCATGCTCCTCCTGCTCCTTATCGTTATGCCTCCTCCTCTCCGCTTCGAGGCGTTACTCGCAACTCTAGTTGTGAACATACTTGCACAGCTAGGTTTGCGAGTAACCTGCCGCTTCGAGATATTACTCACAAAACTAATTGCGACCGCCGCTCCACAACTAGATCCATCGTCTTCGTCATGCTCCTCACCCTCCTCATCTTCCTCTTCTTCCTGCTCCTCCTGCGCCTCCTGCTCCTCTTCATTATGTCCCCTACTTTCCTCGTCCTCTTCTTCCTCCTCCTCCTGCTCCTCCTGCTCTTCTCCATTCTGCCCCCTTCTCTCCGCTTCGAGGCGTTACTCACAAATGTAGTTGTGAACTCAGCTGCGCACTTAGTTTTGAGAGCAACCTCCCGCTACGAGACACAACTCGCAAACCTATGTGTGAACGCCGCTCCACAACTAGTGTTGTGCGAAACACGTTCCGCCTCACAATTGTCATTCTCCTCGCCCTCCTGTGTTTCCTCCTTTACCTCCTCTTTCTCCACCACCTCCTCCTCCTCCATCTTCTCTTCCGCCAGTTCAACCTGCCCGCTCCTCTCCGCCGCCAGGCGTTACTCACGCATGTAGTTTCGAACGCAGCTCCGCAAGTGGTTTTGTGAGTCATGTGTTGGCCATTGCCTTCTTGATGCTCCCCATCATCCTCGTCTTCCTCCTCCAGGTCCTCCTCCTCCTCCATTCCCCCCTGAAATCCTTTCTCCTCGCCAGTCATCCTGCCCCCTCTCAAACGAGTTCTAATGGAACCCTTGACACATAGCAGAATGAGACGGCTGAGACGGAGGTGGAAGATGAGACGAACGAGGAGAAGGTTCTTATTGAAAACCGCCACAACAGGAGTCTTGGTGAAACCCTCCACAGCAGGATTCCGAGTGAAACTCTTCACAAGAAGGAGAAGTAGGCGGATAAGGAGGGGGTAAGGAACCATGAGGCGGATTAGGAGGAGGAAGGAGGACATCTTCCACAGAAAGATTTCTATCCTCCACATAAGGATTCCAACTGAAATCATCAACATAAGGATTCGCGTTGAAACCCTTCACAACAAGGAGACTTATGCGGATGATAAGGAACATAAGGAGGAGTATGAGGCGGATGAGGAGGAAGAGGGGGAGGAGGAGGAGGAGGAGGAGGAGGAGGGATAATAACCTCCACAAAACGATTCCCTGTGATCGGTTGCAACGCAATCGATTGGGTTGTAATGCGTTGTCATCGATTGAAGCCGCTTCGCGTTGAAGTGCTTCGAATGCAATCGACTAGGTTGCGTCTGACAACGTAGCAACACATAATCAAGAAGAGCAGGAGGAGGAAGGGGGAGGAACGACTGGAGGGATTAAGGGAGCATGTGTATGACAGGAGGAGGACAGGGATGAGAACGAGGAGGAGAAGGAAGACCAGAGGGATCTGGATAGGGGTAAAGGAGGAGAAATGATGAGGGGAGAGGATGGAGAGGGAGAGGAGGAGGAGGAGGACGAGGATGGGGGGCAGGATGCTTAGGATGAGGAGAACGAAGGCCACATGTATGATCATAAGGGGGGCGAGCACATACATATATATATATATATATACACATCTATGTGTATATATATATACAGGTGCGCACGACATGTACATGGAGGGAGGGAGTGGTTGAGTCTCAAGTCAGTGAGGGGCCTGGGGAGATGGAGGAGCATAGAGGGCAGGAGGTGGGATGATAGGGGGAGCCAAGAGTGATGAGAGGATGCGGGGGGCTCGTGATGAGGGCGGAGCGTACGAAGAAGACTTCAAAGACGTGCAATGCATGACTCGGTATGTAGGGCGCGACATGGCGCAGATTCCACGACAGTGCTTGCACGTGGTGGTTCTGAAATCTTTCTTGAGTAGCGGTCTGGCGGCTCCGTGGTGGCCGTCGCCGCTTCGTCACCCTCCGTCGTTTAGGCTTGCGTGGTGGTCTGGCGGCTCCGTAGTCGCCGTCGCCGCCCCGTTGCCCCCCTTGCCGTGACAATCGCATTGCTATGCATTGCGTTGCATTGGTTTGCGTTGCTTCACTTTGTTATCGCGTTTCGTAGCTTTGCCTCGTATTGCGTTGCAGTGGTTTGCAGTGCTTTGCATTGCTTTGAATTGCATTGCGTTGCATTGTCGTGTTGTGCGATCTCGTTGCGTTGTGATGTATTGCCTTGCCTTGCGTCGCATGGTGTTGCCGTGTACTGCATCGATGTGTATTGGTTTGCCGTGTTCTGCGTGGCAGTGCACTACTTCGCATTGTTCTTGCGTTGCGTTGCCTTGGTTTTCATTGCTCTGCACTGCATTGCTGTGCAGTGCGCCGCATTGATGTTCGTTGATGTGCATTGCTGTTAACCGCTCCGCATCGCGTTGCACTGCTTTGCATTGCTTCGTGCCGTATAGATTTCACCATCTGGATTAGTTCGTCTTGATGGTATCATACATTTATTGCACCGCCAAGATTGCACCACTTTGTTTGCAAGGGCCCACGCTGGTTACCATCGACATACATACACACACAAATACATATATATATATATATATATATATATATATATGTATATACATATGCACAAAAGAGGGACAGGGAGGAAGAGAGAGAGAGAGAGAGAGACAGAGAGAGAGAGAGACAGAGAGAGTTACCGAGATAACGACACAACGCGCACACGCAAACACACGCACACACACACACGCAAGACACGAGAGGGGGGACATGCATCAGAGAGGGCGAGCGGAGGGAGGACGCACCGGAGCAGGAGGCTAAATGATAATCCGGATGCGGCGGGTACGGAGGGCGAGGGCGGGGCGGCCGCGCGCACGGAGCGGGGCGAGGAGAGCTCGTGCTGCATTCGGCCGTAAGGCTGACGGGTGAGTTCTGCACGGGGGAGTGTTGACGGTGATCACGAGGAGGAGAGGAGCAGGACAGGGGTCGACCAAGACGTCGTTGTGGCAATGTCGTGGATAGTTTTCAGTTTCTCGCACCTTGCGTTGTGTTAGCAGGTTGCGACTTCGGATGTACGCCCACACGCTGTTTGGGGCCATCGGCTGGACGGTGTTCGTTTCACTTTGCCTCAAAACGATAACATAACAAAAAGACTAAACGCTGTGTTGGTCGACCCCTGGAGCAGGATGGGGGGTTATCGGGACAGTCGTTTCCTCGGGGAGCGTGTCCAAGCGAGACCCTTTCCTCAGGAGAAGGCCGCCGAGATCAAGCACAAGGACTTCTGCGTGAGCGGGTTCTCCGAGAACCAGCTGCAGACCGAGAAGAAGGAGCCCACGAGGGAGGAAAATGGGTGGAGGGGCCAACGAAGAGGCGGAGGCCAGGGAGGGAGATTGCCGAAGAACTGCTCCAAGAGGCCGTCGCCGCTGTGCCGCGGGGGGGGGAAGCTGGGTGGCATTAAGTGGCCCGCAGGAGGCTGGGTTGCGGATGAGACCACTTGGTTGCGCCTCGGGTCGTAGAGCGCAAGTGGAGGGATGGGGGGACGAGGCAGATGGATGTGGAAGAGATCGGGAAGAGGGTCGGGTCGGATTTGCCATTTTGTGTATGGGGACGGACGGGGGAGGAAGAGTAGGTGGATGAGGGGGGGAGGAGGAAAACGGAGCAGATGGAGAATGAGGGTAAGAAGGAGACGGATGAGCGAGGAAGAGGAGGAAGAGAAGACGATGAGGGGGAGGGAGGAGGAGGAGGAGGAGGAGGAGGAGGAGGAGGAGGAGGAGGAGGAGGAGGAGGAGGAGAAGGGGAATGGTCGGGGCGGGGGAGGGGCAGCTGGAGCAAGCAGGAACATTACACTTTCTAGCTTCTCCTGCCGTTGGAGGAGCGCGCGAAGCAGGAGCTGCTTGCCCAGATCGACACGCTCGAGAGCACCATCAAGGACCTCACCGATGCCATCGACTCCCTCAAGGCCCCATCGGCAAGGGCGTCCGCGGTCCGGTTGGTCTGGATACTTCGCAGTCGGCTGCATTTTGTCTGGGTCAGCTGGTCTCGGCCGGTCGTTGCGCCGCGGTGTTTTTTTTCGCTGATGTCGATGGGTCTGTTTCGATCCCAATGCCGAGGTGGTAGAGTTTCGACTTTGGTGTAGCCGTGGGCGTCAATCCGATTCGGCGGTGGCATGTGCGGCGCCAGCAGCTTCGCGCCGCGGGAGCCTTCTGAGTCGCCCGGGAGCTTCCGGGAACATCCCGAGGGCTTTTTGGGGGAGCTCGGCTTCTCCCTCATCCCGCCCTTCCCTCCACATCCTCCCTCCTTCCCCCCCCACACCTTCTCCTCCGCATCCTTCTCGTCCTCCTCCCTTCCCTCTTCTGACCCCTTCCCTCCCCCCCTCTCTCCCCCCCTCTCCCTGCTTGCAGCCTCTCTATCTGTCGCCTACCAATCCTGCCTTCCTCATCATCCTCCGCATCCTCCAGGCCGAGATCGCGGAGATGACGGTGCAGCTCAAGCATGCCGGGGAGGACCGCGAGAGGGAGAACCAGGCGTTCCATGCGACCATCGCAGACCAGCGTGAGACGCAGAAGGCGCAGGGAACGTCAGCGATCCGCCTCACCGATCCTGGCCCGCCGCCCATCCTGGGCCCAGGATCGGTGCGCCCACCTGACTGGGGCCAGGGGTGCCAGGACTCCGATCCTGGGACCCCCGTCAGCCACGCGCAGGGAAGGGGGGGGGTCAGTGGGAGGGGGGAGGGCTTCTTAGCAGCACCCTTGCTTCTTAGAGGGCGTGGTCCTTGTCTGTAGGTGTAAGGCCGGCGCCTTCTAAGAAGCAGCCTCCTGAGAAGCCTTCCCCCCTCGCCTTACCCCCTTGCGCGCGCCGCCAGCCCTGGATGGGCCCGGCCGGGATCGGTGAGGTGGACGGCGGACCCCCGAAGGTGCTCGGGGCGGCGCTGGAGGCCTTGAGGGCGTTCTACGGGAAGCAGGAGGCCCTCGTGCAGCAGGGGCAGGAGCCGCCGCCCGGCTTCGGCGAGTACAAGAAGAGCGCCGCCAGCGGCGGGGTGATCGACCTCATGCAGTCGATCATCGCGGATGCGAAGGCCATGGAGGACGCTGGCCCTGCCCAGCGGGGCCAGAGCAGACGGGGTCGCAGGTGTGCCCGCGATTCGGCCGGTTCGGCTGCTTCGCAGTCGGGGGCGATCGGTGACTTCGGTTCGGTCGGTTGCTGCGCAGCCGTGTCCCTCCACGCTGCTTTGGGTCCGTCGGCTTTGGCTTCGCCGTTTTGGTCGGCGTTCGATGTTGGTGTCGCCGTAGACGCGTATGGCTCGGATCGCCAGCGCGATCCAGCGCATGGTATTCTTCAACGTGTGATGCGTGAGAGTCATTTTAAGCATGAGTTGCTGTCGTCCCCGGATATTGGCGTCTGGTATTGCTCGTTCGTGGTCGCTACTTTGGCGCTACTGGGCGCCAGTAGAGACTAGCTGATAGTAGCCGATCGGCGTTGATTGGCGCTGACAGGACATTGAGAATCACCGATAGGCGCTCTTCAGGCTAAGCGAAATCTATCCTAAGAGCACTTCTCACACACAGTACGCACAGGTGTTCTTCATTGCGCCGATGCAGATGCATTGCCGATGCATCGGCGATGTGATGCCGTTCTCCGCTCTGGACCTGCCTGGGCGGCCCACGAGGACGAGACCGTCCGGTCCGAGGAGGATGCGCAGAAGGGGTACGAGGATTTCGTCCAGGAGACGAACGGCTCGATCGAGGCGAAAAAGCGGGAGATCATCAACAAGTCCGAGGAGAAGGCCAAGGCGGAAGCCGACCTGGTCGTGGCCAAAGAGAACAAGGACAAGGTACTGCTCGAGTTGGACCAGCTGTCGAACTACAACGCGCAGCTGCACTCGAGCTGCGACTTCATTATCAAGAACTTCGACCTGCGCCAGACGGCGCGCGACGAGGAGGCCGCGGGGGAAACAACAAAACGATACCGCTTTTCCGCGGTCTTCTGGGGCTCAAGATGGCCAGGATACTAAGGCGAATCTAGCCGTGGCGACTATTGCCCCCCCAGGACGTCCAAAAGTGCGAACATGAGGGCACGATGTTGGTATCGGGGCGTTTCCCTGTCCTGGAAATCGAGCCCCGCATCCCTCAACGACAGTGCCCCCTCGCCCCGTCCTTGGAGATCCGACAATGTTTCTGTCCATCCTGGGTTAGTGTCTGACCTTCCGCGGGCCCGAAGCGGGCTCCAGAAGCCGAACTTGGTGAAACATTTTTTTCCAAGCATCATAGGTATGCTCCTCTCTCAGGTCGAGGCCCTCCGGCAGGCGAAGGCCATCCTCTCCGGGGCCAAGTTCGAGGAGCTCCTGCAGACCGCCTGAGCACGGCCCTCTGCGTTGGTAGGTAGCGACCCCGAGCCGTCCAGAGAAAGAGTTGTTGGGACTCGTCGAGCTTGCGTGAGGGGGGGGCGATAGTTACATGAGGGGGTTGAAGAAAGGAGCACCGTTTGTACCTCAAAGCGGCCCCCGTGGGACCCAAAAGGGACACGAACGGTGTACGTTTTCCCCCTTCCCTCCCCTTTCATCGCCCCTCATTAAGCAACACAGGCCACGTGGACTGTGGCGCCCAGGACACTCCAGGACACTCCATTAAGCATCGCCACCAAATCAAGGCCTGGCAGGACCTCTGCCGATGGCACCATACGCCATGGGAGCCTCCAGGCGTCCGAGCGCAGCCCTTTCGCGAGCAGAGGCCAGGCGGAGCCAAGGCGACGACGACGATACTGAGCCGACAGAGGGGACGAGGGCGGCGGAAAAAGTTGGAGAGAGGGGAGGTGGAAGTCGAAGAGAAAACAGCGGCATTAACATCTACTTCTGGAGCTCCGCGCGGATGTCTTGGATCTGCGCCAGAGCCCCTTGGCGACGCCTCCGGCGCCGCCCCTGGCGAGCTCCGCGCGCCAGGGAGGGAGGTCCAGCGCGGGTCCAAGGACACCCGCGCGGACCTCCAAAAGTTTCTGCTTATGCAGTTTGTTCTTTCTCCAGGCAGGGAAAGGGGAGAACGGGGAGCGGGGCAGGGAGGGAAGAGACGGGGAAGTAGGAGGGACAAGAAGGAAGGAACAGGAGGGACGAGGGAGGGCGGAGGATGTGGCAGGGAGTGGAGGAGAGTGGAGGAGGCATGAGAAGCAGGAGGGATGAGTGAGGCAGGTGGGCGGAGGAGAGAGGATGAGGGAGAAGGAGGAGGAAGGAGACGTAAGGAAGGGAAGGGGAAGGAGGAGGAGGAGGAGGAGGAGGAGGAGGAGGAGGAGGAGAGGGACAGATGGAGGAGGGTGAATGTGGACTGCGGAGCAGGGGAGGGAGCGAGTGGGACGGGGCTGGGAATAGGCGAGGGAGATAAATGGGGAAGGGGGGAAGAGAGGGGAGGGCCGTGTTGAAGTTTTTGGGAAGGGTTCTGCTTCCTCCTGCCCCCCCCCTCGACCTCGGGGTCGCGACGATCATCGCGTGGCAGGCTTCTGCTGGTCGTTGCCCAGTGAGCAACATCGATCGCCCCCGTTGCCCCCGACGGAGAAACATTCGGCTGCAGGGCCACCTAGCATTGCCCCTTCCGACTTGCTGCTTAAACCGGAAGTCATGGATCATCCCAAGTTCGAGGGGCGGGGGTACGTAGATGGGGGGTTCTCCCCAGGTGGGGTTAGGTAGCGAACCAAGCTGGATACCCACATTTATTTCCAAGGAAGTGCGCGTTGTCTTCATCTTGGGGGGGAGGCGATGATTGGCTCACATAGCGGCTTGAGTCAACATGGCCACGATATTGAGTCTTGATAGGAAGAGGGGAGCAGTGATGCGGCAGGAGATGGCCAAAGGTGTGTGTATGTGCGTGTGTGTGCGTGTGTGTGGGGGGGCGTCTCTCTCTATGTGTGTATGTGCGCGTGCGGGTGCGGGTGCGGGTTGCGTGTGTGTGTGTGTGTGTGTGTGTGTGTCTGTGTGTGTGTCTGTGCGTCTGCGTCTGTGTCTGTGTTTGTGTCTGTGTCTGTGTGTCTGTGTCTGTGTGTAGGTGTGTAGGTGTGTAGGCATATTGGTGTGTAGGTACGTAGGTGTGAAGGTATGGGTGGATGGGTGGATGGGTGGGTGGGTGGGGGGGGGGCGAAGAGGGGGAAGGGGTGAGGTGGTGGAGGAGGTGGAGGTGGAGGCCGAGGAGGAAGAGGTACATCGATATTACACTAGTAGCTTTTAGCTCTTCGCGTATTCCCTCCAGCTCAGCAAGGAGCCATGCCCAGGGGAGCTGCCCTCATTGCTGGAGCGTGGCAGCAAGTGGATACCCAGGGAGCCTCATTGAACTAGAGGCCTCTCCGTGTGAAACCCCAGAGGTATTTTCTTGGCGCCTCCTCAGGGCGCTCTTGGGGTCAGCTTGGGGGCCTCTTGGGCCCCTCTTGGAGAACTCTCGGGCCATCTTGGAGCCGTTCTCGGATGGCTATCAGAAGCGAGCATATAAGAAGACACGCCACATTTTGACCGGGGCCTGCTGGGGCGTCCCGGGGACGCTCCAGAGCCACTTGGATCTGTTTTGGAGTCGCCTTCGGACCTTTTGGAATATGTTGGAAGCCAGCTTGAGCGACTTCGTGCTGTCTTGAGCCATCTTGGAGTCCATCTTGGGCTATCTGAGACCTTCTTGAAGCCATCTTGGGTCATCTTGGACGATCTAGCTACTCAGCGCCCCTGCCACCCAGATCCACGGGGGGCGTAGCGGGAGAAGGCAACCCCTCCCCGAAGTGGTAGCAGGAGGTTGGGGTCAGCTTGGACGCTGGAGCTCTTCGCCGCCGTGTCGGAGGGGTCAACCCCTCCCCGACGGGGGGGGAGAAGGAGGACGGAATGGGAAGCGCGCCAAACCACCTACGCCCTGAACCCTGAAGGGCTGGTGGGATTAGCAGGGGGGAGGAGGAGGAGGAGCAGGAGGAGGCAGATCAGATGAAGAAGCGCCGGACGATGTTGAGGACGGGGATGCGGAGCAGGAGGCGGACCAGGCGGCGGAGAAGGGGGAGAAGGCGATGGCGTCGGCGGGAGACGACCTCGACGGCCACGGCGGCGGCAACGACGGCGACGACGGCAACGGCGGCGGACAGCGAGGGCGGCGATGAGCCCGCGGCGCTTCAACCGCACCAGCGGCAGGGGCCCGGGGCGCCTTCGCCCAGGGGGAGCGAGCGCCACGCGTCGCCCCTCATGGCCCCCCTCGGCGCGGCGTGGCGCGGCCGGGCGCGTGGCGGAGGCGTCGGTGCCTCTGGCCGTCGCCGCCGCTTTCGCTGCCGCTTTCGCCGCCGTCGTCGTCGCGGAGGCGTCGCCGCCCGTCGCAGTCGCAGCCGCGGCAGGTGTGGCGGCGGCCCGAGCGGCTCCGCCCCCGCCTCACCGTCCTTCCCCCCCTTCTGGCCCTCTCCGCTCTTCCTCACGCCGTGCTCCTGGTACTGCTGCTCCTGGTGCTGCTGGTTTTCCTCCGTCGACCTGCTGCTGCTGGTGGTCTTTCTCTCCTCCTCGCCCATCGTCCGTCGGCCCTCTCTTCCCCCCAGTACCCTCCCCCTGATTCCCGTGGTGCCTCCTCCTCAACCTGGCAGGGCAGCACAGCGACAAAAGAAACCAGTCAGCAGCTTACCCTCCTCTCGTTCCCTCTTCATCATGCGTTTTGCCCAATAGTTTTCGCCCTGTTCCCTTCACTTCCCCCTCCTCCCCATGTCGCCCACGTTCCTCTATTCTTTCGTTCCCGCATACATCCTTTGTTCCCTCCTCCCTCCGATCTCCTCCTGGAGTGCGTCCACTTGAATCGGATGCTGTTGCTAGTTGGCTCAAGCGATGACACTAATGTATCGTTTGTTGGGTATAGGAGGACTGCTTCTATCTCATAGCCGCCATGCAGTTTTCTCGTTTCCAACCCACACGATTTTAGGTGGAAGCGGAGTTGCGAGATTTCCCAGCTCGCGATCCACGGTGCACGCGCAGAGTGCGATGTAGAGCACATTCGCACTTTGCTCACACCCTTCATTGGTGCCATCCTCCATCCCTTGAGCAGCATGCAGCCCCCAAGCGATTTTGCCAACGTCACCCACAGGCGCGACGACGCCAACGCCAACGACCGCAAGTGATCCTGCGAGTGTTTCGTTTCGTGGGAAGCACATGGCTTAGTGTAGGGGTAGGCCGGCCCAGGGAGGCAACGATGCTTCGGCCCCTCACCGCAACAACGTCCCAGCTGTGGCTCTGGGGGGCAGGCATCTGCGTTCTGACTGGGCCAGTATTCGGGTTCGGTTTAAGTGCGTTGTTGTTGGTTTGTTCCTTGACGGGCACGCTGCGTACTCCGAGTGGTTTCAAGCCGGTTAACGTACCTGTTTCGCCGCCCTGGGGCATCACCACGGGATTCCTTGCGAAGCTTCGAGACGGCGCTCGCCCCTGGACAGGTCCGAGTCCACATGAGCAAGCGGGGCAATTGCGACGGCCTTGTCAAAAAGGATTCCCAGCCTGGCATCACGGGGCTGTCTCTTCTCTCTGTGGCCGCCATGTTTGGCTTCTATGTATGATGTTTGGAGGAGCTGGGCAGCAACGCGGAGGCATCCCGGCACCCGCTGGGTGCAGAACCTGTTCGCCACGAGCGTACTAGTCACTGATATGGACAGCGCCCAGCAGCGCGCTGTCAATATCCTGAACCTTTATGCGGCGTCGTTCGCGAGCTCACGCGTTCCATGAAATTCACGGGTGCGACAGAAAGAGCATTGGTCATTGGTCAATGGACAGCAGCAAGACGCCATCACGCACCGCATGCGAATGTTATGCCATTCGATGGAAAACCACGCCTGTAGACCGCCCGTAAGCCTCTGGATTTACGGGTCGAGGCAACGAAACCACCGATGCGTTGCCCCCTTGGCTTCTCACGCTGCGACCCCGAGCAAGCACAAAGGTGGAGTTGCGATCTGATAGGATAGCTTCAGCTGGCTGCTCTTCCGAGAGGCCAGCGCGACCGCCAGCCATCTCAGGACGCTGCTCCAGCCCAGCGGCGACCGATTCCCAGCAACATGACTTGAACTCAGCAGCGCCACAACTATGCTCGAGCGCCTTGTCCACATCGTGGGGCTCGCATCTAGCGACGTCGCCGGCGCCCTCCGTGCGCCGCCATCCTTCGGAGGCGTCAAGGGCATGGCCATTTACAACAGCAACGACGCACGCGCACCATACCCTTGGCAGTCACCAGGGCTTCATCCTTAGGCTGCCAGCGCTGCAGAACTCCCGAGTGCCGGAGATGCCCTCGCGCACGGAGGATTCTCTCCGTCGCGCGCCGCGCCGCCGCAGGTCGCAGATTAAGCCGACGCGTAGCCGCTCGCTGATGAAGCGCAGACCTGCTTCGAATATTCGAGTGGCCCCTGTTCAGAGACTAGGTTACCGAATCAGTCCGGAGGCCGAGTGATGCCCGGCCCAGATCGGCGCCCAACCGTTCTGGCAGATGAAGCATCACAAACATCAGTGGCGACGCCACATGAGCAAGCCCACCAGAGAAGTCACGGGATTTGCCCAGCAGCATGGACGTTCGCCCCCCGGCCCTGGCAACGGCAAAGGCGGCGGGGCTCAGAAGTGCAGTGCCCTCGCCCAGCAGACCGGCGACCGTTTCGACACCGTTTTCTGCGGAGGCAAAAGTAGGAGCGGGGGCAATTTTTCCAGCTGCAACGGCCATTGCCGCAATAGTAACCCTCAGGGGCGCGACGCCCGCGATTGCGCGCAGCATCTCTGGCCAGGAGTTCCACTTCAGTGCTGCATGCGCACGGGCCAGCCTGGATTGTTCAGGCCCCCGACGAGGTGGTCCGAGTTTCCGAGGGCGCGCCGACGCGGCGCCTATCAGCGGCGCGCTGGATTCGGGGCTGTTGCTGGCATCTCAAGAGATGTTGCCATGGTCGCCGAGTCTCCGTCGCAACGGCATCCAGGGGGCGGCTTATCTCCATCGCAGTTTGCAGGCGAGGGCCATGTGCAGATGCCCGAGTCTATCCGCGGCCCCTGGTCTGTTGCGTCGCTGATCACAGCCCGGTGGGCCACGACCCCCAGCGCTTCCGCCGTTCCCCGGCGCTGCCTCCGCGGCCCCAGGGCCAGCGGCGTCGCCGTGCTCGTCGGGCGCCGCTTCTCGGGGGCCGGCTCCATCGGGCCGCCTGCCGCAGCGCGAGCCAGTTTTCCGCTTGCAGTCGCGAGCCCGACGCCCACGCGAGTTTCGCACCTGAGCCCTGCCCGAGGTTCAGGCAGGCATCATATTGACATTTCTAAGTGGCAGCGCAGGTCGATGGCGCGCAAAACCGCGCTTAACGAGTGGACGGGCAAAACCACTTTCAGAAGCGGCTGCTCCCGCTGCCTTCCAGGACCTGCCCGCGGAAGGAGCAGCGCGCGACGAGGGGCGCAAACGGTGGGGCTGCGTGCCCATCGAGCGCCTGAAGATTGTCGAGCACACCTTCGACGACATAGGTGATCATCTATCGGGATAGGGCACAGCGGGCGAAGTGGCATACCTGCTTCATGGCGGTCGCGATGCACAAGCTAGGATGATGAGCGCCTAGCCGAGACCCAAGCAGCTGGGCCCGCGGTTGGTTGTCGAGATGCGTCGCCCATCTGTGTCTACCGTGCGACGAGGGCAGCGCGCGCCGCCCCCGTGGCCCCCATGCATGGCCGAGGATGGACTTCTGTAAACTGCGCAGTGGGGAAGCCCGCGCCCCGCAGATCACCATGCGCCGACAACTGCGACAGGCGATGTCTCCCACCTGGTGACCGGGCGTGGCTTGGGCGACCCGCGAGAACAATGGCGTGTGCGTCGGCGCCTCAGGTCCAACGACGTTATGGCATTGGTCATGGCACTGTCATCCCGCAGTTGTTCCCCAAGCGGTCTCAGTTAAAAACTCAAACGGAAGACTTGGGGGCGCCTTGCGATGAGGAGCATCACTTCGTTCTGCATCGCGGCCAGGTGGCGATCGCCCAGGTGCAAGTGTACTTGGCCCAGCCCCGTGCCACCTTGGAACCGCTGCCACACTGCATGCACGTGGACGTCGCGGTGTTTGACCAGGGCGCTCTGGAGGCCGAGGGCCCAGCAGGCCTTCAAACAAGGAAGCCTTCTGGCCGCCGCTTCGTTATCTCACGCGCGCACCTGATCGCGTCCACGACATCAGCTGGGGCCACAGTCAACATGCGGAAATGCAGCTGGTCTGGCAATGGCGCCTGGCTCGGCGCGCGGTGCAAGGCATTGTTGCTCTCTGGAACTCGGCGGATGGCTCTGGCGCTCTCTTGGTTGAGCCCCACCCAGCCGCGGGCTCGCGAGTCAGCCCAGACGCTCTCCAATAATTCGAACGCTTGGAAAGGGCACAGGCACCGCCGCTAGCATCGGCAGCCAAACCAGCACCGACAGGTATGTCTCGGGCTTGGCCCAAGCCGTCGGGCGCCTCGACTCGGGAGTCTGGCGCCCAGTTTCCCGTTGCATCCACAGTTGCCAAGGAGGCGGCCATCGCACCTGGCGTGGAACGTCGCCCAGACTGCCCAGGCGGCCGCGACAGCCGCGCCAGTCTGGGCCCGCAGCGCATCGAGGTCCTCGGAAATCTCGCAGCCCCACTTGACATCCGGCCACCGCGCTCTTGCCCCGGCCTTCCCCGTGATCCGCCGCCCGATCGAGCTCGCCTTGATGGCGCCAGGCGCCTAGGATACAACCGCTGCGCAGACGAACCAGTCAGGCCAGCTCATGGGCGCCGCGCCGGCCATCTCGGGTTTTTTGCCTGAGTGGCTAGGGGTGCGGCATGCCCCGGGCTCCGCGGCAGGAAGCCGCGGGCCCCGGGTGAGTTCTGCCTTTGGTGGGCTTCCACCACAACGAGGGCCCATCGACGACCCAGACCCGCCAGCGCCAATGCGCGACGATCCTTTTGACGGCGACGAACCGCCGCCAACGCAATATTCAGCCGCGCCGAGGCCTCCTAGAGCACCTCGACAGGGACCGCGAGTCGTGGACGCAGCTACTGGACATGCACCACAGGACTGGACGGGTTTCGACGTCACTCAGGGCTTGCGCATGCTACCCACAGGCGACGCATCACATAGTTGACGAGAAGCACGCAAGATGCACATCTGCGCGCGGCATCAGCTTCTTGCCCGCGCTGAGTCATAACACCTTCGGCGCAGCTGGCCACGTCCCCCGAGCAAGAAGTGGAGGGAGACATCCTCTTCGTCCGCCAGTGATCCATCTGGCACATGGACAACCGAGCCGACAAATTTCGCGCAGCACTGTTGCCATAGGGAGACGTTAGCGATGCTTGGAGTTGTTTTTTGTTCGAGCGCCTGTTTTCAGCCGTCTCATGTTGGATACATCCCCGGACGCTGCAAAACGCTTGTCTTGGATGGCGAATTGAATATGAAGCAATTCCGTTATTCGATAGACGCGGCGCCGCGGTCCGAGCGCGAGCCCCAGGCCAGCGCGCGCGCGCGCTTCGTCGAGAGTCGCGGCCGGACTTGCCGACCCGCCATGCTTTTGATCGACGAACAGCTCAGCCGCGACGTCGTGCGAATCATCATGCTTGGCTGCTTGCCCAGCGCAGTCCTTGACAGCAGCTCGCCGATGTCGCTCGGGGGCGCCACTTCCTGCGTTGTCAGGCTTGGCGGGCAGCCAAGGATGTTGCTGGATCTGCTGGCCCCCCCCCCGGCGCCGCGCGCAATTCCCGCCGAGCGCGAAAGGCAGCGCCGCCACGGGCCGCGCGGGCCTCGGTCATCTCGCGAAGTAGCCGCGCCTCGATTTCCTTCGCCACAGTTCCGGATTGGCTTTTGGATCACAAGCCAGGAGAGGTCGTCGATATCCGCCGGGTTCCATCGACCAAGGACGGAGGCGGTTGGAGTTGACCAGCAGCCGTCTTTAAATTGGATCGTCGCGCGGTGCTGTGACTGTTTGTTACCAGGGCGCTGCGCAGCTATGCCGCCTGGGCGATGCAAGACGGTTCGTGGTCTTGGCAAGAATAGCCTGTGGATTTACAAGCCAGACTACGACGTAACACGATCAAGCATAAATGCTGCGTGGGCAGCATCGTTTTGGCCTTGCGGCGAAGACGCTATAATGACTTGGCCTCGTCAGATTCGCCGACGCAACCGCAGTGACCACCTCGCGACGCCAGGTTGCCATCCGTCTCGAGTGCCCCGCAAGGAATGCTTTTCACGCCGCCAGTGCTGTCGCTTTCCAAGCGGGGCGTAGTCTCGAACGTATTCGACGCGCGGGACGCCAAGAAGGTTTTTTTTTTCAAAGGGGGTCAGACACAAAGAACTCGCAGAGGCAGCGGGCGAGGAGGAGCGGAGTGTGAAGTTCGAGGTCCCCCTTCCCTTCCCAGGATCAGATGATGCGAGGTCTTCGATCCAGCCCTCGGGTTCCTTCGCATGAAGAAACCAGGCGCCGGCTGCGGGAATGCGCCGAGGCGTCGGTCCATCCGATTCACCGAGGCCGCCAGCGTCTTATACCTGGCCGCCCAACACAATGAGTTATCTGCCAAGGACCACGACTGAGAGTCATGTTTCTTAGCAGCTAGACACGTTGACGATATCAAGATGGCGGGAGTTCCCGGAGAGATGCTTCGACTGTCAAGTTGCGTCGAGGCTGGCAAGGGCTTGCTGGACGTTTCCGAAGAAGCTTTCACGTTGTGGGGCCGGACATTCGCCTACCAGCGACGGCCGTCGCGGCCTGAATCAAACCGACGACGCGCAGAGTGTCAAGCCCATCGGAGGTGCTGAGCTCGTTGGGAAAGCCAACTCCTTAGCTTCCACGCGATGGCCTGACAGAGCTATTCCTCAGCCTCCTCATCGCTGTGGCGTTCACCCTCGTCGCGCGCGTTGGCCGTCATGTCCACGTGGCCCGTCCGCGTTGCCACGCGGCGCCGCCCACGTGCAGCCACATCCTCAAACTCAGCGAGTTGGCCAGGCGGGCGCAAGCTAACCCTTCGAAGTTTCACGGCCCAGCCATGAGGAGTGCAGCTATGCTTGAAATTCGCTCCAACGCGGCGCGTCGCAGGAACAAGAGCTGGGCGTGCTTGCAGGTCGCCTCCTGCGCGGCGCAGTATTCCTGTGCGTGGGCGCTATGTCTTCAGCATCAGCGGCAGCGTCCTTCACTGACACCATCGCATGGGCCGGTTCACCGCTGCGACGGCCACCGGGCCCAAACCTGCGGAGTGGTCAGCGCGAGTATCGGGGGTGTTGGCACCAGCCTTTTGGAGCAGACGTCGATCGACGCGTTGGTAACTGATGGCGTGGTCGTCGTGGTGGCTGCAGGAGACCGGGGCGCAGATGCTTGCAGCTTCGGTCCGGCTTGGTTCCCGTCGGCGATCACCGTGGCCTCTATTGGAAGTGATACATGTTCGTGATCGTGCAAGTCTGTGGTCAGCAACCGCGTTTCATACATTCTTGTCTGGGCGTTTGGCACATCTTGGCAAGAGCATTCTTTCGGCGTGCTTCAACAGTAACACCGCGTTAGCTGACGCTTCGTGTACGTCCATGGTCTGTCCTCACGTCTCTGGGCCCGTGGCCATTATGTCCGAGGCGACCGTTGCGCAGAGGTTGGCTCTCATGACGGCCTCGAAACGACAGGTTTGGGTCACCAGTGTACCTGCCAACCCAGCAAGAGTCAACTTGGTTGATTTCGCACCAACAGGCGCACAGACTCCCGCAGTGACGGTCAGCCAGACATCCTATCCGACTCCTTGCCCGACGCCCAGCCCGACGCCCAATCCGACGCCAAGTCCTTCGCCGAGCCCAACGCCCAGCCCGGCACCCAGCCCAACTGTGCCGTTTTATTGTCTGCTGATTGTCATTGGCATTTGGTCCCATAAATATGGCCGCGCCGACGTGATAGTGGATGTTGGCAATGGGGTTTGTGCAAGAGGCCTCCAGGTTGTGCTCACAAAGAGTTTTCCAGCGCCATTTTGACGCTGCTTATGCACGATCCAACAACGAATGTTTGGGCAGGCCACATGCTGTATCCCACAGGTGGTGGCAACAGGTACGCAGTTGTTGCATGCCAGACTGTCTGGGGACTACATGTTCAGGCTCCATTGTTTTTGATGGAAACAGCGGGAGCGAACCAGGCTTCGACTCAGTGCCTTACTGGAAATACGTGCAGCTTCATTCTGCCGACTCTTGCGCCGACGATGACGGCGCCGAATTCTGGAGGGGTCGAAGCCACCGGCGATCCCCACCTCCAGAATATTCAGGGTGAACGGTTCGATCTGATGCAGCCAGGGAAGCATGTTCTGATATACATCCCCCGTGGAGAGCGGGCCGATGAAGCATTTGTTCGCGTGCAGGCCGATGCGCAAAGGTTGGGTGGACAGTGCACCGATATGTACTTCCAAAAAGTCAACGTCATAAGAGCGTGGGCAGCATCGAAAACGAAGCAGATGGGCGGTCTTCACTACCGCGCCCAGGACGTGACGTCGGCTGAAAACAGGCCCACTGGATGCGCTTCGGCCCTGTGCAGCTGAAAGTCGCCCACGGGCACACGCGGCACGGCCTGAGGTATCTGAAATTGTACGTGAAGAGCCTGGGCCGTGCTGGGTTCGCCGTCGGAGGCTTGCTGGGAGAAGACGACCACTCCGAGGAGGTGATCCCTCAGGAAGAGTGCGCCCAACGCATGGCTCTGTAGTGCGGCAGGCTTCTGCCCCAGCAGGCGGACTTGCCGCTGAGCAGTGGGCAGCGCCGTCGACCTCTTTGCGATGTCCTGCTCCCCCTCCTCGCCTCGCCCCCCCCCTCCTCCCACCTCCCTTCGGCCGCCCCTCCTGCGCCTGCCGGCTGCTGCCGCGCAGCAGTTTTCGGGGCCGAGCTCTTGCTCGGTGACCTCCAGCGGTGCAGGCTTCACCGGTGCGGCCTGCGCCGATCCGCCCCAGCGGCACGTCCGCTCGGTGCACCGCCGCGTCGCGGGCGCGGGCAGCCGCCTCGCGCGGCCTTTCGCGCGCCTTCGGCCCGCGGGCTGCCGGTCCGCTCCAGGCCCGCTCGGGCTGTGGTGCCCACGCGGCGCTCCCGGGGCGGCGCGGGTTGTAACGAATAATCGGGGGTGGGCAGAGGCCCCGCCCTGACACTTCGATCAGCGAATCGTCCGTGTTCGGTTCTCGAGAGGGCGCCGCGGCGCTCATTTTCCAGGCGTGCGCCCGCCAGGTTTGGGCCCGAGGTCGTTTTCGCTAAGCCACGTTTTGCTAAAGGGGGTGCTGCCCATCCCCGAAATTACAGGAGATGCAGAAGTGGCCAGCGGCCATGGGGGACGATGGCTTCGAGCAGGTAAAGTACGGCATGGCGTTCGAGTGTGCATCCCTCTCGGAGTTCTGAGTGTGGCAGGCCCTGCTGTACCTCGGCAGGACTCGTCGGGCAGCTGATCTTGTATCGTCGTCGTGGTCATCCGTACTCTCAGCACGATCATCGTTACCGCCCCCTTCCAACACATGTCTCCAGTCCCCTCTCGTGTTCGACACCACGGCCGCCACCTCTGCGATCCCCTTCAATTATTATATCTGCTGATGCTCCTGTCCTAACTCCTTCCTGTCCCTTCCCATGTTTCCTTCTTCTGCCTTCTCCGCCTTCGCCGTCTCTTCTCTCTTCCGCCCTATCCCGGCCCTCCCCTGGCTTCCCCTCCGCCACCCCCCCTCCCTTCCGCTGTCACTGATTCTCCGCCCCTTCTCACTCCTCGCCTCACTCCCTCCCCTCCCTCCCGCGTGCCTTCTCCCTCCACCTCCCGTCGGCCTGCTGCCGCTGCTCATCTGCTCATCTGCTTCCCTTCCACCCTCTACTCCTCCTTGCTCTGGCTCGCTCTGTGCGCAGGCGTCCCCGATGTCTTCACAGTCCATGCCTATTCTATGGTTGTCTTCCCCCCCCCCGATGCGCCCCCAGCGGCAGTGTTGGCGACCACGGGCTGTTCCACCGCGTCGCGATGCAATGTGGCCGGTGCAGCGCCTCCTCCCCCCCTTTTCCGTGAGCGGAAGGGCGAGTCAGGGACAAGTTGGCTCAGACGGGGACGCGCATGATAGTAAGGATGGGGCATTTCTCCAAGGCTACCCTTGCATCCTTGCCGCGCATCCTTACTAATCCTGGTCGAGTGTACCCAATTGCCCGCTGGTCGCAGATAGGAGCCCGATCGTCCACCCCGCCCAGGGACGTGCGGGTTCACTAGCGTATCGGGGGCCTTTTTTTCTGTTGATGGATGATGTATCTCAGGAGGGGAAAAAACACACCGACAAAATGAACTGTTGATTCCCCGGAAAATCTAGGAACATATGGGAAGTGGGGGGGAAGACCAAAACCCAGAAAATATGCGGAAATATTGAGAATCTTGTTACTTGTGTCTATTTATTTTTGTGTCCCAGGGCCCCTTCAGTATCGCAAATTTCTTGGTCGATGCTTCCCCCCTTTGAGCCAGTCCCCTCATCTCCGTGAGCGGTCAGATGGTGAGGCCCAGGAGTGGATTATTGGAGAGCGGAAGATGGGGGGAAGGGCCACAGGATGAGCCGCAGGGGTAACGACAATGACACTTACGAACACAGTTGTAGCTACAACAACAGCGACAACGATCACAACAGTCGTTGTGATCGTTGCGATCGTTGTGATCGTTACCGTCATCGTTATCGGTGTGATCCTTATCGTTTTGATCGTTGTCGTTGTCCATAGTTGTGATCGTTGTGATCGTTGCTTTCTGTTATCGCCGTGATCGTTTTCGTTGTTACCGTTGTCCGGGCAAGGCTGGCCCGGGCCAGGGGAGGGTCGTTTGAGAGAGAAAGGTCAGAGTGGGACGCAGGAGGGGGGACGAAGAGGAGGGGACAGAAGGGGGGAAGGAGGATGACGACGTCCTTGCAGGCGCCTACAGAGCTAATGCTCTATGCCCTCGCGAGCTTTTCCACTTCTCTGCTTCTCGTCACATCTCCTGCTCCGCTTGGTCTGCACTCTGATGATTTTACTGCTTGCCCGATTGTATCGTACGCTCTCTGAGTTTTGTGCAGAGAGCGCAACAGCTTTTTCGCTGATGGTGGCCTCGCCTGAAAAGGAGGATGACGGGGACGAGGACGAGGAGGTGGACTGGCATGGAGAAGACGGAGGAGAAGTGGGCTGGGCATTGGCAGGCGGGGAGGGGGGCAGGGGGGGAGAATGAGCAGGAGGGTGGGCCACACGCAGATCTCATTTGTACCTGCCATTTTGCCTCCTTGGGCCGCCCCGCGGCGAGATGCCGTCTTGGCGTTGCGTTTGGAGCGCTCCCAGACACCACACGCACAACTTCCGTTCTTCTAACGGCTATGCCACTGGTGCGTCCCTAAAAGAAGGCATTATTGTGGCCCTGGTGTGATTACGATGCCACCTCGGGTGCTGTTACTGTTGCTCGCCAAGTTCTGTGCATTTTCGTCCGTAGCCATTTTGGCTCAAGCCAGCTGGCTCACAGAAGGTAGGCTCGGAGGGGCCGTAGGCTTCGAAGTGGCGGCCGAGTCCGGTGGGCCACCAGTTCGATTTTGGAGCCGCCTTCGCCTGGCCATCCTCTTTGTGTCATGCGCCCGTGGCGTCACCGCGGACTTGAGTACGACGGAAAGCGCCGGGTGGAATCCGCGCGTTTGTTTGTGACGGTGACCCAGTATGCGTACTACTTTACCGATCTGTTGGCCAGCTTGCCGAACCATCAGAGGACGTCGGTCAAAAACGACATGGGCAGCAGGCTGGTCGGATTCCCGTTCAGCGAGTGCCAGCACTGCGGGAACCACCTGGATCCCGCTTACGACGCCTCCTGGTCGCGATCCCTGGTCTGGCAGAATTGCCCACCACGCTCAGACGCTTGCGGTGACGACGGGTGAATGTCGTGCAAGGAAGGATACCTATGCGGAGGGCAGGGGGATCTCGGGGATGTGGTTCGAGAGCGAGGTCGAATCGGGCCATGCCTTCTCCAAGAACCCGCGCGTCGGAGTCATGCTGGGATGCCACACGAACGAGAACAAGCGCTTCTATAGCCAAAGGCATCATGGGCATGGCGCCCACCACGTGCGTGAGGAACCGGCCCTCGTTCCTCGAGTCGCTCCCCTAGGACTCATATCACGTGGCCACGACAGCTCGTACCACATCGGAGCCGAGGACGGCGGCGGGATCCGCTGAGTCGGCATGCACGCCTCGCACCACTACGACGTTAGGTCCACAGACGGTGCAGGGTGCTCCACCAGTGGATGTGATGATCGGCTCCACCAAGTTCGGCTACACGATCGTGGACAGTGGCACCACGTTCACGTACTTCCCAGAGGCCGTCTACGTGCCCCTGGTCAGCGCCAGAAGGCACCACTGTGAGCAGGAGCAGCACGGCTGCGGCGCCACAGACGGAGGTCGACAAGGAGTGCGGGCAGCTGAGCGGCCTCGACGCGGTCCACTGGTTCCCGCCCTTGCGCTTCGAGTTCTAGGAGGCGGCCCACGTGGACTGGTGGCCCGAGTCCTACCTGAACGACATGGGACATGGACGACCAGACTTGGTGC
This sequence comes from Prorocentrum cordatum, assembly GCA_963575745.1. NCBI lineage: Eukaryota > Dinophyceae > Prorocentrales > Prorocentraceae > Prorocentrum > Prorocentrum cordatum. The sequence continues at coordinate 1,129,576 of CAUYUJ010005446.1, read as the reverse complement.
CTGGCCTTCCAGGAAAGCCAGGCGGACAAGACGGTGCTGGGCATCTCCTTCATGCTGCACAAGGACCTCGTGTTCGACATGGCAGAGGGCCGCCGGGGCTTGGCCGACGCGGACTGCCCGCAGCACTGGGAGCAGCCGTAGATCGTGCAGAAGTTCTCCGCAGGACCTGCCATGCAACGCCTCGGCGCGGGCATGCGCTCCAGCGCAGCGCCGACAGCGGAGCCCGCTGGGCGGGGCCACGCCGCGCCGCGGCGGCGCGTGGCGTCGCGGCTCGTCGTCGTGGTGGCCGTGGCGACCTTGGCCGTCACCTCGTTGGCGGCCGTGCGGGCGAGGTGGCTCAGAGAGAAGCCAAGCCGCGCCCTTCGTCCTGGACGACGGGGAGACTCCGCTGGCGCGGCTGCCGCTCGACGCGCAGGGGCTGGCCCGCGGCTCAAGCCTCCGAGACGCCGAGCCGCCTCGCAGCACGCTCGCTCACTCTGTTCCCTCGTGACCGCCGCCCTCCTCCTCCTCCTCCTCCTCCTCCTCCTCCTCACTCCCTCCCTCCCTCCCTCCCGCCCTCCCTCGCTCCTCTCCTCAACGCCCGCGCCGGCCGCGCGGGCGCGGGTCGCCGAGACATGCGGCTCCGCGCGCGCGCGCCTCGCCGCGCCCCTCTCTCTTTGTGCCCCAGCGGCCGCTCCTCTGCGTTGGCCGTCCGCGCAGCGGCACCATGTGTATCTTTGGTCAATGGAGCTCAACTCCAGGTTCTCGCGGAGTGTCTTCTTTCCTCGAGCTGGCGAGCTGCCACCCCTTCGCCGCTCGCTGCATGATGAGGTGGCTCGATACTTGAGGTATTTGCCGGACGACGAAAGAAGTTCCTGGCATTTCGTTCAGGCGGGATGCAGGGTGGTTCCGGGCAGTGACCAAATTCATCGGACCAAAGTTTGGGTCAACTGACGTTGCGAATCATTTCCGCGTCCGCGCAACTCCTATTTCCCAGGATGACGGTTGTAGGTTGGAGTACCCCCTGGTTGTCTTGAAGTGTGCGATTGATCAGATTTTACGAGCGTCATTCATATGATCATTGCTATGCTGTCTCACTCTGCAGCTACAGAAACGGGTCCAACATTGCTCCCATGTGTGCGCGCATTGTATTTTTGAGGTCACGCCCGCGTCTCTGGCAGTTACTGGTGCCTGCTGCCCCCAGATCCAAATATGCCTCCCGCGTCTCGCGGAGCTAATGCCACTGAGACATTAGGTTCCAGAACGTCCAGGAAAGCCCTCAATGTTCAGCCAGTTTGTTGTGCTTCGAGCGCGTTGCGCTTTGTGAAATATCCTGTCAACCTTGTAAGTTCAAGTGATGGGTAAGAGTGTTCATGACAGAGAGGCAGGATGATGAGGAGGAGGAGGACGACGACGAAGACGACTACTACGAGGGAGGAGGAGGAAGAGGAGCAATGGGACGTAGGACGAGGAAGGTCTGGGGAGGTGCAGGATGAGGGCTAGGAGGGGGATTGGAGGAGCATCAGGGGTAGGGCGAGGGGATGCGGGACGGGCAGGCTGCGGAGGCTGAGGGGGAGGGGAGGGGGGGGGGCAACGGAGGGAGGGAGCAGGGACGGGGACCTCGGCCGCGGGGCTCCGCCCTCCTCCTGCCCCTCCCCAGGCCTCCTCGCTCCCGGCCAGCCCTCCGCGCCCGCAGGCGCGCACCATCGCCCGCGCCCCGCGCGCGGGCATCCGCCGGCGCCCTGGAGCCTGGGCGGCGGCGCCGCCGCTGCACCGCGCCCTCCGCGCGGTCGGCCACGCGCGCACGCGCGCCGCGGCCGCCGCCGCCGCCTTGCCGCCGGCGTGGGTCGCCCAGTCGGGGCCGGAGTGGAGGGTCTCGGCTTCCAGGCTCGAGGCTCCAGAGGCCCCTCCGGAGGCGACAAGGGGAGTTCTGGGAACGGGGAGCGCCGAGCGGATCCCCGTCAGTTTGAGCGAGGTTCGTCTCCTGAAGACTGTTTGAAGCTGCTGGGGGGCCTCTAGGGATCCTTCTGGTGGCCGTCTGGGGGCCATCGTAAGCTGTTAGGGGCTGTGTGGAGGTCATCTGGAGCCGTCTTGGCCTTCTCGAGGGCCGATGGGGCCAGAGTGCATGGGGAAGAAATGGCCGGGGGATCGCGCCGCCTCCCCGAGGCATCGGCGATGCGGCGCGATGCAGAGTCCGATTTCTCCGCCCCGACGTCGCCAGTGCATCGGCGATACATCGACGATTCTCCGATACCATGTGCTCTGGCCCCAGTTGGGAGGCCTGCAGAGGTTCCAGTATCGAGATTTCCATGGACCTACGCTCTTCCCCCTCTTCGGGCTTCGGGGGTCCCGGATGCCTATGGGTATGGGGACCTCTGCCCCGCAAAAGCATCTAGCGATACCTAGACACCCGCAGGCCTTCGGAGGCCGCCGCTTCTTCGTCGTCGTCGTCGACTCTCCCGCGGGCTTCCTGGAAGGGTTTCGCGTGTTGCGACTGGGTTTTCAATGTGTGTTGTCGCCTCGGCTGGACGCGTCTCGTTCAACGGGCAGGATGGTGGCTCGAAGGGTTCTGGAAGGAAATTTTGCAGCCGATTTCTTTGGAAGGTGGGGGGGACATATGTGGGCGTCGTGCAGAATTTGTGGCGTTTCTGCCCTTGCATCGGGCCCTGGGGCCGTCACACATTCGTTTGATTAACTGCAGAAACATGGGTCCGAGAGCTCTCCTTGCGTTTTATGTCACGACGTTGTGATTATGTGGTTTACGTGCGGCGTGAACAGAGGCAAGGCTCACATCGCCGTCGACTGCCTTCCTAACTGGTTCGCCAGGGTCCAAGACACCAGCATCAAGATTGTTGCACAAAGTGGAAACGACCAATAACAGCACGGCTGATGATCGACACCCACGTGCTTCATTTGAATCAGCATCGGGCTTGCCGCAAGCCTTTGGCCCCAAGGCCCAAGCACAGCAAGGTTGCTTTCACGGTATTCGCCGGTGCGTCTAATTGCCATCTTTTGTGCCAGTGCAACCTCAAGGTGAAGGGCACAACGACGATTTGACCATCATCGACCGACGGGTGTATTCGGCTTTGATGTGCCGCGGGGTGTTGCGTTTTGCGCCGTACTTCAGTTGTGCTTCGACGAGCAAAGGAGTATCGGGGAACTTACAGTTTCAACAGGCACGACGGCAGCATGTTAACCATATTCGAGTATGTTTGCCAGCTTTACGGCAGAGCGCAAGCACGACACCCAGTAGCACACCCAGGATCACGTGCATTCAAACACCTCGATTGTCCCAAACCGCGTTTCTGGGCAAGTGCATTCAAACACTCAGGACAACGGGCACGAACAACCACAGGAGGTGTCTGGTAATTGTGTCGCCCTCCCAGAGGCAGGGCGCATGCGCCAGAAAACGATTGGCCTTGGCCGTCCAGCCGTTGGCGACTTATGTTGCGACGACGAGTGTGACGTGGCCGACCTCCACGGCAAGCTACCGCAGTTCTGCCCACATGGTGGTTCCGAGGTTCGTCGGTTCCCGAACGAGAGAATGACCGCCAATCGTGTACATCTATCACAGTCCACCGAGTTCGACACCATCGACCAGCTCCTCGCCTACGCTACTTTTTGCGATTTTGGTGTCGGCATTATGGAGGTCTGCGGTGAAGAGGCGCGGACTGGCAGACTGACGATCCGCCGCCGCCTTCGGCCTGGCGAGGACCTTGCATTGGTCACCGGCCGTGACCTCAACGACGGAGCCAGCAGCGAGCCGTGGAACGATCTGTTCGACAACGCCGGCCATTAGTTAGAGTCGTGGCTCCGACCAGCCGTTCTTTGGTCGTTGGGCATCCTTCAGCTACGAGCGGCACTGCCGCCGGCTGCGTTCCTGCAAGGACGCGGCCACACATGTCCGATTCTGCGGCTTCCCTGCACAGCTGCACCTCGAGCTTGGCAGCGACGTCGCCAACCAGCAGTCCGAACCACCAGGGCTGGGCGACGAGGCGACATGGCCAGAGGTGTTGGCATCGCCTGGCGTGAACAAGGTCATCTTTGACCAATGTCAGCTTGGACTTCGAGATCGTCGCGGAGGTATGCCGAAGCAGACCGCCAGAATGGTCTCCAATGCTGTGGTGGAGATTCTCGAGCAGCTCGCGAGAGCGACTCGCCCAGTGCCGAGCTGCATCGCGTCGCCGACGGAGGCGCCCGCGCTTTGCGAGCTGCTTCAGCGAGTGCGACGCGCCATCGGTGGCCTTCCCATCAGTGGCCGCCCCGGCCGCGGAGGTCGATTGCAGACGTGCAGCGGCGGCCAAGCGCGCGCTGCGCCTGCGAGACTCGCGGGGGCAACGCGCGGGCAGACCTCGCCCGCGCGCCCCGTGGGCCCAGCAACGCGCTACAACCCCCGCGGCGACCCGATCCACTGGGCGCGCCCCAGCTGCCAGGAGGAGAGTCAACGCGACAGCCCCATGCACGCCCGCGAGTTCTGCAAGCGTTGGCTCCCGGACCCCCGCGCGCGGCCGCGCCCGCGCGCCGGCTCGCGCCCGCGAGCGCAAATGCGACCTAGAGGACCGCGTCGCCCCAGCGATCGGCAAGCTCAACTCCTCAGCGGCGCGCAGTCCTCGGAGCCACAGTCCTGCTCTGCCGCCCGCCCCCCCGGGGAAGAAAAGGGCCAGCTCATCGCGTTGCGCTGGGGCTCAGAGTAGCGGTTCGGGCGACTGCGCCGCTCGACCAGGGGTGCGAGCTCCGAGCCCGCGCCCCCGGTCGAGCCCCGACAGGAGGTGCCGCGAGTTGCCGGCGCAGCTGCAGGCAACCCAGCGCCTTCAGACTCAACTCGCTTCGGCGTTGCCACATCCGCGCGGGCACTTCGCAGTGGCTCGCCAAAGACGCTGCGCCTCCGGCGTCGGCGCGCCGCTGACTGAGGAGGAGATGGCGCGAGCACTACAAGCAGCCAGCATCCCACGGGGCATCTTCGACCTCATCGCCACGGATGTCAACGACTGCAGGGGGCGCCGCAGTTGGCTGCCGCCAGCGCGCCAGGCCCCCCCCCCCGGGCGCTCCGCCTGTCGACGCGATTCAACCAGCGCGTCGATTGCGTCATCTTGCGCTCCAAAGGCCGCGCGATCACCCGCCTGATCAGCTGGGCCTCGCGGGGGCAACGTGGCTGGGAGATCGCGCCCGAGCGCAACTCGACGCCGCGCTCCGCCATTCATCGTTCGTGGATTCAGCAGTTCGGCGCGAAAGAGACGTCCATTGCGGACGGCGAGGGGCGGGGCACCTCGCCGCGCTCTGCGGAGGAGATGAACGGGCGAGCAGCGCGCGCGGATATTTGAGCCCCTCCTTAGCGCGCTCGCTTGGTCGAGCGGCGCGGTGCCATGCTACGACGTGCACTTCGCGCCGAAGTCGAGCTGCTAGTGCGCGCGGGCATCGCGGCAAACTTCGACCCGGTTTTAAACGCGCGCAATATTTTGTCCCCATATCCTAAGATGGGGTTCTTGTTATTACTTGGACGCCTCCTACTCCTTCTCCTTCCTCCTCCTCTTTTCTCCTCCCCTCCTGTCGGGCTTACTCATACTCAGACTTGCTCATGCACAGACTTACTCATACTCAGACTTACTCATACTCAGACCTACTCATACTCAGACTTACTCACACTCAGACATACTCATACACAGACTTACTCATACACAGACTTACTCACACCCAGCCGTACTCATACACAGACTCACTCATACCCAGACTTACTCATACACAGTATTAGTCATACTCAGACTTACTCATACCCAGACGTACACATACACAGACTTTCTCATACACAGACCTACTCATACCCAGACTTACTCATACACAGACTTACTCATACACAGACTTACTCATACTCAGCACCCCTAAGGGGAGCCGCCAGGGGTGGTTGCACGGGCTCGTTCGCGGCCATTTTGTGGGGATGTCTCAGGCGGTTTGCCTGTTTCTGTGCCCAACATCCTTCGCTTTCGGAGCAGATTTGGAGGATGTCTCGAGCGAGGCGCTCATTTCAGCACCCCTAAGGGGAGCCGCCAGGGGTGGTTGCACGGGCTCGTTCGCGGCCATTTTGTGGGGATGTCTCAGGCGGTTTGCCTGTTTCTGTGCCCAACATCCTTCGCTTTCGGAGCAGATTTGGAGGATGTCTCGAGCGAGGCGCTCATTTCAGCACCCCTAAGGGGAGCCGCCAGGGGTGGTTGCACGGGCTCGTTCGCGGCCATTTTGTGGGGATGTCTCAGGCGGTTTGCCTGTTTCTGTGCCCAACATCCTTCGCTTTCGGAGCAGATTTGGAGGATGTCTCGAGCGAGGCGCTCATTTCAGCACCCCTAAGGGGAGCCGCCAGGGGTGGTTGCACGGGCTCGTTCGCGGCCATTTTGTGGGGATGTCTCAGGCGGTTTGCTGTTTCTGTGCCCAACATCCTTCGCTTTCGGAGCAGATTTGGAGGATGTCTCGAGCGAGGCGCTCATTTTCACCCCCCAGGTGGGCCAGATTTTGAGGATGTCTCGATCGGTTTGCTTGTTTTGGTGGCCAGGCTCGTGGGCGCAGATTCTTCTCAGGATGCCACAGGAGGCTCCAACAGGCTCCAGGAGGCCCCAGGAGACCACATGAGGTCCCAGGAGGCATCAGGAGGCCTCAGAAAGACTCAAGAGGCCACAGGATGTCCCAAGAGGCTCCAGGAGGCCCCAGGAAGCTCCAGAAGGCTTCAGGAAACCACAGGAGACCCCAGGAGACAACAGGAAGCGCCAGGAAGCCTCGGAAGGCAACAGGAGGCCCCGAGAGGCCCCAGGAGCAGGAGGCCTCAGAAGGCAACAGGAGTGGCTCCAATCCCATGTGTTTTACGTATGCTCTTATCGATTGGGCCTCACCTGGAGCACGATTCTTTGATGTTCTACGTATGTTTCTATAGATGGTCCTTCTCCTGTGTACACAATCCTAAATGTTTTATTCATGTTGTTATGTATTGGGCCTCTCCTGGGGCAGGAGTCCTTGGTGTTTTACGCGTGTTCCTATAGATTGCCCTTCTCCTGTGGCTCTAATCCCTCCGTAGCCATTTTGGCTCATGCCGTTCCCTTTCTGCTCGCTCTCGTTTTGGGCCCCGCGGGAGGCCGCAGAGATCGGACGCTTGGGGAGATGGCTGCGGGCGGCGGCCAAGCAGCCCGTGCGGCTGCTGAGCCGCCATGCGCTGGAGGCTCCCTCTGGCCCGCGAGGCGCTCCAGGCAGGCGGCGGCTCGCGCTGCCTGCGCTGGGCGGCTGCAGGCGGCCCTGGCGCGGGTGACCGACCTCGAGGCGGAGTGCGCGCGGCTCCAGGCGGAGCTGGGCCACGTGCTGGTCGCTAGCCAGGCGGTGGCCACGGCTGCGGCGCGCGCAGCCGCGCAGGAGGCCCGCGGCTCCGCGGCCCCTGCGGCGGATGCTGTCCATGACGGTGGTGGTCTTCCTGGTGCTGGCTCTGGCGGCGACGTCGACAGCTTGTGCGAGGACTCCGCGGACCTGGACGGCAAGAGGGACCCGCTGCTCCGCGCCGCGGTCCCCGAGGTCGTCGCAAGGCTGGCGCTGGTCGCGCCCGTCATGGCGGCGGACCTCTTCAACGAGCCTGCAGCCACCCTGGACGTCGGGCGTCGGAACGTGGTCAGCCACAACCCGACGATCTCGGCGGCGGAGGTGCGCAGGCTATCTCAGCGGGCGCTCAACCGCCTGCAACGCTCGGCTGCTCCGAGGGCACGGCGGGGGCGGCATGGAGGGCAGCCTCGTCACGGTCGCAGCGCTGGTGTTCGCGGCCGTGGAGCTCTTCCTCCTCTTCGCCCTGCTGGTGCTGGGCCTCCGGTGCGGCTGCGGCCGCCTCGCGGGGCTTCCGGCGCCCTGCCCCACCGGCGCCAGCCCGAGGCTCGCTCGGCCGCCGAGGGCGTGTCGGCTTCCTGGGAGGTCGCCTGCCGCCGCGGGCGCAGCCTCCCAGCGGGCGCCCGCTTCGCTCTCGCTGATCGAGCGCGTCTTTCGGCTGCCCCCGTGCCCGCCCCGCTCGCCTCGGGGCCCCGCTGGTGGAAAGGGGACCTCGAGCATGCGGAGCAGGGCTCGGCCAGGCAGCTTGCCTGCCACGAGTTCGGAGGCGACCTGAAGGAGCTGGACGGCTTCAACCACTCCGCGGCGTGCGCGAGTGCGGCCTCGAGCGCGCCCCCTTCGGCTTGCGACGCGGACTTCGTGGTGGCGGAGGGCCCCGAGGCTCTCACCGTCGGCGCTGCGGCTGACGACGTCGACGACGGGCAGGGAGTCGCCTCCGTGGTGTTCATCTCGGCCGACGGGCTCGAGGAAGGGCCCGAGGAGGATGTCGTGGAGGAGGTGCACGGTGACGTGCTGGAGCTGGTGGTGGGGGACGCCGCGGCCCTCGCGCCCGCTCCCCAGCTTGGTGCGGCGGTTCGTGCTCGCCTTCGCCTCGATCGACTCCGACTTCAGGTCGTCAAGGGTGCCGCGGTGCCCATCGACGACCGCGACCTCCGCAGACCTGGCTGGCAGGCCGCCGATGCCGCAGCTGGGGTGGAGGTGCCCCCGACGCCTGCCCAGCAGCGCGAGGGGCTCCGCTGGGTGAGACGGCTTCTCGCTGTTCCTGGGGCCTGGGACGGAGGCGCGGTCTGGGAGCCTGAGTACATCGAAGAGGCGGTCAGACGCATCGACGGCGACGGCTCGCGCCGCGCCCGCCGTGCCGCTCGCTGACCCAGCGCGCCCGCTGCCGCGGCGACACTCCTCGAGCTGTTGCGGTAGCCTCTGGGCGCTTTTCTGCTTCTCACCTTTTGTGAATGAGGTGGGGAGTGCCTTCGGTGGTCTGAGCCTTTTCAGGCTCGGCACGGGGTGGATGGTGGCTCGCGTGGCCGCCTCACCTGACGGCGCACACCCACGCGGCGCGGCGAGCGCGCTGCTACTTGGAGGCCGCTGCGGAGCCTCCTGGCCGCTTTTTGCGGCTCTCGCCTTCTTGGCGGCAGGATCGGCTCGTGCTGCGCGGGCTGCCTTGTCATTAAAAAAAAGTGGCTCTAATCCGCAATGTTTTATGCACGTCTGTTGCTATAGATTGCGCCTCCCCTGGGGCACGAAACCTTCCTAGGAGGTCCCAGGAGGTCCCAAGAGGCTCCTGGAGACCCCAGGAAGCCCCAGTAGGTTTCAGGAGGCCCCAGGAGGCCCCAGGCTCATGCACAGAGACGCGCTCGTACTACTGAGGCTCATTCACACTCCAATTCATTCGCAGTTAGATTGATGTCCAGACCGTCACAACTGAAGCCCGTTAATATTCGAAAGCTCTTGCGCCTAGACATTCACGGCGGACAGGTCCATGCGAGTAGATGCACATATGGGGAGCTCCACGCAGTGAATAATTGGCAGCCGCCTCACTCACGTGAGCGGCTTTGCACCATGCGACGTCGGCTTCGGGGGACAGCCAGCCGCGCTGACGCTGCCCGAAACAGACGGAGCGGGTGCAGTATCCGATGCCCGCGGCACCGATTCTAGGCTTTCTGCAGGAAGAGCAGCGCAGCACAGCCGATTGCGGCGGCGCATCCGCGAGATCGTTCCAGCGCATGACCGAGGCCGCCTCGATCTCGCGCGTCAGCCGCGCCTTCTGGGCCCGCGCCGCCGAGTCCTGGGAGGGCCGCTTCAACGTTGGCGAGGTGGCGGGGGGCCACGGGCCCCCGATCACGGAGGACGCGTCAGGCTGGGTCGGCCCCGGAACGGTAATTCCTGCAGACCCGGCTCGATGCGGGGTTTCGGCCAAGCCAAGCGCGGCCGAGCCGAGCTGGCATGTAGACTGCGCGACGGCTGGGCACTCATTGGCGCCGCCCTCGACGACGCCGGCAAATTTGGGGCGAGCGCGTTCGGCCCTGGGCCAGGACTTTCGGCTGGAACACATCGCTCCAGGCCCGGGGGCCAGGACTTTCGGCCACTGAGAGGGCGCGAAGCGCGCGTAGATCACCGAGCAGACCTGCCAGCGCACAGTCATCCTCACAGCCCTGCGTTACCTGTACCGCAGATGCAGTCAGCTGCCAGACGCTCGCGGCATGCATCTTCGCGGCCAGGAGCCCGGGGGCCACTGGCCGGGCAGCGCCCGCAGCTCGGCTGCGCGGCGGCCCCCTCGACGCACGAGCGACGTCCAGCAGGTCCACCTCGAAGTCGTCAGGCTCGGCGCCCATCAGTTTATGGGCGAGCGTTGGAAGGGGGCTGGCATCGTTCGGTTTTTCTTGGGGGCGAGCCACCGGACGGAACCTCCCTGCGCGTCTCGCGACGATTGTGTCAGCGACGTCCCCGATGACGCCGCCAGCGCCACTGGGGGCTGTTCACCACGGCCTTGTCGGATTTACCCGAAGAGACCGACGGCGATTCCCCCGACCACGCCCGGCGGGCAATGCTGGCAGCTTGGCGCGAAATCGAAGGAGCAGAAGACTAGGCCCAGGAGCTCGAGGAGCTGGAGAGCGCCTGTAGTCAGCACGATATCCACGCTGCTGTCGAGCTCGCCGCGGCCGGGCAGTGCCGGCGCCAGAGCATCCACGCGCAGTGCCGGAGACGCGCGCGCTGGGCCACCTCGGACGACAACGCCGCGCCAGAGGAGGACTATGGAGGAAGGCATGTAGAGGTTATGCTTGATTCGGGGGTGCGCGAAGCTCTCTTGAGTTTCGACGAGGAAGCGTTTATCGTCTGTGTCCACAGAGCTCCCTGGACTTACGCGCATTCACGCCCATGCCGTCGCTGAGACCGCGGCCATTCAGCGCGACGCCGGCCTTCCGCTCAACGAAGAAGCGTCGCTCGGGGTCGCGGCGGCCATCCTCGAAGAGCTCACCACCTGGGCCAGTTGCACATGTCACGAGGGGCGACCGCTCGAAGGCGCCCGGCTTCGACAGGCCCAGGCGCGTCTTCAAATGGATGCGCCGGAAAGAATCTGGCGGCATGGCCGTCCAGAACATCTGGCGTCCCATGGCGCTGATGGGGCCTCTGCGACGCGGGCGCCAGAGTCCTGGGGGGCGTTCGCCGGGGTTGCGAAGCGGGCGTCGCGCCGCTCTTCGGTTTCCGAGGCGGCGTGTCCGGGCGTGCGTAGCTGCGGACGTCGACGAGGCGCCCGCATGCATGCGCAAGGCGAAGCGCGACGCGAGGTGAATTTCGCCACGTCACCTGGCATCGCAGCCTTCCACAGGCAGGTGCCCGGCAACGAGCTGCGACGAGCAGACTGATCGCTTGCGGTGCATCAAGCCGGGCACGGGCTGCAAGGATACCCCCCGGAGTCTTCTCCACCTCGTTCGCCCGGCTCGCGCGATCGCCGGAGCGCGGCGCCGAGTCCGCCGGACGGGGCCTGGCGTTCGAGGCGAAGCGCGAGACGTCGGGCGCCCGTGGCGCCAGCGTTTCGGAGGTAGTGTTTAGGTTACACGCGCGCGTTGAGAATGCGAAGTTCGCTGGGCGCAAGCGGCGCGTCAATCCGCTTGTTTGTTTCTTGATGGTGTCTTTGGTAGTGTGACTTGTGGACCAGATGACTTGGTCAAGTCTGGAGGGCGTCAGCATCGCCGTGCCGATGGCACCGTGGCGCTCGACCATGACGAGTGCATCGTCGCTCTGATGCCGATCAGACACGTCGACCTGGTAGAGGCGCAGGCTGGCGAGCTGGTCCGAGGTCAACTTTCAGATTTCTTTGTCACCATATTGGCATTCATGCTTGCACCAGGCTCGCCCAGCACCGCGGCGCCGCAAGCGTCGTCGCCCTGCAGCAAGCCGAGAACGTCTGCTCATCCGACGCGCGACGCAGCTGAACTCACTTGTTCTGGCCACACAGCGCACGCATCTCATTTCCAACCGCGAAGCGCGCCAGGCGCGTCGGCGCGCGGCGACGGGTTGTTCCGGGGGGGGTGACAGGGCGCGGCGTGAGACAGGGCGCGGCGAGCGCAGCCGCGCCGGCAGACAGGCGCGCAACTCGTTGGACATAGTCTGCCAATCGCACAAATTGACGCGCATATCGTTTCGGCCCCGAGCTGCCAGCAGCGCGCGGCGCGGCCGACGGACTGCGGTCGCGCCTCCTCGCGCAGAGCGAGACGGCGCGCGGCCCCGCCTCTGCCGAGGACACCGGGGGGCTGCAGGGGGAAGGGGCGCGCGCGATCCCCGCAGTTTTCGTCGTCGACTGCGCGTCCGTCTTCGGCGCCTTGCTCGCGGGGCCGGCGCGGCCGCTATCGGAGAACGGCATGGCAGGCCACGGGTGGAAGCTGGAAGTCTGTTGACCAGCGCCGCGCCAAGAACATCGAGGACCTACGCTGGCGCGACATTCGGGATTTGCGGGCCGACCCGCGACCGAGGGCAACACGGGCCTGGAGCTCATCGTCTTCGAGATGGGCGGCCAGATGAGAGATGACCATGGCGCCGCCATGCTCAGCGACGACAACATGAAGGCCGCCGAGCTCCCAGCACAGTTCCCTTACCCAGCGGTGAAGAGGTGACTCGTGTGACTGACTCTGTAGCGCGGTCGAGCACCGTGGCTCAGTTCACCAGGACGCAGGCCGACCAGCCCAGCAGCCGCGAGATCGTCAAGTTCTGCGGGCAGTCACGGCCAAAAACTACGAGACAGTTGAGCATTCAGTTGAGTGTTGCTCCAGCTGACCGCGTCAACTGGGCAGCAACACGAATTTGGCATGCGCTCCTAGTCTCCTGAGCGCGGCCAGCAGCGATAAATCGCAGGCGTGTCTCACGAGTGTGGCCCGTCGAGCATTCAATGGGCAGCAGGGTGACACTTACGAGGTCATGACGGACAAATTTAAGCACCAGCCTCGAAAGATGCGTCTTCTTCCCCTGCCTGTCTCATCGCATCTTGTCCTGTGCCAGGGATGTTGTTTTTTTGCGCTGGCGTTTCCTGCCCGACCCGTGCCCTGTGCCCGCTGTTGGACAAACTGTTCACCTGACATCCCGCTCCTCAGGGATACCCAGTACTCTACATGTTTACCCCCGCTCATTTCTGTAGTATTTCCGTTGTCGTCATCACAACCATCATCATCCTTTTCTTCGGCCCCCTTCCCTCAGTCCCCCTCCGTCTCCACTCCCCCCGTTTCCCCGTCGTTCCTCACCTTTTTCCGCCTTCCCTTCCTCCTCGCCTCCTTCCTCCGCGCCGCAGGCGGCCGGCGGGTCTTCTCCCGCGTCGCGCTTGGGCGCGGGCTTGGGCCGAGGCGGGGCTCCCCAGCCAACCGTGACGACCACCGCGGCGGCGGCGGCCGTGGAAGGGGAACGCGTCGGGTTCGGGCTGCGCACAAACAGCCGGGCCAGGCTGTCCCGGCAAGCCTGACACGGCGGCGCCTATGAGGCGTTCCGCGCCTGAGGGTTCCGTCGGGGCTGGCCGGGGCGCCGTGGGGAGCTGTGTGTGTGCGTAGCCCGGCGCGTCACCTACGGGGAGAGGAGGGCGAGGAGGAGGAGGAGGAGGAGGAGGGCGAGAAGGACCAGTGCCAACCCAGGAGTCACTAACGATGTTGGAAGTTCTCTCTTCAATGGCCCGTGCACCAGTTCATTCCCACTAGGAGAACCGCCTCGTTGGAAAAGATCCGTCGGAAGACCCCGAGGCAAGGCAAACCATTGTTTTCGGGATTCTCAAGCCACGGAGCGAAACGAGTGTTGCGTCTTGGCGATCTTGGATCGTGCCAGAACGTCGTTCTTGGGACTACACCGCGAATCAACGAATTTGTGGCACCTTCGTGACCCCGAATGTTTCCAACACCCGCTTTCTGGATCGCTGATCACATGGAGTCCATAGAGGTCATTCCGTTTTGGGAAGACGACTGCACGCGGCGCGCAGGCGAGAGCCACACTCTGAAAACGGCCCGCCCTCGACCTGCGAACTCCTGCAATTGTTTACACCGAATGTGTGCGGCGCTGATGCGAGGGCCACATTTTGAAAACGCTTCGCCCCCAATCCGTGACACTCTTGCACATGATGTGAGCGGCGCTACGGCGAGGTCCGCATTTTGAAAGAGGCCCGCCCTTCACGTGTGAGCTTGTTGCCAATGTCAAGTTTCAGTCGCAGAAGTGGTGAGGACATCTCAGGCGACATGCCCGGAGTGCGGCAGGGAAAAAGTATGTCTAAGGAGACGGAATGGAGGAGGAGGGGGAGGAGGAGGTGGAGGAGGAGGAGGAGGAGCAGGAGGAAAATGAAGAGGTGGAGCAGGGAGAGGAGGGGGAGGAAGAAAAGGGGAAAGAGGAAAAGGAGGAGGAGGAAGAAGAGGAGGAGGACGAGGAGCAGGAGAGCAGGAGGAAGAGGAACAATGTCAGTGGGAGGAGGAGGAAAAAGAGGAAGGAGGAGGATGAACAACGGGAGAAGGAGGAGGAGGAGGAGGAGGAGAAGGAGGAGGAGCAGGAGGAGGAGGAGAAGAGGCAGAAGCAGGAGCACCAGCAGGAGCAGGGACAGGGACAGGAGCAGGAGCAGGAGCAGGAGCAGGAGCAGGAGCAGGAGTAGTAGGAGGAGGAGGAGGAGGAGGACGTGAAGTTGGAGGAGAAAGAGGAGGAGGAGGAGGAAGAGGAGGAGGAGGAGGAGCAGGAGGACGAAATAGGCGTTCGGTCGAGTGGCGGGTGGAGGTGCAGCTACTTTCACACATCCGCTTTCCGTGCCAACCCAATGCTGCCACGTCAGGCCGCGCAATCCAACGTTGCCACGTGGAGGCTTCATCCTTTCAGAGCGAGTCCCGAGAAGACCAAGGCGTGAAGGGCGATTGGACTTGCCACTCGAGCGGAAAACAGGCAGCGGGGGCTCCCTGACAATTTTGCCGAACATCCCGGGCGGTCCCGGCATCATATCTCCCACGGTTGCAGCGCATGCGTTGCCAGAGGTTTGGCCGACCGTTGCAACGAAAGATGTTGAGCGTCAACAACCAGCGCCCAGGCGGGAGGAGATGAATTCAAAGTTTGAAGTCGATGCCGTTGCTAAGTTTTTCATCTCTACGGGCCGCCATAATCATCAGGACCCGCTGGTCGGCGCCGTCTGTCCCTGGGGCCGTGTGCCTGAAAATGAACCCTCACAGGATGCGAGTCTGCTGGGCACCTCTGGCCACGAGAGGCCATGTGGTTGGGACCTGGATCGAGCCCCCCTTGCTCTCTTGGGCCCCTCCTTGTGGGTCACCCCGCGGTGCGCGCAAACCCCTTGCCGGGGGACCTGGGGGACCTGGGGCCGAAGGGGAAGGCGGCCGTCGCCATCGAAAATAGAGCCACAAGGATGGCAATCGCGATGTTCTACGCAGGATGGAATAAGAAGTTCCCCGCCATTCTAGAGTAGTCCTCCCTGGCCAGGCCACCGGTTGGCAGTCTGGGGAGGGAAGCTACTCATGTGTGGGCTGGCAGGACTCGATTTATCTCAGAGCGTAAATTACCTCCCCCGCTTTCGCTTCCAGGCAAAACCAAGCCATACCACGCGCCTCCTCGTCAAGCGGCCTGACCAGTACAGGCTGCAATTTGGCATCGTTTGGTATCTCTTGGAAGCGAGGGTGGTCAAAAGCGAGGTAGGTTTGTTTTCCTCCTATTATCTCCTATTTTCTTTCTCCCTCTCCCCCTGGGGCCCATGAGGGGGATTGCTTGGGAAATCGGGCTCGGGGTCCACACTTGCCACGGGGAGGGCTTCTCGCTCGTGGCCCTCTCGGAGTTGCGTGTGTGTGCCTGGCGCTCCGTCAAAAGAGAGCAAAGCTGGTGGACAAGACCTCGATCGTGAGGAAGCGCGCTCCTGGGAGATTGAAGATTGATGTCGACCCTGATGTCCCTCCTCCCTCATTGCTCTGAGTGTGTCTTTTGAGGCAGACTAGCTTCAAAAGCTGAACTCAAAAAACTCGAATAGTACTCTGATTCAACTCCGGATCAACTCTGGCCCGAAACTCTGTTTCCTCTGGTTTTTTATTGAAGCTCTGATTTAGCTCTGGTCTGAACTCTGATTTAACTCTGACTGGGCTCTGTCCTCAGCCACTGAAAGCAGATGTGAAACAGAGCTATATCAGAGAAACGTCGGAGTTCCAGACCAGAGCTAAATCAGAGTTTCAGCTAAATCAGAGTTGAACCCGAGTTTCAGGCCAGAGTCAAAACAGAATTGAATCAGAGTATCCTCGGAGTTCTGGCAGTTCAGGGCGGAGGGCGCGGGGCGCGTTGCGCAAGTGCGCTTGTCTTCCTCAATATGAAGGGGGCACGATGGGCGAGAACGAGGGCGGCAGCGAAAGCGGGGACGAGGGCGTAACGACGGCGGAAACGAAGGCGAAAACGAGGGCGGGAACTGAGGTTGGAACGAAGGAGGTTCCCTGGAGGTTCCCCGGAGTTCCCCCTGAAGTGCCCGGATGTTTCCTGGAGGCGCCGGGGGGAATCTTGGAGGCGCACACGAAGAGGATTCCCAGAGGCGCCCCCCCGCACGCTCGTTCCCGCCCTCGCTCCCGCCATCGTTCCGACCCTCGTTCCCGCCTTCGCTCCCGCCTTCGCTCCCGCCGTCGGTCCCGCTTTCGCTCCCGCCCTCGCTCCCGCCCTTGCTCCCGCCGGCTCCTGCCCTCGGTCCCGCCCTCGTTCCCGCCTCCGTTCCCGCCCTCGTTTTCGCCCGTCGTCCGTCGTTCCCGCCCCAGTTCCTGCCCTCGCCTCTGCTTTCGTCCGGCCCAGTCTTGAGGGTCCAACCTGCTCGAATTAACTATCATCGTTAATCAAATCATACAGAGTTACATCTTCTAATTACCATACGCTTTGATTAAAACAGAGGTCCCCTACGATTTCTATGTTGATGCCATGTTAATGCCATGCTAATGTCATGCTATTCCGCCCCACCCCTTTCTCCTTCTATTCCTTTTCCACATTGCGACGTCTCCTCGACAGGAGACGTCGCCCCCCTCGCCGCGATTGTTTGTCTCAGCGGGCGCGAAGAGGTAGCGCAAAGGGGAGCGCGCTCCCGATTCTGGGCGCGCGGGCGGCGCGGGCGTTCACTCAGTGAAGCCGTCGCCGCTGGTTCGCCTGCCTGTCCCTCCCGCCGTTCTGGGCCGCGCGCGCCCCCGCCGCGATCGCCAGGCGTTCCTCGACCATTTTCTCGGCCATGGGCGCTCCCACGTTTCGCAGCTCCGCAATAACCTGCAAGCAGCAAGGCATGGCCGCGGGGACCTCGAGGTTCTCGACTTCGTCGGGATCGGCCTGCCCTTCCACCTCCCCCTCGTCGTCTTCCCGCTCGGAATGGGCGCGCCCTTCCTCGCGCCGTGTCCCCGCGGGCTTCTTCGCGGCCGCGGGCCTCTTGAGCGGCGCGCCATGGCTCGGCGGCTTCTTCTTGAGCCACGTCGCGTGCATAGCATTCGGCGCCTCCGCTTCCTCGTCGCAGCCGCGCGCCCTGGCCGCGCGCGGGCCTTCGGGCCCCGGCGTAAATTTGCATTCCGCGGTCGCCCCACCGCTTTGCCCCATCGGGAGCGTGCGTTCGTAGTCGGCAGGGAAGATCTCCACGTCGTCCTTCTTCTCGTCGCACTTCACGCGCTGGTTCTGCTTGGGGGCGGCGGCGGCAGCGGCGGCGCCGCCTGGCGAATGCGCGATGCTGATGGGGCCGCTGCCGCGCGGCGCCAAGATCCTCGCCCCATTGCTCAGCGGGACCCCCGTGGGGGCCTTCGCGCTGCGTGCCTTGTAGATCGACCCCAGGCTCATCGCGGACCCGCTGGCCGAGGCAGGGGTGCTCGCAGGTCTCGCGGGGGATCTGCTCCTGCAGTGGCCCCTCGTCGTCGGGGTCTTCTTGTTGCCTGGTTCCAGCCTTCCAATCCCGACGCGCTTCGCTGCGGGGCGCGACTTCGATCCGTCCGCGGCCGTTCTCCATTTCAGGGGGCGCGCGGAATGGCTGCTGGCAGCTGTCTCGCGTGCGCGTTGGCGTCGTCTTCGGTGATGCCGAGCTTTTCGATGAGCGCCTCTCGCAATTGAAGATCGGCTATCCGACGGGCGCGTTGGATGACTTTGCCCAGAGACCCCATGTTGCTGGCGACGAGATCGCCTATGTCGGATTGGTGCATGCTCATCTGCATGAATTCCGCCTGGCAAGACTGCGCCGAACTCTCCATGTTTTCAACCGTAGCAGTGTTCTGTACCCGCTCGGCCATATGTACTAAATCACAACGTGAGCCCAAACGGTTTCGGATCGGGATATGTTCGTTCGTTTGCTGCCCTACCCTCTCCTGTTTTGGAGGGGCGACGTGCCCGCAGTGAGCAATGTTGTCAGCTTCGCCCCAAACTAGTCGCATCCTGGAAAAAAAAGGCTGTCCTCGCTAATTAAGGAAAGGCTGTCGTCGCTAATTAACTTCTGATCTGCATGCATGGCTAATCTGAGCAGATTGGACCCTCAAGGAGCGCTGGCGTTCGGCGTCTGGGGGCCGCTGTCGGGCCCCGGGGCCGCCGGGGATCGATCTGGCGCGAAGAACTAACTGGCTGAGGTTGGCCCCGGCGAAGTCCCGGGGGCCGATTTTGAGTGAATTTGCTTGCGCCCCCGCCCAATTCAGAACCTCCGGCCGCGCGCTGAAGCCCCGCCCGGCCCCCTTGCGCCCCGCGGAAGTTCTGGGAACCTCGCGGGGCCACGCGCCGCCTCCAACGCCAATGAAAAACCTCCCCGCCCCCCCCCCCCTCCCCAATCCCGCGCGGGGCCCCGCGGCGCGCTCCTTCTGTCGAGCGGTTTTTCCGGCGGTTTACACAGCGCAGCAAGAGCCGCCGCCTATCCGCGCGCGCGCGAACCCCCCGCCGACGACGGACAAACGGGGGCGAACGTGTCTGAGCAAGCGAACGCGCCCAAATAATGTCGATCAAAACCAGCCCGCTCGCAACGCGATCCGATAATGACACGCGTTCGCCCCCCGGCCCCCACCGCTTGGAAAACTCGCCCCCGAATTACCCGAAAGCGCTCCCGGTCCAAAATGTTCCGGCGCCTTCCGAGTTCCTCCATGGCCCTCCGCTAATTATTTCTCCGAGCGTTCGGAGACGGCCCCCGTGTTTCGGCGCCTTTTGCAGAGCTCCTTTGCTCCCCGGGCCCGTTCAAAGCCCTCCTAGGCTTGGAATATTTCCACTAACCTCTGAGTAATTTTTTCCCGGCCCTTTCCACTCCCCTAACCTCCCGGAGCGCCTTCGGGGCCACCCCCGCCTCGTTGAACGCCCTCCGGGCCCTTCCCGGGCCCCCCCTCGTTCCCGGAAGCATTTCAGAAACCTCCCGTGGCACTTCCCGCGCCCCCGACGCTTCGGAACAGCGCGGCGTTTCTCTTATGCGTTGCCTACCCCCGACTTGCCCTTGGCGGGCGCCACGAGCCGGGGCGGCCACCGCGCTGCGCGCCCTTGCTCGGCGCGGCAGCCGGCAGCCCTGAGAGACGAGCCTCGGGTGAGGCGTTTTCATTCCCAGCTGCCGTTGTGCAGTTTTGGACAGGGCCGCGCAGGCGGGGGGCGCTGCCCTGCGCCCCCCGCGCAGGCCTTTGCCTTCATTTGCGCTGCCGCAGGGCGGCGTGCGCAAGCGGGCCCAGCTCGCAGCATTTGGCAGCGGGCGGCTGGGCCCCCAGCCCAGCCCAGCCATGACCTTCTGTCGTTTTTGAAGACGCGCGCGCGGGGCCGACCTGGGGGCGTTCTGGACCGACGCCGCGACCTTGGTTTCGGCAGGTCCAAACCCAGTATCACACCTAAATTAGAGTCCGCACTCAGGCCTAAATCAGATTTGGTTCTTCGGGGCATAGTCAAATCCGAGTTCCAGTCAGACTTAAATTAGGGTTGGCGTGGAGGGCCAGGCTTGAATCAGAGTTCCAGCGCAGACGTATATCGGGCCTTCATCGGAGCTGTGGGCCAAAACAGAGAAACGGAGCTTGCCTCCAAAACAGAGAATCCTTGCTGCTTCGTTGTGCCCGCCTCCGTTTTTTCATGCAGCGTCCCATCAGCTTTGGGTCATCGGTGGAACTCTGATGACGCCAGGGCGCGAGCGAAGTGGCGAGCGAGGAGGATGCGCGGGAGGGGGGCGGAGGAGGGGAGGGGGGAGTGGGAGGGGCAGGGCAACGCTCGGGGGGGGGTAGGTTCAGGATGTGGCGCATTGGCCCCCAATTGCCCGCTCATCGCCGGCAGGGGCCCGATAGGACAGGCCGCCCAGGGGCGCGCTGCTTCGTCATCGAGGACCCATCGCCGATATATCAGCGACTCCTCGCCGATGCAAGGTCGACGCTTTCCCCCCATGAGCCAGCCCCCCCGGATTGATCGCGCCCCCTTAGCTGACGACAGGGGTGGGGGGTCGGGGGAGGGGTTGGACGACTGCGGCGGCGACGTCGACGAACGGCAAGGCGATGATAACGGAGGGGTATTGAGGGCCCGAGGTGGTGCCAGGTGGATCAAAGGAGTCTACGGTGTTTGGGTGTTTTTGTTGGTGTTTTTGGGGCGCTGAGCATGGGTAGGTTCGCCCAGCGAGGAGGCAGGACGGGCAGGGGTTGCCGCGGCATTGTGTATGACGTTTCCTTGCGCATTGGTTTCAGTTCGATGTATCATCAGCGACACTGCGGGCCACGGTGTTCGTCAGTGAGTGAGAAAAGAGTAGAAATGACGATGGCGACGGGGGATGATGGTGAGGAGGAAAGTGGAGGAGGAGGAGGAGGAGGAGGAGGAGGAGGGGGAGGAGGAACTCGACGAGGGAGCAGGAAGAGGATGAGGAGGAGGCCGACGATTACGTATGACGATAAGGAATATGAGGAGGGACGAACGGACCACGGGCGAAACCAGGACGCCACGAATGCAAATCTAACGCACCACGGTTGGCATTGAGCATCGGTTTAGATCGGGGGTCGTTCCCAAATCCAGCTACTCATCTTGAGCATTTATGATATTGGGGAGCCCTTGGGAAGCTTCGAATGGTCCGGAAACCGCAGAATATTTCTAGGACAAGTTACCTCCCAGACCAGTCTTTTTCATGCTGAGGAATGACGCAGGAGGAGGCGGTATCGAAAGGGACGGAGGGAGGGTGACAGAGGGCGGGCGGAGGGGGGGAGCAGCAACGCTCCCAAAATCACGTATTTGGCGTGGGACGTCGAACGCGTCATTCAATCGGCGGCGAGCGAGGGGGGTGAGTGAGAAGGGAAAGGCCTTCTCTGACGGCGGCGCGATTTTTCATAAACTTTCAGGCTTTCTTAACAGTTGTTCGATGTATCCGTGGCCCGAGGACTTCCGAGCCGTCTGAGGAAACCCTCCTCCTTCTCACTTCTCTCCTGGGCTCGCCGCCGATTCGGTGTTTGGGAGGCATCGGCATCGATGCCTCAAGACGATGCCAGGTGTGCTGGCAGCGCGAATGGCGCACAGGTTGGATGCGGCTCGGGCCTCGACGCCAAACCTGACCCCGACACCAAATGCGTCGATGTCGACGGCGTTTCCTCGTTTCTGGGCATGCGGTTCCCCCCACCCCCATCATCCGAGCAGCGCGCACAGGCGATCGTCCCGATTTTTCCGCCGGTAGCGGCGCTGATGGAGGCGCTGCGCCGTTTGCCGCCCGCCGCAGCGCAGCATACGTATTCACTCGTTTGCCTGATCGGCCGGTCATCAGTCGAGACACCCCTTTGCGCACCGAAGATGCACAGGAAATCCCTAACGACAGATCTCATGCTCCTCCTTCCTTCCACACCCCCCCGTCCATACTTCCTCCCTGCTCTCCTCCCCCTTCCCCCCATCCCGACCCTTTTCCCCCCTCATGCGCCCCCTCATGGCGCCGAATCTTACCCGAACCACCAAGATTCTTTTGTCGGGCCCTTCCATTCTTCTCCCGACATGTGCGCGCCCCCCGAGGGAGATGGATGGGGAGGAGGAGGAGGAGGAGGAGGTGGAGGAGCAGGATGAGGAGGAGGAGGACGACGAGGGGGGGGGGGAAGGGGGGGAGAGGAGGGGGGGACGAATGAGGATGAGGAGAGGAGGGAGAGGACGATGAGGATGAGGTATAGGAAGGGGGGAAGAAAGGAGGGCGGTGCAAGGGGGGAAGGGTGGAAAGGTGAAGAGGCGATGAGGTGAGGTGCGGCGGTGCAAGTCGGGCACATTCCCCGCGGAAGCGAACCGAACGTCTAAAGACCCCAGCCTCGAACCCCGAATCTCTCGTCGGGCGCCACTTTGGCCCTTTCCACGACCTGTCCCACGCTCGCCCAGGATCCCCAGGATCTTTCCAAGACCGTCCCCGAGCACCTCCTATGCCTCCTCCTCCTCCGCCTCCTCCTCCACCTTGTGCGTCGATTGATTGAACCTGCTGGTGAAGTTCGCGTGGCCGCTGTTTCGTTTGTTCGAGCTGCGACATAAGAAGCAGTCAAGAAATAGTTATGTGATGCACTTCCTCGGGGTGGGCGTAAAGTACATGCTTGGCTGAAGTCTGAAGGGAAGGTTAGCGTGGAATACCTCGTGGCCCCTGATGGTGTCCGCCGGACTTCCGAGAGCAGGATGGAGTATCGCCAGGTTGTTCGGGGTAAGCTGTGGTCTCTCCCTCCTGGCTATTTGGTTACCTTGAGCGATACGATAGGTGAGGTGCATGCCCAAGCTAAGATGGCTCTCATGGAGATTTCTGATTTCACCCCGGAGGATGTGGTGCAGTCTGCTATGCGTGTCTCTGCCTCTACTGCTGTGGGTGTCGTCTCCCAGGGTGTTTCTGAACCTGTCTGGCCAAGCTCTGTGTTCACTTGCTGCTACTTTCAGCCAGTGCGAGAAGGGTATGACCTTCCGCAGCAGTTGTGTTTGAATGTTGTGGCGATGCTTCCGAAGTCGGGGAAGGATGAACGCGATGACTTTAAATGCTCGACTGTATATCACTTCTATGCGCGCATGCGTGGTGATGAAATACGGACATGGAGTGCGGCACATACCGATTTCAGGGACTCGGTTGTGCGTGGGTCGTCGGCCCTTCAGGCCGCGTTGTTTCGCGACTTGTTTCGTTGGGCAGCACGGCCGCTTGGTTTCGAGTCAGTTGTGCTACATTGGGATCTGGACAAAATGTTGGTCTTGTGATGCCTTCGTTGTTCATACACCTTGCTTTGAACATTTGGTTGCCCTGGTCACCTGTTGTAGTTCGGCATTCCTGTGAAACCTAACTTCGGTTGCTGGAAGTTGCTGACACGATTCCGGAGGTCATCCCCGCGGGCCGCTTGATTTTCGCAGGGTGTTCTCTGTAATCTCCGTGGGTGGAGGCGTATTTGCATGAAGTTCTCGATCTTACCAATCGCAAGCTGCCAATAGTGAACACTCGATCGTACGAAGACGCCGTCCTGAAATATATTGGAGGCATCCGGCGTCATATTCTGTCTGCTCTGCAAGGTACGATTGATGTTTTTGTCTCGGACGTACAGCCCCTTGGTTGTATTGGCTCTGTGAAGTCAGCTGCCGTTGCATCTTCAGCCCCGCTTGCTCATGATCTTGGTGCATTCTTCAAGGAGAAACCTGTTTCTATCAAGTTCGCGTTTCAGGTCAAGGATTGCAGGTTCATGACTGCGGCGGGGAAGAGGAAAGGTACGTGGCAGGTCAATATCTGCCGTCGAAGAAGCTTTCAAGCGTTCTCGAAAGTCAACGCATCTTGCTCCAAAGGCGAAGAAGGGGTATACACCTGGAGTTTTCCCGGTTGGTATCCCACGCCATTCGGCGAATGGATTCACGACGCCTGACGTTCAAAGCTCTCCGTCCCAGACGACCAAGTGTTCTGGCCATTGGAATTTTGGGGCTTGCCATACCACCACCTTTACTGTTGATGAGGATCTGTCTGACGACCCTGCTTTACGCATGAAGGGAGAGCACCTCCAGGCCGTTGCTGATGTTTGGCGCGCTCTCTCTGCTGGCCAGCAGCTCGGTGTTCGACGGACTTGGGAAAAGCATGGGGGTCGACCTGCTTCTTTAGATGTTACGAGGCGCTTGAGGACAGTGAAACGACACATTGCCACCTGGTTGCACCACTTTGAACTTTGATTCGATTCCTAACTATGTTGCCCTTTGGTCCTGTCCCGTGGGCAAGCTTTGTATTGAATGTCTCGATCTCCTGTGCCTCCCCTCTGTTGATGCGGAGAGCATTGTCAAACGTACTATATGGAGCAAGGTCCCCCTTCATTTTCGTGGCGGTGGCTTGAAGGGAGGAACTGATTTGACGGGCTTCCGTAGGATGATAAGAGTATGGTGACGAAGCGGGAGGCATTCGGAAACGGCCATCCTCTGTCGGTGTTGTAATTGGCGCCGTGTTGCCTGAGGTTCGGCTTCAGGATGAAACAGATTGGAGGGGCCTTGCGGCCGGTGCCGCCGACCCTGAACGACGACGACGACAATGTTGACATGGGTCAGAGTCCTCAGGGATGTTTCTTGGGTCTCTTCGGGACGCTCTCGGGGACCTCTGGGGCGTAATTTTTGGCCTTTCGTGGGTCCTGCGAGCTTCTTCGGGGCCTGTTGGGAGGCTCCTGGGCGCCTCTTGGGGCTTCCTTGAGGCCTCTTGGGTTCTCTTGTGGACGTCTTGGGGGCTTCTTGGCGCTTCTTGGGAGTCTTTCAGGCCTAGGGCTCGAACTTTTCGTTCGGGCGCCCCTTCAGGGCACTCTTGGGGCCGTTTTGATGGCCTCTTGGGCCGTCTTGGACGCCTCTCGGGCCATCTTGGGCCCCCTCTTGGATTGGTTTGGGGCCTTTTTGGAGGCCTCGTGGGCTTTCTTTGGGCGAAAGTGCGGGTTTTGTGGTCGCTGGGGGCAGTCTTGGTTCGTCCTGGGGTGTTGTGGGCTTTCTGATCGGAGACTTGCCCCTGCCTCCACAGGCACCCCCCCCCTCTGCAGGAAAGGGATCAACGGACAGGGGCTTCTCTTCGACTGCTCGCTTTCGCTTTGGCTGGCGCGTTTGAGGATGAGGGCCCAGTAAAATGGGGGGGGGGCGGCGACGGCGGCGACGACGACGACGAACTGAAGAGCGTCTTCCACACGCCGAGAAGGTCGGCGGATTTATCGAGCGCGCAGTGCCAGAAATGTGGGGTCGAGAGAGAAACTCCTCTGCGCCGTGTTTGGGGATGTTCGGCTTATGATGGTTCCGTTCATGCGCGCATGCCCCAACAGTTGGTTGAGACACCTCTACATGATGAGCATGCCAAATCTGCCTTTCGGAATTGAGGTGTTACGACATTTGCTGCTGCCGTCGGCCCATTGCCTCCGCCGCGCAGTATTGCTCAGTTTTGGTGTTTGCATGGGCGTTCCGGGCAGCTTTCGCGCGCGGGGAGAAGCCGCGACGGTGCAGTGAGGCCCGTCTATTGCTTTTCTTCTTGCTCATCTTTCTGTTGCGGGACGGCTACCGTTGGTTGAGGCGAATCCCCATCCTGCCCGCCTGCGCGCGCGGCCTCGCCGCAGGTGGTCGCGATTCGCCTCTAGCTTGGCCGTCCCGCGTTCGGGATGCGTTTCCCCACCCGTTCGACCCTGCTGCGCGAGCGCAGTAGTTGCTCGGCTCAGCGACGCCGACTCGCGCTCCCCCCACGGCCTGGCCTGGGCCCGCGCAGGTCGACGGCTGTGCCCTGCGTAAGCGCGGGCCCAGTCTTGACGCGACTTCTTTCGCTGATGATAGCGTCGCACGTGGGGGCAAGCACGGGCCGGATAGATCAGGAAGGAGGTTTGCCAAATATCATACGTTGTGACGTTGCAGGTGGTCGGTAATACGGCTTGATGAAGCTAGCGTGGGCGATTTTGGGCTTCATTGCGATGACTACCATGTGGTACCTTAGCGGCCCGTGCTCAACCGAACCCCCGCTCTGAGTTGCACGTGTTCGTTGTGTTCGTGTCACGTTCCATAGGATCAACGGTGGCTTATATCAGAAGTCCATCCTTCTCGTTCGAGGCCTTCGACGTGGCTGGTCGTATGTGGCCTGGGCGTTTTCGATGTTCGCGCTGCTCAGGTATGGGAGTTGCTAGATGTCCATGATGGGCACGTCGCGGATTTGTGGGTGAAGGCACATTCCAGAGGACCTTGAGTCATGCTTGGGTAATTATGAGGCCGAGTTCTTTCCTGAATTAGGGCGTCGGTGGATTCGTTGGGGAGCCCGCCGCCTTGGGAGAGACCCCCCCCGAATAGGTGGAGGCGCTGATTGCAGTAATTAAGTGATATGGCCGCTGGCGTCTTGCAGCGGATCCCAGCGGTCACTTTGGAACATCGACTAATTTGTCAGAGGTTGCAGTCTGACTGGGTGGGGGGCCCCCGCCGCGTCCCCGCCCCTCCCATCTGATTTCGCTCGGAAGAAGCGGCTCCTGGCTCGCATGTGTTGGTCATGCCCCGCGCCTTGCGGGCACGAGGCGTGTATGCACCATCTGTAAGGTGAAATTCGAGGCGACGAGAGGCCAGGTGCTTTTTATGGCCTGGCAAACGCCTGGGCCCCGCAGTGGCCGTGACCCTGTCCAGTGTATTGCAATGAAGGCCGGTTCGTCGCATGTTTCGTTCGTCAACAAATTGTTTTTTGCCAGACTTGCGGGCGTTACGCTGTCAATGGGGCCCGTTCGATTGGAGAAACGTGCCCCGTGACGGGGGCACGATTCGAAGGCAGGCATTCGCTTGGCCCCGCAAAGGCTAGGGCCAGTGTCTTGTCCTTCTGTCCCGAGGATGGCCCCAGCGTGCCGTATGGATCTCCGCTGGGCGTGCGTTTGGCAGCCGAGTCCTGGCTTGATCAGGAGTGTTCATCTGGTCCAGTCCTTTTCTTCCTTCTTGTTCTTCCTCCTCCTCTGGCACTGCTGCCTCGTCGTCTCATCTTCTCGTTTCTCCATTCCCCACGTTCCCCGTCCACACACCTCCTTTTTCTTTTTTCCCCGCCCCTCTCAACCCGTCCTCTTCCTCATTTCCGATCCCCTTGCTCATCCTCCTTACGCCTCCCCCCTTCTCCTGCTCCTCCTCGTCACCCTCAGCCTCATCCTCACGTTCACCTCATCGTCCGCCTCCTTCTATCCCCCGGCAAGTCAAAGTCCCTGGACCAGCGAGCCAGTGCATTCGGCAGGAGCATAGCGAGATCAGACGAGGGAAGGGAGGGGGAGAGATGACAGATGACGGGCTTGGAACGAAGCAGAAAGCGATGGTAGGGAAGGGAACGAATGGGGGGGAGGGGCATCGAGCACGAAAAAGGGGAGAATGGGGAGAATAGGACGCCGTACTCGTGAGGATATTCAAGGGGGAGGACTGGGAGAATGAGCGATCGCGGGGGAGAAGAGGCGACAGGAAAGGCGGGTGGGGGTCCATTCATCCATGTCGCCAAGGCTGGAGACGGCTCGACACAGGTCAGGAATGTGGCATGGAAGGGTTCAGGACTCAGATTTGCTCGGACCATTCCCGTTGTCGCCCTCCTTCCTCATCCTCCTCCTTTTTCCTCCCGTGCCCGTCCTCCTGCTCACCCGCCACCTCCTCGTCGTCGTTGTCCTCCTCCTCCTCCTCCTACTTGCACAGATCGAGTTACCGATAGCGCATAAAGCTACGTCCTTTTCCTTTTCAGTGCCAGGCCAGCACCTAGCCAGCATATCCCCCGTGGTTTTGTACTCGCACCTCTTTCATTCGCTTGATCCCCATCTCTCCATTCACCTTCGCCTCCTTCCCCCTGCCGCCTCCCAGCCTGCCCCTCCTTCTCCCCCTCCCTCCAGCCCCGACATGGCCCACATGGGGACATCCTGGGAGCATCTCGAGGCCTTCTTGCGCTGATTGTGTGTTTGATTGTGGGGTGGGGTGGGGGGGGCGGAGTGCTCTGACGCGCCTGAGGGGGCCCTGAATCGGAAATCGTGGAGTCATCCTGGGGAAAGTGTGTGAGTAACGGGGAAGAGGAGGAGGAAGAGGAGGAGGAGGAGGAGGAGGAGGGGATGCGGAGGGGGATGGGCGACGACTTCCTTTGGCCCCCCCGTGAGGTTCGCATCGGCACTGCCCAAACGCAGGGCCGCCCGACGGTGATGCTTTCGACGCCCATGCCGAAGACGACGTTGACGACGCTGCCGACGACGACGTCGATGGCGGCGACGTCGCCGTCGAAGGCAGCGTCGACGATGAGGACACCGACGCTGACGACTGCGACGGCGGCCGCCGCTGAACGTCGTCGACGTCGACGTCGTCGGCGGCGACGGCCAGGTGGCCCGGCAGGCCGCGAGCTTGCCGCGGCGAACTTGGCGCCAGACGGGCCGATCCTCGCCGACTCCCTCGCGGCCATGGCGGGCGACACGGCCGCTGCCGCAGTGCCGCGCCTTTCGAGAAGGAGGAGAAGGAGCAGGAGGAGAAGTAGAAGGAGGAAGGGAAGCAGGATGCAGGAAGGGAAGGAGGATGGGAGGAGGAGTAAGAGTAAGAGTAAGAGTCCCAGGACGATGTCCGAACCGAAACCTGAACAAGGGAGCCCTCTCTGGGCTCTTCTGGCCGACTCCCTGGCACTATAGACCTTTGGCCAACGTCCCCTCTGAATTCGATCAAGATACACGACTCGAGTTGGGGTGGTTTTCTTCGAGCACGTTTTGCCCAACCCCAGAAGGTGCATATCACCGAACATTCCACACTTGGAGCAAAACCAAACGTTTTAATCGTGATTTAAGCTCGTCAACTTCACACTGTGAGACTCATGCACCCACCCCCCTGCGATGTGCAACTCCACCCCCTGGGGAAGAACACTCACCTTAGAGTCAACCGCCACGGGCTGGAAACACGGCGTTGAGCGCCACCGCCGACGCTCGGCGAAGGACGCTGAGCTCCTACACCTACAGCACCGCCGCTCAGACTCGTCCAGAACATGAATACTAGTCAGGATGGACACGGCTTCTGGGCACGGGGGAGGGTAGAGCGGGGGAGGAGGAAGAGTGGCAGGAGGGGGGGAGGAGGAAACGCTTCCCTCACTCAGACCGTCCCTCCTTCGGGCTCCATCGCCACGACATTGGCCATGGCGCTCCCGACCACAAGCCAGAGCGGAACCTGCGCCTGCAGCGCCGACTCTGGCCCCACAACTCCGCCCCCTCTCCGCTGGGGGACGCATATTTCTTCTCATACCATCCATCATAGACACCTTGGTTATCGGTGTTGTACACCACGTGCTGTGTGGCTATGCGGAGGGCCATCCACAGGAGGAGGAGGAGGAGGAGGAGGAGGAGGAGGAAGAGGGAA